>JARFIW010001290.1:0-340670 GCA_036346225.1 Platerodrilus igneus
CTAAAATCATATTATAATCGTATTATAATAACAAAGCTTCTTGAATATAAATTGTGACAATCACAATTTGGGAATAATAGAAAAATGTCCACATATATGGTGCCAGAAACTTGCACATTATTTTTTCATTGAACTTGCATACTTATTCTGTATTATGAGACGCAAATCCAGTTTTGATTAATGGTGGTGTGGTATCTCGCGAATATAAACTACCCGTCTACAGTAAAACACCCTTGTCTGAACTCTAAAGTATTTATTTTACTGTTTTTAGAATAGGAATACAACTTTTTTGTGACTTGACACTGTATTTCTACTTTGACAGTTCTCCTTTCATGGCAAACTTAACAAAACTATATAAACATAACAAAACGACAAACCTGCGCTAACAATACATTCTACTACAACTAACCAATAGAATATTGCATATTTAAACCCTTTCCAACAGGTGCAGTGTGTACCACTAGTGAAGGATTGCTCTTAAACCACTCCACTATAAAACCATTGAAAGTTGTAATTTAGAGTTAAGAGCATATAATAGTAATATATTAACATACCAAATGCTTCTTTCTTCATTCGTCTTTTGTAGTTGTTACTGCATTAAGGGGTACCTTGTCTAGGTTACTGTTAGCTTTAGCAGTACCGTAAATGTTTACCTGTGCTGTTCTGCATTGCAAATGAACATATTTGGTACAGACGATGACAGGATCGAACCACATGCATCAACTAAACAACTAAAGAATGTTTATATTCAATATGTCTAGTAAGATCACAAATTAGGTCGTCTTTTTTAAGTGATAATACCTGTGAATAAAAATTACACTACATTTACATTACCTGTTTATTTCATTTGCTTTAAAACTAGACCAAATACATTTGGTTTTGACTCATCCTCAAATGTATCCATGAGAAACTGCACAAAAACAAAATAAAACGCTTCTATTGATGTAAATTTTATTTACACATAATTATGGCATTCTGAAATATGTACCAAAAAATCGTATCCCAAATCTCTTAACGTTATGTAGAGAACCAAAATTGTTATTACAAAATCAAAAATTGTTCTCATGCAACACTTAACCCCTAACATGCCGGTTGGAAAAATGCTAGGTAAACCTGTAGGTTCGGATACGCTCTGATGTACAAATACGCCTACTGCGTTCGATAAATTAAAACACTTGAAGAAAATGAATACTACAACATTTATGTATTGTGAAAAATATGAAACACTTATTTTGTATAAACAAAGAAAAATTATAACAATAAAACATGTACAATTATATTATTTCAAATATTTGCAGTGATATTGTTCAAAATGTTTTTTGGCACAAAACGGTTTGTCACAAAGCAGAACAAAACAAATATGTAAACTTTGTAGTTTTATTTATTTTATAGCACACCTAACACCTCTTTTGTTGCTCCTTAGAAAGTTTTCGACTCTTTCAAGAGCTGGATGAAAGTCGTAATCGAAGTTAGTTTTATAAACTGCTGTTGTTCTTTTAACTTCGAATGGATTAGAAATTACTTTCCAATTGCCAAATTGAAGAGGTTTTTCATCCCCTTCGATTCGTCGGTGTTAGAATAATCTTCATCAGAACTCAAACTACTTTCTGACACAATATAATCTTCATGCTCCATATCAATATCGCTACACTCGGATTCCGACGACATAGTGCACGAATTTAAAAAATTAAAAATCAAACGGTCACAAACCTACAACAGACAGAACTCCACTAAATTATTAAGTGCACTTACATAAAGTCCACAACTGTTACTAATGTATCATCACCCTCTATTTTTGAATTGGGAGAAATAAATATGTAGGCATAATCCTAAACCCTTCCATTTGAAATTTGAAATATCCGGATACCACCACCGTGCTTAGAATTGATGCATAAGCTTGATACATCGTATATACAAATAAAACAGAATGATGCACCCTTGTGCATCATCCGTACGTAGCAGGCACATACTTGATGCACAAGGATGCAGCACCATATTGAAAAGGTTAATAAATATTTTACATCCATTCCTTTAAGAACAAGGCCTGTACTATGAATCACAAAACACTGTAACTTTTACAAAACTTTTGTCATTATAATATATATTAAAAATAAATAATTTATCCTTGTGACACCTACAAATAAAATGCCTTATCTACTATATAAGAAGCTTAATTAATTAGAACATAGAAATCATGGGTTAAACTCCCTTGCTTTAAAAAAACAAAAATAGCAGGAATCACTATCAAAAATACCTTGTCATGACTTCAAATGACCTTCTCGTAATATGGACAGCAGCTTATATATGTTGTTTCCAATATTAATATTGGTATAATAAATTTCCTTTGTACAACATTACCAGGCAGCTCCATGGCACAGTTGGTATGCCCAAGGTCTCAGGTTCGAGTGCCGACACGGTCCGCTTGAAAAATGTAAGGCGAGCATTTTTCACAAAAATATATCCTCGTTCGGACGAGAGATAAAAATGTAGGTCTTGTGTGCGAATGTTGTCACGCATGTTAAAGATCCCTACCTTGCTTGGAACAGCAAGGGTTTGGCAAAATTCAGAATCAATGCGTCATAATTTTCTCATCTTCACATTAGCTGGCAGCATTCTATTGTACCGCAAACGGTGTTGTTAAAAATTTCACTTTTAACTTTGTGTACTTGTAGTAAGAGCTTACAACATTGAGATTGCAGTTCAAAAATACACTAGGGCATAATAACATAACATAACTTAAAGGAATTCAAAAAGGAAGAGCGTGAGCCTCTAATTTTACTTTAATTTATATTCGAAATAAACAACCATCCGTAGTCTTCCTATATATCTACCCGCTTTTGTTATAAAGTTCTGGAAATCCTGTCCACATATGCCTGTTTTGCTTCTAACACACGTGCATTTTTAAATTAATAAATTCCTTGGATTTATTCTAATCAAGCAGTTGTAATCTCACATTCTAAAATTTTACTGGGAATTTTAATCTAACCGCTAATCGAAATACCTTCTCATCAAGCATTTATATTCTATATTTGTCCATCGATTTGATAAATTCAAAGAACGTTTTTTCCAACAATAAGTTTTAAGTATAACTTCTAAATATTATAATTTTATAAATGAATAAAAATGTACACATGGCTTATTTTCAATCAGTAGCCTTTGTACATATTGATGTACTATGATGAGTCACCGGCAGTATAGTTTGCTGGGTGCACTTATTAAAAATTCCTCAATTTGCTGCTTTGTAAATACTTTTGCCTTTTTGGGAACATATTACTTATTTTTTCGTTTAAGAAAAGCCATCACTTTATGAATTTTTTGTATTCATAAAAAGAATTAAATATTTTGTGTACTTTCAGGAAATCAGTTACTTACTTGGACTGTCAATGCCCTCTTTTAATTGCAAATAGCTCTTTACTTACGCTAAAGTGTACCGGGACTAAATTTGAATACAAGTTTATTCATATATGTTAAGATCACGTCTTCCGTCACGCCAACAATGCTGTTTTTAGCTTACCACTCTTTGAAGTCAACATACTCCCGCTCGTATCTTACTGCTAACTTTTCCAATAATAAACGTGCGGTTAATGCTGCTTTGGTGGTAATATTGCCTGGCTGCTCATTATTTCCTTTAATTACTAATATTTATTTGCAGTCGTAATTTTGAAAGGACGTGCTTAACAGAAAGCACTTATTAGTTGTTACTACAGAAACATTTTCGCATGATGAAATGTCTAAGATTTTGTTTCTGAAATTGTGAGTTTTTATAAATGCAAGTTACATAGAAGTTCATAATCATAACTAAATGCAAGAATAATTAAGAGTGCGTAGCAAGAAAAATATTGTACATTTTATGCCAGGTAACGGTTTTTACTGGCTCAATGAGGTGACAGACTCGCCTGTCAATCCCTTGTATCGCCAGTAAAAACCTACTTAACTGGCTAATAATGTAAAACACTATTATAACAAGGCGGCTCATTCATTGTATATGAAGTGCTTTAATTGTAATAAAAGCCTTATTACAGTGAAATGCTCAAACCGTGGAAAGTCCTAAAAAACCTATAATGCTAAATACAAATGTCGAAACGCAGATATTAGCTAAGACAATGAAATACTTGTGCGTCATATACAAAATTTTAATTAAGTTATGCGTATTTTAGATTTATGTGTACATTTATAAGTTTATGTATCAAGTTATTCATATCTGCTTTCATATTGTTTGTATGTATTTTTTAATTATTCACACTATTCAGTGATTAATCTGTATAACTAAAGTTCTGTTGCTTCTGATAGGATCCATAATTCACATACTTTTTGTTACATACCGTATACTAAAACACTTCTTTATGTGTAGATATTGCCAATAGTCTTAGGAGTTGGCATAGTAGTTGCATCAGCAGTTATATACCAGCTATATTTTGCAAATAAGAAAAATTCTCGGGTATCTGACAGTATGTACACAAAGCTCAGTATGTTTTAAATGTAATGCGGTTTATTCATTTTAGAAGGCAAAAAGAAGATCGCATTAGTAGATCCACAGGCCAAATACAGTCTGCCACTGATAGAGAAAGAAGAACTTAGCCATGACACTCGACGTTTTAGATTTGGTTTACCAACACCAGAGCATATACTTGGTATGTAGTTAAACATGTAGGAAAAGTATATATTTAATTCTGATTTGACCATGCACTCTTAGTAGTAAAATTGGGTACCTGTGATATAATTATTTGTCTGGTTTTGTCATTCTTATTATTCAAAGTACTCAGTATTAGTGTCAGTGTGAAATAACATCTGGTGTTTTACGACTAAGTATCACTATTCATATGTTTTAGCTGAAATGTTTACAAGTACATGTTCGTAGAAATTTCTTTGTTGAAGTATATAGTTGTATAAATTACAGAAATTATTATTCTTGCTGAACATTTAATGTTGAGTCAGAAGTAGATGAGGCACTACCAAAAGGGTATCATATAACCTAGAACAGCCACGAGGCTGGGGCTTGTATTTTAATGTTACCTGCTAATAATAAACGCGTTTAAACTGAAGTCTTTATTATTTCACGACACATAACAATTCATGGTGGCAGCGGTATAACAAGATTAGTAAAAAACCGTAAGTTGTAAGTACATATATAAAATGTCAACAGCAGCTCCTGCTCTGAACTTAAGCACAGCAGTATATAACATCGTGAATGTATCACCGCCTGAAAAGTTTAGTTTTGCAACTGCTAATAGTTGGCCACAATGGTTAAAACGTTTTCAACGTTATATGTCGGTTTCAGGCCAGGCAATGAAATCCGACCAAGAAAAAATTGACATTTTGTTATATGTAATGGGAGAAGAAAGCGAAAACATTTTGCTACAATTTGCTTCACCTCCAGCAACATTCACAGAAACAGTGAAGGCGTTTGACGATCATTTTGTTCCTAGACGTAACGTAACATTTGAAAGATACCAATTTAATACAAGATATCAGCAACCGGGGGAGACTGCTGATAGTTTTATAACAGCGCTGCATGCTCTTGCTGAAAATTGTGAATATGGTCAAATTAAAGAAGCTCTTATAGCAGATCGCATCATAGTTGGAATGATTAGCAGCAACACACCTGAGTATTTGCTCCGCCAGACAAAGGTAACACTATCAGATGTAATTTTTGCAGCTCGCCAGGCCGAAGTGCAAGATCATCAAAATCAAAATTTAAGCAATCATGGTAAAACAGAAAGCATAGCGGTAGTATCAAAATATTCACAAGATAAGAAGATTGTAGAGCACAGAAAGAAGGTAAAATCCTGTAGTTTTTGTGGATTAGCACCTCATCAACGAGATATGTGTCCAGCACGTAAGTCAAAGTGTCGTGATTGTGCTAAAATAGGGCACTGGTACAAAGTTTGTCGCTCTAGAAAATCTGTTAAAAACATTACTATACCGAATTCTGATTCTTGTAGTGATTCTGTGTCAGATGGTAATTATTTTGTTGGATCACTTACAGTAAATACTTTATTTTCATCTGAAGGAAAATGGCATGTGCGTATTGAAATTATTAATACAGGTACTAGTGAAGCGTTTTTACTGACACAGGAGCTGATGTAGTTTGCATCCCTGAGACCCTAGTACGACCATTATTGAATAAAATCTTAGGAACGGATGAGACTATATCAGGCCCTGATGGAAAAAATCTGAATGTACTTGGTATTATAGATTTTACTCTGAAATACAAAGATGTCACTGTCATGCCCGTCTATGTAATAAAAAATTTGAAGTCTCCTATTTTGGGCCTTCCTGGTATTACTAAGTTGAAAGTATTAAAATTTACAAAGGACGAGACTGGAAGTCTAAATATTAATGCACTGGGTAATAATTATCTCGTGATTTCTAAAGATTTTGCCGGCATTTTTAATGAGCCAGGTAAATTTAAACAGGAAATCGAAATGAAACGGAAAGATAACCCTAAACCCTTTGTACAGTACAAAGTGTACCAAGAGTGGTTCCATTGCCGCTTTTGGACAAATTAAAATCTGAACTTAAGCGTTTGGAAAGACTGGATATTATCTCACAGGTAGATGAATATACAGAGTGGGTTAAACCAATTGTTGTCGTGCCAAAAGGCGAAGCAATTAGGTTATGCTGTGATTACACAGAGTTAAACAAAAGTGTTTTAAGACCGTATTTTCCAATATCGGGGATTGAAACTACTTTGTCAAAACTTACAGGGGCTGTAATATTTTCTAAGCTTGACACTAAATCGGGATTTTACCAAATTCCTTTAAAAGCATCCTGTCAAGATCTTACCACATTTATTACACCTTTTGGGAGGTTTAAATTCAAACGATTACCATTTAGTATTTCGTGTGCTCCGGAATACTTTGTAACTAAGTTTTCTAAAATTGTTGCAGAAGTTAAGGGGGTTGTTATGCATGTGGACGACCTTTTGATATATGTATCCACACATGTCGAGCATGATAAGATTCTATATGAGGTTCTGAAACGTTTACATGTCGAAGGCATCACATTAAATAAAAACAAATGTTTTTAGGTCATACCATAAGTAGAAACGGGGTATCTATAGATAACAATCGTGTAGAAGCAATTAGTAAACTACAAGCGCCTACTAATAAAGTAGAGCTACAACGAATTTTGAGTATAATTAATTTTACTGCTCGATATGTTCCAAATAAATCGCAAATAATGGAACCATTAAACTCATTGTTGAGAAACGATGTTTTGTTTACATGGGGTCCTTCTCAACAAAAAGCTTTTCAAACAATAAAACAATTATTGCAAAATGCTCCAACTCTAGCATTTTTTTATCCTTTAAAGCAAATTATTATTAGTGCAGATGCATCTTCCTACGGAATTGGTGCTGTCCTTATTTATGCAAGTTAAGGAAAACAATCGTGAAATTATAGTATGCATCAAGATCTATGTCTAAAACAGAATGCAAATATGCACAAATCGAACGAGAAGCACTAGCATTAACTTGGGCTTGTGATAGTTTTCAAGAATATATAATTGGGTTGAAAATTGTGCTAGAAACAGAGCACAAGCCACTGGTTCAAATTCTTCAATCTAAACAGGTTGACGATTTAACTCCTAGATTACAACGGTTTAGAATTCGCTTAATGCGTTACAGTTACGAAGTAGTATACACTCCAGTAAAGTATTTAGTTATTGCGGATGCTTTATCTCGTAGTCCGTTAAAGCAAAGTCCTGATTCAGAGGAATTGCAAGCAGAGGTGAACGCACATGTTCATCACATCCTTAAATCTTTACCGGTTAAGAATGATATTCTTGATCAAATACAGATGAGCAATCTCAATCCAGTATGCATCAAATTGAGAGAGTACTGACTTTCTCAATGGCCAAATAAAAATAACCTACCAGTAGAGTTACATCCGTATTATCAATTCAGATTTGACATTTCATTTTGTGAAAATTTGTTACTTAAAGGTAATCACATTATTATATTCCTGCATTACAATTAAAATGTCTTGACTTTATTCACGCAGGACATCAAGGCATTGTTAAATGCCGAGATCTGCAAAAATGTCAATTGGGTGGTTAGGAATTTCAACACAAATTGAAAATCTTATTAAAGCATGTCCTCAATGCGTTGAAGAATGTACTAATTTTAAGGAAAGTTTTATCACTGATACAATTCCAGACCGTGCATGACAACGTATTACCGTGGATCTGTTTAAACACAAACAACTGTTACTTAATAACTGATTATTATTCAAAATTTATTGAAATATTTTCTCTAACAAATTTGACAGAAATCGCTATTATTTCTAACATAAAAGAAGTGTTTGCACACTTTGGAATTCCAGAGGTTGTCAGATCAGGTCATGACACTCAATTTAAATCTCAATTTTCGGAATTTGCAAAAGTCTACGGATTCAAACACGGCCAAAATAGTCCCTACTACCCTCAATCCAATGGGTGCATTGAAGCAGTGGTTAAAACCAAAAACCTAATAATGAAAAATGACGATATACACCTAGCATTATTGGCATATAGTCTGGCAGAATTGCTTTTGTCACATAAATTACGAACTACTTTACCAGTATCTCCTAGTAAATTGTTAGAAATAGTTGATACTTCGGAATACTTGAAAATAGAAAAAGGGCGAAAAGAAATTCAGAGGGAAAAACTATAATAAGCGACATCGTGTCAAGGATTTGTCAGAGTTCAAAACGAACGATTCTATTTGGGTCACTGATATACGAGCTTATGGCAAAATTTTAGAAAAGTGCGATCAGTCTCGCTCTTATTTAGTTAAAACTTCAACAGAGGGTGTTTATCGTCGAAATAGGTGGCACCTTGTGCCCGCCTCATATTATAATATACCAGAATGCCCTTAACCAGCATTGCTCGTTAAACCAAATTTACATGCAAATCAAGATAGTGTAGTAGATATAAAAAACAGTCCAGTGCAATCTAATGTGAAATCGATAAGTCCGGAACAAGTTATGGCTGAATCTGAAAATTGTAAAGACCCTGATCCTATTTCTAGTGCTAGTATAAGTGATGATGTATATATTCCCAGAATAAGTCGTTCAAGTAAACCTTGTCGTGTCCGAACCAAGCCCGCTTGGATGATGGATTATAAATGTAATAGTATTAGTGCGTTTGTAAAAAGGGGGGATGTTGAGTTAGAGGTAGATGAGGCACTACGAAAAGGATATCATAACCTAGAACAGCCACGGGGCTGAGGGCTTGTATTTTAATGTTACCTGCTAATAATAAACGTGTATAAACTGAAGTCTTTATTATTTCACGACACATAACAATACATTTAATAATGTTCATTATGCAACCTTACACAAACTTTCACATACAATTAGATAAAGCTAAAATAACCAATTAACATCATATACTACTAGACAGCATATCTATATGTTTATAATACTGCCATAAAACACAATAGAGCACTTACACTTATGAAACCAGGAGCTTCTCAAGCACAGGGTGGGATTTGAATCTATCAGCAGATTTCATTGCACATCTCTTGTAGAAGACCTGGTAAGAAGTAAGAAAGGGTAAGGGAGGGTAGGGATAACGTAGAGGTTTTCTTCTGCTACACTTGTTGCAGCTTACTCACCATTTCAAGGTACTGGTAAAAAGTGTCCACTTGACTGATGGGAAAACTATTGTATTCCCCACTCATGGTGGTCAATTTTTTTGTTGCTTATAACGGTCACTCAATTACTGAAAGGTAATCACACAATTCCTAATAGGAAGTTACATAAATGTCTAGAAAAGGTGTTTAATTTAAACATGATGAATAATTAAATACTAAAAGGGATTTGTTATGCATCAAAATGATACGTATATTTGAAACAGTGTGATGTGCTATAAAATTTATGATTAGAAATGAGTTAATTGCACTGATTGTTATTTTTTCTAATTGAAGAAGGAGTGTTGCAAACTATCCTCAGCACTCTTGTTTCAGCTACCAGTTACCAAGGGTTAGCAGCAGTTGATATCGTAGTGGTTTTACTAAACTGAAATACTGACCTAGTCGCAGACAAGTTTACGTGCACAAATTTACAATTTAACTTTTAAATCCTAAATAAGTATTTCACTTGAGAAGATAAAATTTTGCATCGATTATTGCATACTGTTGGGTGGGTTCAGGTGGTGTTTTGCCTAGTAACATTAGACGGCTAGTTACCATAAGATCCTTATAACATTTATCAATCAATATATTTCTTCATAAATAGGATTAATCCTAATAATAATACAACTTATATCAAATTACATAATACAATATACAATACAGTATAATATAATATGGTGAAATAGTAACATATTTCATCACAAATCAAAAACTATTCTCGTCTAATTATTAAGTATGAACTTCGACTGTCATCATCGTAACGTTTTTCTCAAGTTGCTTATAAATTTATTCAAGCTAGATGATTCCTTTACATTGACTGGCAGTTGGTTATACATATTAAACATTTTAAAAAATAGCGAATTCATAGTTTTTTTGTATTGGGTTTTTTGAATATAAAAATTTTCCTTATTCCTAGTGTCATGGTCATGTATATCCCTATTTTTAATAACAAATTGTTCAAAATATGTTGGAACTAAACCTGCATTAATTTTATATACAAAGACCATACTTTTGAAATAGAGTTGTTGCTCAATTGGTAACCAATGTAGTATATATAACATACTGTTAATGGGTGTATATCGATTACATCTTAAAATTATTCGCATTGCTCTATTTTGCAATTTTTGTAATGATTGCTTACAACTAGAATCAAGCAAATATAACATGGTTCCACAATACTCAAAATGGGGTTGAATTATAGTTTTATAAATTAAGATTCTAGACCACAGTGATAAGTGTTTACATATTCTGTTGAAGAAAACTATTTTACCACATATTTTTTTATAAATATACTTAAAATAATTCTTGAAACTTAGATTATCATCAATTATTAATCCCAAATACTTTACTTCTCTAACAATCTCAATTTTATAATTATTTATGAGTATATTACAAGATGCTAAATCAACACTATTAGATTTATACCTAGAAGTAATGACCATAGCCTTAGATTTTTTAACATTAATTTTAAGTTTATTTGTTTGTAAGTATATGTTGACATTATTTAGCACCACATTAATCTCAGATATAGCTGTTTGTAAATTATAGTCACTAACTGCAAGTAATGTATCATCTGCAAACAGATTCATAAATTCACATTCCACTTTGAGATAGAAATCATTAATATATATTAAGAACAGGAGTGGACCTAGAACACTTCCTTGCGGCACCCCATGTATAACCATCCTTTCTGATGAGCAGTGATTATTGTATTTGGTTCTTTGTCGTCTATTACTTAGATAGTTAGTGAACCATTTTAAAACGTTGTCTCTTATTCCATAGTACCTAAGTTTTTCGAGTAATATCGATCGATCAATAGTTTCAAAAGCCCTCTGTAAATCCAAAAATACTGCCACTATATATTTATTTTCATCAAGTAAGATTTTCCATTTACATGTGGTAAATTG
Organism: Platerodrilus igneus; assembly: GCA_036346225.1. Lineage (NCBI taxonomy): Eukaryota > Metazoa > Arthropoda > Insecta > Coleoptera > Lycidae > Platerodrilus > Platerodrilus igneus. The sequence goes on from JARFIW010001290.1 coordinate 11,524, forward strand.
CAGAGCTGTTTCACACGAATGCTTAGTCCTAAATCCTGATTGGTTTACATATAGTAATTTTTTATCTTCAAAATACTCTTTTAATTGATCATATACTGCTATTTCAAGAATTTTCTCCAATGCTGGTAATGTATTAACTGGTCGAAAATTTTCTGCATTATTTGAATTAGGCACCTTTGGCACCGGCACAACTGTACTTATTTTTAAATTTTCAGGAAATTGCCCAGTTTCCAATGAAACATTTATCAAGAGCAGTAGTATGTGACCAATAGAGTTACTAATACACTTAAGCATCTTTCCACTTACTGGTTGCCAAATATTAGTTCTGTTTTTCAATGATATAATTATTTTTCTCAAATCAGTCATCCCCAGTTGTTTAAAATTACTAAAAATATTTTGTACTATTGGCATATTGTTACTATTCCATTTAGGTGCACAACCAATCATATCAACTATTGATTCAATACTAATGATAAAGAATTCATTAAATCTTTCAGCAATTTCACTGTCTAATTTGCATTCTACTGAGCCTTCAGTTAATCTAATATTATTCGCAATTGCTTTCGTTTGACTTATTAAACTTTTTATTGTTCTCCACATTTTCTTTGAGTCATTCTTACAAAAGTCAATTTGTTGTTCATAGTATTTAATTTTCTTTTCTTTTAGTAAGTTCACTACTTTATTTCTTTTGACTTTATAGTTTTCCCAATGCATTGCCTTATCTTTTGCCCTACTATAAATAAAATTAATAAATGCGTTATCCCTCATTCTTGCCATTTTCTTAACTACCTCATCATACCATGGTAATTCTCCTTCTTTATTATATTTCTGTCTTATTGGACATACCTGATCTATTATATTTTCGCATTTAGTTGTTATGCTTTCAAGTATAACATTGACATCGACACTTTCTAAAGGCCAATTACAACTAAATAACTTGTCATTAATATTTTGTAATTTTTCTTCATTTATATTTCTGGTGAAATACGAATAAGGATTTCGCATATTATATTTTCTATTATCTAAACTAATCTTTAATATTGAATGGTCGGTTATCTTAGGTGTATGAAGTGCATTTATTTTAAACTTTTCTGTATTTGAAATAACATATTCTATCAATGTTGAACTATCATTTGTAATGCGAGTATTTACCTTAACTAATTGATATAATCCGTTAACACTCGGACAATTTTGCAAACGTTTAACATAACCATCCTCTTGTTTATTATAATCTAAATTAAAGTCCCCTACCAAAACACATTTATTACCATTATTAAAAATATCTTCCACCATTTCTTCAAAAACATTTAAAAAACTTCCAATGTAGATTTGCTGTGATCTATATAAACAACCAACTATCAAGTCTTGGGAATTAATCCTCACTTTAACCGTAATACACCAATAACTACTATCCACCTTTATTCACTAATTATTTTGTATGAAATAGCATGATTTATATAAATTAACACACCCCCCGTTTTTCGTGAATTCGACTCACACCTCACTAAATTATAATTTCGGATCATTAATTCACTGTCTAATATATCTGCAGTTATATGGGCTTCACTAAGTAAAATTATTGCTGGATTATATTGAGTGATAAACGAAATCAATTCACACTTATTACAAAGAAGCCTTCTAATATTTAAGTAAATAATATCAAGAGTTTTACCTAACACCCCACTGTTTTTATTATTATTAGGATGCATTACATGTTTTTTAACGTTTTATTAACTAATTTGGGTATATTATTTATAAATTTAATTGTTTTAGAATTATCACCTTTTGCAACCAGTTCATCTAATTCACCTCTGATTTTTTTAAAATACTCCCTTTGCATTTTTGTTTCGTCCGCTGACACTCGCACACCTTCAGTTAATTTATTTTTATTTTTTAAAATTGACAGTGCCTCATTTACAGAATTCAAAATAATTTTTAAAGGGGGTATTTTTGTTTCTGTACGCCTACCAATTCTAAACGCCTTGATCTTAGATAAATCCACATCCATGTTTTTCAGCACATGTTTTGCATTATCCAAATCTTCTTTCTTACAATCACTATAGTTGTCTTCATTAGATTTCCTAACATTATATAAAATTACATTAAATGCTCTTTTTTGTCTTTCTTGAACTTCACTAATTAGTTCAATATTATTTTCCAGTGAGAAAATGTTAGCCTGTTGAGATGTATTATTAGCTTGTGCCAATTTTTTTACTTTTTCCAACTCAACTTTAATTTCATTAATTTCCTTAATTAATATTGGCACTTTCAACAGGCCATTTTCACATTCTTCGCATAAATATATTAATCTGCGTTTTTTTAATTGTAAACATCTTATCTCAGATGCAGATAATTCAGAACATGATTCACAATGTACCCTTTTACAACTATCACACTGGAATTTTTGAGATTTATCTTTATCAACTTTACACTTGCCACATTTTTCATTATCAACCATATTTAACACTTGTTTCAATAAAATAGCAATTGATAGAAAGGTTAACTGATAACAATTTACTGTTGAGGATTTTAGTATTTTAAAATTTTTTACACAACCTTTGAGTTTTAGTTTATCAAAATTTTACTTTTAGATTCTTCACCCTTAGTTTCACTGTTATGCCAAAAATCAATATTTAAAATGATACTATTGCACCATAAATTTAATTTATTTTACAGAGCACTTTAACATAACACCTGCACTCTTTATACACTTTATACAACCTGTTAATTATTTTAAGAATATAAATGTAAATATTATAAACACCAAAACTATATATATATATATATATATATATATATATATATATATATATATATATATATATATAATGTTGCAGGATTACCAATTGGTCAACATATTCATTTATCGGCTAAAATAGGAGACGATCTTATAATACGATCATATACCCCTGTGTCATCAGATGATGATCACGGATATGTAGATTTGGTTATTAAAGTAAGTAGACTTCTCCATGTTTTTTTTAATTAGACAAATTGTAGGTTTATTTTAAAAATGTGCATCCCAAATTCCCAGAGGGTGGAAAAATGACTCAATATTTAGAAAGTCTAAAATTGGGAGATACAATTGATTTTCGAGGGCCATCTGGCCGTCTTAATTATTTAGAAGATGGAAAATTTTCTATTAAGAAATTACGTAAAGATCCTCCTCAAATTGTTAAAGTTTCCAAAGTAGCAATGATTGCTGGTGGTACTGGAATTACTCCCATGTTGCAATTAGTACGACATATTGCAAAAATCCTGATGATAAAACTAAGTTAGCATTAATATTTGCTAATCAAACTGAAAAAGATATTTTAGTAAGGAAAGAACTTGAAGAAGTAGTTGAAAAACATCCAGATCAGTTTTCATTGTGGTACACCTTAGATTCACCACCAGAGGGTAAGCTTTACTTATTACCTGTGCTATTTGAATAAGGTTGTATTTTAGGTTGGACATATAGTTCAGGATTTATTAGTGATGTGATGATTAAAGAACATCTTTTCGCACCGAGTTCAGATACATTGGTAGTTATGTGTGGACCACCACCAATGATTAACTTTGCATGTATACCTAATTTAGATAAATTAGGATACAATCAGGACCTGTATTTTGCTTATTAAAGATACAGATTTGCAACAAAAAGAAATGTAGCAATACAAAAGACAGTTGGAATAAAAGGCATTCCCGTTCCACTCATTTTTGATATTTGCAATATAAATGTAACGTTATTTAGTTAGTATTGTAATTTGTCAGAGTTGGCGTATTTGTCGACACTGTCATGTAGTTTTATTATGGATTAAATTGTTTCTATATGGTGGAGGATGGCACGTTTAATGTCTTAGTATCATTAAACTCTTGCTCGAATCCAGGGTGATTCGCAACAAAACTTGTTTAAAACTATTTATGTCTCTAGACAAGGTTTTAATTAAATTTGAAACTCAAATCTTTGTAAATAGATTTTATGCAAGAATATGAATCCTTAGGTCACATACCCAAGACAACATCCTGATAATGCTAAATTTCACAAGGGGCAGCCTCTCAGTCAAAGTATATGTAGTGTTTGGTTGTAACAACTCCATTACAATAATAATATTCAGCGTAATGGTTTTGTCCTGCAAGATACTCCTTTCTGTTTTACTAACACATACATTTTGAGTTATTGGTGGTTACACAAAAATGTATCATCTGCTTTTATTGAAAAGAAAGTGTTCTTTAAAGAATTTTTTGGAAGCCAGTACCCTCCTTAACTCTAGAAATTTATAAATTATGCATGATAACTTACAGAGATCATTCTTCTCGTTTTCTTGGAATTCAATACCCATTTGAACACACTAAATGAAACAAAAACCATCATCCTAAAATTACGTAATACGTATAGATATATATTGAAATGCAAGAAGATTTATAATGATGTTTGAGTTTTGCAGTCGCGAGAATGTGCATTTTTTAAATAGAATTCAAACTGTTTTGAAACTACATACCATACAACAATATTCTCGAATTCGGAGTTACTATAAGCGCTTTATCCTTACTTTGATCAATTATTTTTAAAACATCATTAGGTCCATTAGGTCTTGTCTTGGAACTGGTTAGACACGTACCCTCATTGTTTCCTATTCTGTGCTAACCTACATTATTTCCTTGAAATTTCCACAGTCTGCATCTTTCACTATCTGTGTGCAATAGTCTGATCTAGGTCTACCTCTCTCTTTTTTTCCTATTTCTGCCTTGCTTGTACTATTCCCCAAAAACGCCATTCTATTTCTCCTATATATTTTTTTTTGTTTTCCCACAGATATCTTTATTCCCCTACACCTCTTTGTTGTTAACTCTGTCTCTCCATGCTATCATCCTCGTACATCAGAAGCACAAAAGGCTTCTACTGTTTTTCTGTTTGCTTCTTCTATTGTCCCTATTTTATAGACGTACTGTGCTGTGCTCCATACACATGCTTTCAGCAATTTTCTCCGGATTTCTATGTTTGTAGTGTTTGAACATAGCCACTGCTCTTTTTTGTTAGATGCAGGTCGGTTCCCCTTCTATTGTTTACCCTATTTCCCCAATAGTCAGTAGTATGTGAAGGTTAAGCAGCCTGTGCCTACCAAGATCCCCCAACACTTGAACATTTGCCGAATTAATAGTTTTCCAATATATCCTTTCGCACAATCAACATTAGTTGAAAATATTTCAAAACCAAACACCTGTAGTTTATAATAATCATCAGATTTAAGTGCAATTATTTTTTTCGTTATTAAGTTTTCCATCTTGGAATTGGTTGGACGCGTATGTCTCTTGATTTCTATTCTGAGCTAGCCTGCACATTTCCCTGTAATTCCCACAGTCTACATCTTTCACTATCTGTGTGTAATAGTATAACAGTCTGCACGCGACGAGAAGATCTCTGGAACATGAGGTAAGAGGATCACATAATTAGTCATTGAACTTGAACTCGTAGTAAATGCTTGCTAAAGACATTCACCTTAGTATTCTTTCAGTTGCAGTTGTTTACTTTTATAGGAATTTTTTATCGCATAATTATTATCCAGCCATAAAAAATGCATTTATGTAAAATTTTTACAAGCGATATTTAATTACATCAGGAAGGTAATAACTTAAAACCCAATGCTATGTTTTTAACTACGGTAATATACAAGTAAATATTATCTCCCGCTTTATAGGAATTTATGTACTTCCGCAATCTTTTCAGGAGAATTCTGCTGGCACGCTGACTCTAGGTCTACATCTACCTTTCCTTTTTCCTATCTCTGCTTCTAGTATATTCCGCATTATTCCCTCATGCCTTAGTATGTGGCCTATCATTATCTCTCCTATTTTTTACTGTTTTCCATATACTTCTTTCTTCCCCTAACATTTCTAGTACCTCTTTTTTCTAAACTTTATCTGTCCATGATTTCTTCATTATAAGTCTGTAACACCACATTTCAAAAGCTTCTATCTTTTTTCTGTCCGCTTCTCATACTGTTCAGGTTTCACAACCGTACAGTGCTGTGCTCCATACATGATTTAACCAATATTTTTCTTGTTTCTATGTTTGTTGTCTTTGACCACAGTAGTTGCTTTTTCTTGTTAAATGTAGCACGACCTTGTACTAATCTTTGTTTTATATCTTTTGCGCTCTTCCCATCTTGCGTTGTTTGGTTTACTAGGTAGCAGAAATCCTTAATCTCTTATAAGTTCCCGTTACCTATTTGTATTCTAGTTTTTAATTTATTTTCCCCTCTGCATGCTAGTAATTTAATTTAATTTTTGTTAATTTTCATACCGTATCTTGAAACAGTTTAATTGTCTACAGCCCTTAGTAAAGCAATATTGCACGGAATCGATTAATTTTAGTTTACATTTTGTCCTACCAATTAATTATTTCGCATTATAAAATTTTATTCAACACCCTAATCTTGTATAAAATTCATAAGATAAATTTCGCTACATTCGACAGATCAGAAATAGAAAATTATTGTAACAAAGTAAATAAAGTCATATGTTCAATGTGCATCTACCGGTTTGTAGCATGCCACAGGTTGTTGTTCCATTGAGCACTGCATGGAAAATCCACCACTTGTAGTCCAAATACCAGTCCGTAAGCATGTATTTGTTAAGCGTGCTGGCGGCAAGTCTGCGCCTAGCAACCCTCCTGATTCACCGGTATAATTAATAGAAGCCACTTAACCAATGGTTCGTATAATTTCTATACGTAAAATTTAATAAAATATTAATTAATTGTAGCGCAACTATGTAACCACGTTTAAGTATAAGTTTCACTAAAACAAAAATTAATTCAACAATAAGCAGTTTTTATTATCCTTACATATGATGGCACTGTGAAAGGCAGAAATACGTTTTTCTTAACCAAGATGTATTTAACTACCGACACTGACCCTTGAACCCAAGAAATTAAAGCTACGACACGTTCCAAAGTCATAACCAACGATGCAGGCGAGAGGCTCCTTATAGGATTTCGTCCACGTGTTTGATCTGTTACGTCATGGAAAAACCAGGTGATCACGCCAGTAATGTACGGTGAGTCGTATAAAAACATTTCATAGAATCTCGTACTGTTGGGATAGTACATGCATTTTGTTTAAATTTTACTGATCTAAAAATTTTATTGAATATTAATTAGTAGATCTTATGTTATGCTATTTGAAAAGTTGGTTTAAGAGCCAAGTATAATTGAAATTGATCTTTAGAATTTTCATATTAAGTAACGAAGTTTCGCCGACAATGAAATTTTAATTATTACAATATATATTGACTTGTGGTCATAAATATAAATCGCAGGGCCTCAGATCTGACCACCTTTCGATAACCTAAAATGTTTTTGTTATGAAATAAGAATTACATTTAATATTTGACAGAACAGTTAAAGAGGATTAACCTTCATTTGATTTTGTATATATAACTCTTTTCAGAAAATAGATGCTTTGAGTTGATTTAAAAATTATTTATTCAGGTTTATGAACATATAAATTGACATAAAAAGAGGAGTTTTAAACTATGTAGTTATGGTCATACAGATCGCTTCAGAGATAATAGAACTTGATTAGAGGTATCTATTAAATGATTATAAGAACTGTCTGCTTAACTACCACCTGCCGTGTTAAAAATAATAGTATGAGTTTATAATTCATTAATTTGAAAATCAGGAAAAAGCAACTCCATTTGCAAATTCCTAAAGATACGTTATACACCATAGAGTTTCTACTTTCGTGCTATATTGTTGTCTTGTAAGATAAATTAAGAAAGTAGTGGCGCCGAAAAATGCCCGCAGAATAAGGACCCCCCCCCCTGATAGTCTTTTCAAATAACCGAGGGAGATAGAGTCCCAAGCTAGTCCGGAAGATCCCAAAGGTCATATAACTATGGAAATTAACAACTTTGCCCAGACCTTTGAGGATACATCGGGAGTTGATCGTAAAGTATTAACCACCCAGACCAAGTGTTTCGACATATTTAGATAATTGTTTCTGGTCAGTATATTGTTTGTCAGACACGTCTCAAAACAAAAACAACTTAACCTGTTAGAGGTTTCAATCTTTCTGTTAGAACTGTTTCAATTTCATTAAGAGTAGCTTTTAACTCTTCCTTGTTAGATGCTAATACTGCTATATCATCTGCAAATATAAGGAAATCACTTTTGTCCCTGTATAATAACTCCAAATGTCTTCTTGTATGTGACAGTATACATTGCCTGTTCGATGTACAAGGAAAAAATTAATGGGGATAGGGTACATCCCGGTCTCACCCCTTCCTTAATATTTACTTCTATACGATCCTGCTCTAATTCTATTACTGCTGTTTGCTCTTTGTATAAGCTATGTACTATATACCTATCCCTAAATCTCATTCCAAGTTTTGAGTATTTTTGAACATTTTTTTTCCATTGTACATTGTCGAACCTACACTCTCTACACACTCACTTTTCCTTTTTCTGTTTTCTCCAATTTAACTGTCAGAGCTGAAATAGCCTCCTATGTTCTTCTGTTTTGTCTGAACCCAAACTGATCCTCTCCTAATACTTCTTCAGGTCGTTTTTCCATTCATCTTTGTACAATTATAGTTAATATTTTTGCTAACACTCCTTTTTCTGTTTTCTCCAATTTCACTGTCAGAGCTGAAATAGCCTCTTGTGTTATTCTGTTTCGTCTGAACCCAAACTGATCTTACCCTAATACTTCTTCAGCTCGTTTTTCCATTTGTCTTTGCACAATTATAGTTAATATTTTTGCTAACACTCCTTTTTCTGTTTTCTCCTATTTCACAGTCATAGCTAAAATAGCCTCATGTGTTCTTCTGTTTTGTCTGAACCCAAACTGATCTCCTAATACTTCTTCAGCTCGTTTTTCCATTCGTCTTTGTACAATTATAGTTAATATTTTTGCTACGTGTGCTATCAAACTTATTGTTCGAAAATTTTGACATCTATCCATGCCTCTCTTTTTTGGTATAGTGACTATGATGTTACGTTTGAAATCTTTGGGTATTTCACCCGTCTCATACATATAGCTTACAAGTTGGAAGAGACGTTGTGTTACTGCTTGTACAGCAGCTTTTAGAGTTTCTGTACCCGGTGTCTTACCATTTTTCAGACCCTTTAATGCTAATTCAAACTCATATCTAAGTATAGGATAGCCCGTCATCCTCTTCAATGTCTGATCCTTGTTCTAATGCTGTTAGTTTCTCTCCTGCTTATAAATTTCTTATATATTCTTTCCATCTATCCACTTTCTTTACATTTTCTATAATGACGTTTACTCCCGCGTCCCTTATATTTTTGTTATACGGTTTTATATCTCTAAAATTCATTCTAATTAGTTTGTATGCTTCGTCTGTCTTTCCTATTTCCAACTTAGTTTGTACCTCTTTGGGCTTTTCATCAATCCATTGTTCTTTAGCTCTCCTGCATTTGCAAATAATTTCTCATTTTATGGCTTTGTATCTTTGTTTCCCTGTTTCATCTGATCATTTTTGTATTTTCGACTTTCTTCTATTAAATTCGGGATATCCTTTGTTATACATGGCTTCTTATTTTCTTTTTGTGTATACCCCAGAATTTCTCTGGCCGTCATGTCTCAGCTGGATTTAATGTTATTCCATCCTGTTTCTACTTCCTTAGTATAAGAAATTTTCCCGATATCTTTCAGCAATTCATTTGACGTTTTTTTAAATCTTTGGTGAATATCTTTATCTTTGTTTCTTGACGTCAAAGTGCCTTTTTCCATTCCCTTTTCTAAAATTTTTAAATTTAAAAGCGGCCTTCATAATTACGATGTTGTGGTCAGTGTCCATATCTGCTCTCTGGGTAGCTTCTACAGTCTTTTGTTTGATTCCTAAACCATTGTCTAACAAGAATGTAATATATGTGATATCTTCACGTGTATCATCTTCTAGTGTGATGTTGAAATAATGTATTTGTGATGATTAAATTGTTCTTGTTGCAAAATTCTACCAGCCTATTTCCCCTGTCGTTTCTCGAGCCGTCACCAAATAATCCTACTACCGTTCCATTCCTACCTTCATCTACCACTGCATTAAAATCCTCAGTAATGATTAAATTTTTATATCCTTTTATGTATCTTAGTATGTCTTCGATATCTTTGTAGATCGCATCTACCTCTTCTTCACTGTAGTTAGAAGTCGGCATGTATACTTGTATTATTACTGAATTTACCAGTTTAGATTCTATCGTTCTTTTGTAAGTAGTTTTCTACACGTTTCGCATAACCATCCCCACACCCGAATTTCCTTCCTCTGATCCTGCATGAATTACCCTAAAGTTCCCACTCCAAAAATCCCCTCCTCTGGCCAGTGAACTTTGTCGATCCCTACTGTCTAATGCTAACCTATCTATTTCAATTTTCAAGTTCTTTAGCTTACCTACTTGCTTCATTCTTCTGACATCCACACTCCGACTCGCAAAATGTTCCCTGCTCATTCTTTAAACTTTCTGACCACATCCTCCGAAGTAGTCCCCTCCCGGAGATTCGAATGGGGAACTATTTCAACTCCGGAATCTTTTACCCCAGAAGATGTCGTCATGTTCATCACAATGTAAGTACGCTGTGTACTTGAGAGGTAGTGGTGGTTTCCTCTTGCCTTCCACATCACGGTAGTGTGTCTTAGAATGCCATACTGATCCCTATGGTCTCTGCCACTCTAAGTACCGAAAAAGCTGCTGCCGTCTTTTGGGGTTCTGTCTTAGTCTGGTTCCTCACTAAAGACTCTTTAACTCACTGGAACGCGGAAGCCATTCCACCCGTTCTAGTAATCTAGAACTTCTTCAAGTTGCAGGTGCATTTGGAACGGCAATATCATCTAACTGAGGAAAAACCTACTCTTCTAACATGTCACGCCAAATGTTAACTTTAGGTGAATCATGACGATGCTCAATGAACTCAAGAGGCGGCCGCGAACCCCAAATTCTGCAATTGTGTCGATTCACAGTACCGTTTACATAAAATTTTCAAGATGGCTGACACTAGAAATATTCATTTAAAGTGCTCCTTTGGAAAGTATGTTCAAATGTTATATAACACGACCAACTAATTATTTAATTTGTGTTAGTTGCATGTCCCTTTATCATAGAAGTTGTATAGTAAGATATAAAAAATCTATAACCTATCTAAAAGAAAATAAAGTCAAGTGTCGTGAGTGTAGTGCTAATAGTGTTTTGAATAATAATAACTATATAATGATGGGAAAATTGAAACCTGTTATCTGAAAATCGCCAATTAAAGAATTACATTCATAATTTAAGAGATCAGAACAAAGTAATTTTAGATGAAGCTGCCCTTAATGAGGATTCCATGAATAATGTTATTATGGACTTAAAAGCACAAATTCAAGAACTGCAAAACAAAATTGTATCTCCTGCAAATAATAGAAATTTACTTGCCGATAAGAAACATGTTGCTTCCCAATAGGTTTGCTAATGACTTTAATTTTTGTATTAAATATTTAGTTACTAACGTCGGGTAGTGTGACATCATGCCATGCACTCCTAGATTTTACTGCTTTGAACGCACACATCGGGGTGTGTGTGGAACGATCTCCAGCACTTACTGTCGCGTCTTTGCTCTGAAAAGATGCTATTTGTATAAGCTCGTTATGTATAATAATACTCAACTCTTGTAAAATACTCAATAAATTTAATAAGTGTACAGTCCTACTTGCTCAATTAACCTCTACTCATACAAGGTTGATTGCGAACTTGGAGATAAGTTGAATATTCAACAACAACATCAATATCGATGGCTAATTTATAATAGGTCGTATCCCCCTGTGAGGCAAATTTTACAGGAGACACAAAAACTTTGCAGTGTTTAGTAAGATACTTAAAAGATGTTTAGTTAGGTATATATAACTACTGAATGTTATTGGAAATCTTGTATTTAAACATTATTTATTAGTATAAAATGCTTTGAATTTAAAAAGTGGGATACTACGTTTTGGAATGTCGATTCCTTGGGTTATGCCCTTTTATAACTCGAGATCTGCGGGTTACGCTTTTTTAACTTTTATTCAGTCGTATAAAGGCGAACGGTTTATGTGCTTTTGAAACTTGAAATTAAGATTTAAATAACTGTATGCTATACAAGCCATTGTTTTTTTAATACTTATAATAAAATAAAATATAAGTAAAAACTCAATAATCATAATAAAGATCATTAATAAATAAACAAATAATTTATATTACTTTTATTTAAAAACTTGAATACAAATTAAACATTAGCAAAAAATATTATAATATAAATAATAAAATTATTACACATTTTTCTTATTAATTTTAGTTTCAGTTTCTATTGGTAAACTATTGTAAAAATTATGAACTTCCAGGTATTTCATCACAGTTTTCAATTCTTGTAAATGTTTATATTTGCTATCCTTAATTGGAAGTCGTTTAGAAAATAATGGTTCAAAAGAAATGTTTTTTTGTAATGGTGGTAATTTAGGTCTTTGAGGCAAAATTTTGTAGTTGTCTTCATATTTTATGTTATATTGAATTGCACCATCTGGTGTGTATTTCAAACGGCGCAAATCGACGAGAGGACTGCTCTTAGTTTTTCCTGGCCTAATTGAGTCATATCTTATTAAAGATTTGTTATTATATTGTTTGAAAAAATCGAAGGTAAGGTACTCCACATCAAAGGGAAAGGGATTCTTTCGAGCCTCGCGTATAATCTCTGCATATTGATATGGAAGAGTGATCTCCCGACCTTTTAGTTTCTGCTCGATAAGCGCATGAGCAGAGTCACACTTCTTTTGGGTGTGACCCTTCTCAAGATATTTTTGCTCTATACAAACGTCATATTTTGTTGAAAAAACGGCTAGAGCATTGGCTAATGTTATGTTGCGATTTTGAGAGCCGCAACCGTCAGAATAAATAATAATACTTTTCTTATTTTCCATGCAATGCTTTTCAAGGTGGTGTAAAGTACATGATGCAAATATAGATGCTTGTAATCTCCTTCAGTTTCGTTCCAAACATAATTTGTACACTGATGTGTGGCCAAGTTAAAAATAGTAAAGTATGAACTTGTAGCCTTGTTTTGTAATAAATTTTGCTAGCTGCTATCATTGGGCATAATTTCACTGATTGTACATCCATGGTGAAGGTATATTGATTTTATTTAATTGCTTCCTGTTTATCTTTTACCTTGTTTTCTTGGGCCAATTTCTTCTTCTTTATGTGAGTTTCGTAATCTTCCGCCAAATTTAAATTTTGAAAGACTCTATTGAAGGTGGTAATTGAAACACTTTGCTTGTCCTCTTCAATGAATTTTTTGTATAGATCTCATAATTTCGCTCTTGGTTTGAAAAGGATGTTCAAAGTATTGCTTTTGAGAATCTTTGCGGCAATAATGCGAATCCATCTTTGGAAGAAGATTAAAAAACATTTTTAAAAAATGGGATTTGATTATTGTTCTCTTCAAAATATTTGGAGCTATTTCGTTTCAAACTGTTGGAATTTTATACCTCTCTTCGTGTACCGAGTCCATGATTTAAACTACTTCGAACCCATTTATGTGTCATTTTTTCTTTGATATCTAATGTTGTCAGAAACATTTTTTACAGGCCTGGAGATTATCGTTATTCAACCTAAGATAATAAAAAAATGATCCGTGTCTTCTAGAGGGCCCATCCACATAGCATCTTTTTTTTATTCATATAGTACTAAATTTCGCACATACATTTTTTTCTGGCACCAATCCATTTCCCAAAAAAGCTGAAATATTTCGTTATGCTTCTCAGTTGTAAATAAATCACAGTTTCTCTTCTCAGATGTCTTGCAGTAAGACCCGTTATTACAACCTTCCTTCATTTTTCTCTCAGGCCTTTCTTTCCCAAGCATTCGACTTTTTTGCATTTATTTTTTTCCCATTCGTCAGGAGATGGAACATTGTATCGAGTTTTTTTTTTATTTGTCTTTTGATTTTCCTGCTGCCCATTATCTTGTCCGGTAGCCTCTTCAATATCTTCAGTAAGCTGTTCATTTTCTTCAATCTCATTTTCCTCAGGACTCCAATCGGGATTATCAACGTCGTACGTCCTCAGACGAATCTGAATTTGTGAAGTTTGAGATTTTTCTGATTTTCTTCTGTAGCTAAAACATAGGAGACTTAAAAATTGTATTTCTTATTCAAAATGCAACAAAATAATCATAAGAAACACTAAGTAGGTAAGAATAATTATTATTATAAATATTACTATTCCTAATTTATTTTTAAGACGGTACCTTGGATTTTTTCATGAGACATTAGCTCTCTCTTGTCTGTTACTATCATCCCAAATATTTTGAAATTCTAATGAACTAATTTCAGGAATTAATGCTTCGTCAGTAGTACAAATTTCTAAAATATTTAAGCACAATTTGTGAAATTGGATTATAAACTTGGAATCAAATTATCTTTTTACCGTCAATTATTTGGCATTCAATTTCATTAAAATTACGTTTAAAAATGAGGCATTTTGAAGTTTTTCAATATTTTGTGACTCATGACCTTCCTGTGGCTCATTCGGAAGAATCTCCACAAGTTCTTGATCTAAATAAATAACTATTGATTAATATTGTAACAATTTTTTGTAAAATTCTGAAAAAGACTGACCTAGTTCATTGTTTAAATTGTAACATTCATTAGGTAAACTTTCCACGTCATTGTCTAGCTGTGCACCATCACCTCCGATATTATTGACTACTAAATTCATTACCTTATTGTCAATTATCTCACAATTGTATAAGACATTCCTCTTCATGTTTTGTGTACAAAGTTCTACCATTTTTTTACTTCTACTTCCCATCTAACAACAAAGACAATATTAAAATAAACCATCATTTTTTACAACCAACTCTTTAACAAAAAGATTTGTAAATGGAATCAGTTAATACACGTGTTGCATTAAATTACAACATTATTTTAGACAAAAATAAAAAAAAACTAATAATTTATAATTGTCCAATTAATTCTAAATGATCATATAATCAACTGTCTTAAAAATTTATTTCTAAAAGAACGTATCAACACCAATTTTTTAACGTGTTCTCTATTTGTGTAAAATGACTCATAATCAAATGTAAATTAACTGCACCAACTAATACAATGCTATTTAATATTTATAACAAAATTTACTTACCCTGGAAATTATAAAAATACTCTTTTAATAACTAAGAATCACCCGTTGCTTTAATGCAAGAGTTTGAAATTGCCGTTATGTGGGGATACGACTTGTTGCGTCTGTAAAATGAGCAGAGACGATACGACCTAATTTAAAATTGAAATAAAGAAGGTTTCTACTTTTTGGTCGCGTATGAACTTCAGGAATTAGTTGAGAGATGTTACAACCTGTCTAAAAATGCATTAAACGCAATTTCGCAAAACTTGTAGGTTACGACGTATTAGAACTTAGCCATCGATATGTTCAAACTGATTTTACTTCATGTATTGATATAGATAAGTATAGTATTGGGCTAAATTTAATGCCTGGAGAATCTAATACTGAGACTAATGTGAATGATATTACCTCAAATGGTTTAAAATCATGAATGGTTATTCCCCAGTTTACACAAATAGGTTAAAAAAGTCGACTCACTTGATTCAGCATTGCCTAAGTCAGATATATCAATCAATGTACCTAATGCAACCAGTATTTCCACCCATGGAATAAATCAGGTTATAGACCTGAAAAGTAAATCTAAAGGAAGCAAATGTGGCAATCTCTTACAGGACATTGTCAAACATCAGCTCTATGAAACTGTTTCCATTATTAAACCAAATGAACATGTTTCCATGGACACAGGGAATCTCCTAAAAGAAATTTAATAAGAATGACTTTGTTATCATTATGGCTGGTTCTATCAATGCACAACGTGGACAGATTATAAGTAAGCATTTTTTAGAGGTGTTAACGCTTTTGAATTTAACAAGATTATTTCCAAAACAATCTAGCTATATAAACAATTTTTATGAAAATAGCTATTTTTATAAACTCAAGTTCCCTTCAACCTCGTGATTTCTCAAGACAAGGTTTGTATTTAAACTCTTCAGACAAAATGCGTGAATTATGTTACCTGATACGACACAAGTATGTAGATAAGAAACAGCCACTAGCTGTTAGTAGCGCTGTTCCTACAAACCCCTTAAGGCAGTCAACAACAATAAACTACAACAGAAATAATGACTGTGCTAATACAGACAAGTCAAAGCCCTTTCGTTCTATCTCAGCCTATCAAAGGTAAACTTAATCTTTATTACCAAAACGTTAGAGGTTTAAACACAAAACGTAAATTGTTATTTAAAATCCTGCAGTATGTGATGGTAAATTTGTTCTATTAACTTAAACTTGGATAAGTGATAGAATCCATTTGTCAGAAATTTTAAACGATAGTTTTACAATATACAGAAAAGATCGAGATTTTGTCAAATGTAATCGCTCTAGGGTCGGTGGTGTTTTAATAGCTTGTAAAATCACATTAAATACTTCTACTTATCAATCCGGCGGACATTAATTTACATCCAGCAATTGATATGCTTGTAGTCAAGATTAGTTTACCTACTGGTGTTGTAATTATGTCTTTATATTCCTCCGTATTTAACTAAAGATTTGGAAACATTGCTCGAATGTCTAGATAGAATAATATTATTTTCGCTGATGTTTAAAGTGATGTAGCTTAAAAATCTTGAATGTATAGCTGTTTACTGGAATAATGAAATGATAGTGTATTGAAATCAATTTAGGTGATGCAGTGAACGGAAATTTGTTGTTTTCTTTGTGTATACATATAAGATAGCATTTTTGTAAAAAGAACTCCATTCAAAGTCGAGGTACTTAAAATCCCCAGGAATACTCGTCGTCTAAGGGATTCTCAGACCAATTTGGGTCCATATCGTAGCTTGAAATTGCATCCAGTTAATTGGTAAATTATTCGATTTTTTTGTTCCATTTCTTTAATTGTTAATATAGGGATCGACTCATGTACTACTGTACTTGACCCTTATTCCGTTACAGGATTCCCTTCCCTTCGGGGCAATTCCAAATTTAACACCCCAAAAGCACTTTACAAACGCATTAACTAGTGATCGAACTTAGCTTCGTAATTTTCAATAATAGAAAATACGGTATACATTGAATAATGCTTTCAGTAGGCCTCTTCATCCTGTTCCGCTTCCACTAGGCATTGCATATAACTTCACTTCATATCCGAACATACTTTTGCCTAAACATATTTGTAAATTCTATATTAATTGGTAGTAGAACTTAAATTTTCATCTGGTACTTCTTGCACTTGTATGAAGGTTGAATAAATTAATAATGGTACAACAAAAACTTTTTATTCCCACAAAAATAAAACGTGTGAATATCGAACTTTAATAAAGTATATTCTACCTCCAAACAATCATCCAAGGCAAACTATGAAAACCGTCGTCAAATGCCCAACTATTCCTAATCAACAATTACACAAAATTGAATTTATAACGTCTGTCAATACATATTACTTAAAAAATAAAAATAATAATACAGAAAAAATAATTAAAATGTAACTTTTTACTAACCTTTGGTCATCAATTGATTTGGAATTCAAATATTTTATGCAGGGCTTATCATAGCATGTACAAATTTTCAGGATTTCTTTATAGTTTTTCATAAAATACAATCCGAAAACATATATTATTTAATAATAAAAGAAATAACCGTCATGCGGTGATAAATAAGTAACAGTTGAAGGAGAATAAATAACAAAAGCAAAAGATAAAATACATTTATTTTAGAAAATGTTAATATAGTAACAATTCATATAATCGATCTATATTTATACATTAGGAAGGTACTTTCATTAACATCGTACAAACATTATTGTCTTTTTTATCTATTTACTATGTAAATTACAAAAATATTGCTATAGATACTTACTTAAACATTTATTTTGTTCAAAAAAAAGGTATAAGGTTTAGGGCAATAAGCAAGATGCTAGATAGTGTAATAGTCCCAAAGATGCATCTTTTGCATACATAAAACTTTTTTTAAAATCATTAACATACTAGAAATTTAAGGAAGAAAATATGCAACATGATACCAAATAAAATTGCTGTTTATTATCAATAACGATCTTAAGTTTTGGTAATGCAATATTTGTACTTAATATGCAATCTACATCATCCACCTTTGGAAACGTCGAAAAGGTAATTTTTGTAGTTTCTGTAGTAACTAATTATACACAACTCAATTTATTAACATACTTAGATGGATTAAAAGGTCTTTTCTTGGTCAATATGTATACAATACGTGCATAAATAATTCTTATTGTATAAAAACAATTTTAAAAATGTAGGAACTATTTTTTTCTACATTTGTCATTATCAAAAATTCCTTTTTCCATATTTAAAGTGTGTACAACAAAGATCTATTAAACCTTGTGTAATTTGATTTTCCTGCTCTAATTTTGACAATGTGACTTAGGAAATTGTTTATTATTATTTACCAGTTAAGTAAACACTTAATACATTACAACATGGAGATATTTAACTGCATACCAATGGAAGCTAACGCAACTGCAAGCAGAAACTAATGTACAATTCAAAAAGTTGTTGTCGATTTAATAAATGTAATTACTTTTTAAAATTAACAAATTTACAAAGGCAACAAAAAGGAAACAGAAAAAATTGAATATTATAAACACAAGCATACGGTCGCCAAAACAGTGGCGATATATTATTGCTATAGATAAGAAAATCATATTTTGCAAAATAGTTTTTATATAAACTGGACATACTCTTTTATATTAGATATTTTGTATTTCAAAACCAATGTAATACAACAATATTTTGAGAATTAATAACCAAACTGAAGTGAAAAGTGTAATGCTTTGGCGTTATGGTGAAAAATTAATCTCAAACAAACTTATTATTGAAGCACCTTGTATAATTTTGATTTTATGTATATTAGTGGTCAGTAAGCATTGAAATGTAGTAAAATTAATAGTTCTATTATAATCATAAACTTAAAATCCACAAAAGCATGGTTTTATTGGTGCTAAATACATATTAGAATGGAACTTAGGTTCATAAATTATTTTAAACCACAAAAGGGCAAACAAAGTATTTATAACTGTAAATTTCATGGTACAATCGTCATTTTTAAAAAGAAGGTTTTAGATTTATGAAATAATAGTGCATTCATTAATATGCATCTCAAATGTAACAGCTTTTTCAAATTTCAGTTAAATAAATTCAATTCAATGTTACATAGTTGTGATTACCAAAAAACAATCCCAGACGCTGGAGTGGCGAAATTCACAGATATTAGATTGAAAATATGATATAAATCATTTCATTCAATACATTAGAATATATTCATTTTATATTGTAGCTGAAGACAAGGAAACGCGAAAGTTAACTTAAGTAAATCACATGATAACACAAGTACTTTCATTCAATAAACTCAATAGAAAGACTACTATGACAAAAACCTCAACAACATAAGAAAGTAGAGTGGAGAAAAATTCTATAGTTAGACATCTGACGGAGAATGAATAATTATTTGCAAACTGGTAATAAGAACACATTGAAAATGTAAACATATGAGCAAATCATAAAAGGGAGATGGGACTGTGGGGTTGGAGGTTGATATAATCATAAGTTAAAAGTGAAATTCAAAGTACACAGCTCAAAGAAGAGTTTGATTACACTCCGTAGGGAAATAGGTTGCGATCGTCATGAAAGTGAAATATGCCGGCAGATGCAGAGTGGATTCACATACATGCGCAAGGCACAGAAATGTTGTGATGACCATTTAGAAAAGGGGTTAAGACCTGGTGAGTTGATTCCTCCATTAAATTGGAATTATGTGGTGTGTTAGGACAAGAGAATTTATGTTTTTGGATAATTTAAGAAATGGTTGCAAGAAAACATCAGTGTTTTGGATAACCTGCAATTATACAGCGGGTAGAATAAGCTTTTATGTTTATAATTATTAAGTATGGATTTGTGAACTAAGAATGGCTATTGTTTGTATATACGTAATAAGAAATTAATCAAGTGAAAATAATTATTTGGTTGGACTAAGTGGCGATGGAATTGTATATATTGATTTTAAAATGAAAGTTTTATTAGTGAAATTTAGTATCAAGTTAGTATGGAACTTTACAATTTTGAATGAAAAATGCAAGGATACAATAAGAAAGCTGTAACTCCCTTTTTGGCAAGTCATTTGTCACTAGTTTTTAGTTATTTCATAACCTTTGTTTGTGCAAGATTGATGCATGTATATATGTGTAACATTTTGGTGTCCTACATTATTCAAGTTGGTATTCACTTGGCAATTCATCAATAAAATTATGCTTATATAATATGTATTATTAATTACTTATTTGTGTCATTTAACAAGATTGTAATGACAAGCAGAGGTAAAAAAATATTAAATATGTTAGTAAACCCACTTCGTCCATGAAGTTAGAGTTATGTCGTGCATTCAATGTCCAGATAAAAAATGTGGACAGCTCATTGGATACCCAACAGAAGCTAGACAGGTACCAGAAGAAGCAGAAAGGGAATGTAATGAAATGAAAAAGGATATCAAGCATGCTAAAGAGGAATATCAGCTATAAATTTTGATATGCAAAGAATTCTAACTCTTCCGCACATACCCACAAACATAGTATTTTAGAAACAGTTATTGTAGCTCTACAACTGTGGAATACACGATGGTGGTTTAAATAAAGGACTGTTATGTTTGGGTAGAGGGATAGGCTGATCGTGGTGCACAAGTAGAATGGTGTCTTCAAAGGCACATAAATGATAACATTAAAGGGAAGAAAGATCTAATACTATGGTCTGACTCTTGCAGAAGTCAGAATAGAAACATCAAGATTGTTCTAATTTTGAAATTCATATTGGAATCGCATCCTACATTGCAAATGATAACAATGAGGTTTCTTGTGCTTGACAATATTTTTCTGGCCAACGATGATGACTGCAGATACATAAAGTGTGCTCTAAAGCTACAATCAAGATTGTACACCCCTCATGATTATACAGCTATAATGGAAAAACGCTGCAAGAAAAATAAATTAAGTGTAAACATAATGAAGAAAAAATGATTTTGTAGGAACTGCTGGTATTGAAAAGAAAATTGCAAATAGAAAAAAGGACATTAACAGAAAATTTATAAGTTAGCTAAAAACTAGAGAGATAAGTTGAGCAGACGAGTCGTGGTCAGTAATTTTGTTCTAATGGACAAGAAATTTCACTACACTTACATGTTAATAAACGACCTCAATTTTTTACAAATCTTGAATTTTTGTCAAATAGTAAAACCATATCGCAGCCAAAATCGATTTGAAGAGCACCATGCATCTGATTCCGGAGAATGCCAAGGAATTCTCCAATATGGTGCAAACAGATGGAAGTGCCTTTGACGATATCGACGGATTTGGTGCTAATCTTGATTTTCCTTTGCAATTTGACGAACAGCAATAACATGTTCCATTTGGATTTATTAAAAGTGATAGTGTATTAGTGTTTTGTGTTCTGTTCATGCTCTTTGTAGAGTCTGCTATTCAAATAAAAGTATTTTCTTTATTAGAAAAAGTAAACCAATGCACCCGAATTTTGTGTGAATATTGGTAAAACTCGAAAAAAAAAGCACTACATGTTTGATTTTACATAGGTAAAATTTACAACTTTTTTGTTTATTGTGACTAGTACACCTAGTATGGAAGTGTATCTCAAAGTTTATAGAACGACCAAAATTTATATTTTTATGTTTGCCTGACTATTGAAAGTTTATTCTGTAGTGTGTTTATTACATTTATATTTTACTTGTTTAATAAGTGATATAATACGACAAATATATATGACAAAGAAAATGAATCGATTGTATTTACATTAATAATGAATATCGAAATTCGCCCGTTTAAATGCATCAGTTATGTATACACCATCTCTTGTTATTTAACAGGATGATGTGTAACTCTTATTCTACCATTTACATTTCCGTAAAGTGTAAATTTTTTAAATGTCTATTGAAGACTCGCATACAATGTGTTTTATTTAAATAATATGAATTACTTCGTAATGCAATACTAATATATTAAATTGCCAAGTCCAAACTAAACAAATTATTCGTGCTAGGCACAGTAAAAGCATTAAAACTTTAAACAGATTTCTCTCAAAACGTAGCAACCGATGCTTGGCCAGATGTTGCACTGCTATCCTTAATATGACAAGCTAAACTAGGCAGAATGTTAATACTCGCCGTATGATTGTTGTGGTTGGTTACAACATATTCTTTGTTTTTGTTGGGAATAAGATCACATATCGTTAAATGTATATTTATTGACGTTTTGCTCAATGACCTAGGATTGTGGTCAAAATAATAAAACAGCGTTTGCAGAATACAGCACGATAAAAAACAACTATAAAATAACCTGCTATTCTATCACCCCGTTTAGTTTAAACGTTACAATTCCACTATCGAAATATAAAATACTATTTAAATTACTACTTCGAATCAACATATGTGTAATTCTTAAATCGTAGACATTGTTCTCCTCCAAGAGACTTGATCAATGCATCAGCAGCATTCCTCCTTGCGTTCATATTATTTCCATTGCTAGAAAAGATTTTACTTCTCTGATATTCTTAACTCTTAAGTTCTAGATACAAGTTTTCATAAGATTTGAGACTTGCTCTTCTGATCCTGTTATCAATGCATCGCATCCACAAATGAACATGTTTGATTTTGCCTGCATTAGGTATCCTATAGACTTATTTAATCTTATGGGTAACAGAAACTACCAGCATGCTATGGCCTTCGATGTCACATATCTTTGATGCAATGTTACATCGTTTTATTGATGTTTCAATTATATGTTCACGATAACTTTTTAAAGTCTACTTATTCCAGTTGGAAATTAGGTTGTGTTTTAAATTTAGCTATTGAAAACCTTTGGTGATAAAACTTGACCATATTATCTTGCCTTTTATGTTACAATCTTGTTTAACCGCAAAATTTACTCATTTATTACAATAATTATTGTTACATATGTAATAATTTTGTAAAAACGTTTATATCAGATATGGCGATTCTACACCACTGCATTGACAAGATAATTTTAAATCACCATTTTTATGTTTTTAATATTAGAAATTACAATTAACATTAATATGACAATTATTTCCCAGCGAAAGAGAATAAGATAATGTGTAACCAACCACAAATAACAGAAGGGAGTATTAATATGATTAAAGGTAAAACTCAACAGAATGTTTGCAGAATATTATGCAATAAGATGGAAGACAGCTTAAGTAACCTGGTATCTGATCAGTCTTTACCGAATTTACCACAAATATCCTTGCTGTAGCAGTATTTTCAGGGATATTGATGCACATAACTCATCATGGCGACTGCTTTACTAAAAATTTCAAATTATAATTTAATGGTTATGCTAATTTTTTTACTATAAACCATTATCCTCCGTTTATACTATCAGCACACAATAGTTTTTATATATCATGTGATTAAATTCTGCCAATTACGCTGCTGCGATCTGGAACCAATAAAAACATTCACCTTTTGTGCACGGGAGTAATAAAATGCACCCCCCCTAACATCACCGTAATAGCTCAATTACACCAATGTTGCTACATTTCTGCACAATCTATCAAATGCCTTAGGTTCCTCTTAAAGTAATTTGCCTCTAAAAGGTTCCAGTCAGAAGAAGCAGCTTCAAAAACCAATAGTCTTTAAACGCTATTTACTGTTTTATTCCACTTGTACAAACCTTACTAACACAGAAAAGGGAGATTACCCATGAAACATTTTAACTAATAAAACCCCCAGATAATAGCAAGACGAAGTTTATATCAGAATGAATAAGAACATCATCAACATAGCCGAATAACACACAATCGTTACTGTGAAGAATGAGACTGATAAGCGAGTAAATGATTACCAATATTAAAAATTAGAACTGTGTAAACAGGTGTCCAAACGCGAGTTATAGTGCGGATTAAGGAGTACCGGGACCAATAACGTAAAAGTGGCATGTGAGATCTTTCATTCCACATCACGTGGGAAAGTTTAATTCGCCATAATCATTTTTGCACTGGAAGTCGACAGAGCATTTGAAAAGGATAAATAAATATAAATGTAAGTTATTAAATTTGTTTTCGAATTTATAAACATATCATGCTGATATTTGATAATTGTGGCTGATGATGAGAGGAATGTATAAAAATCCGTTTGATGATCACAATGGTAACGCACCCCCTAACATCACCGTAAAAGCTCAATTACGCCACTATTACTACATTTCTGAATAATCTATCAAATGCCCTGGGTTCTTCTTAAAGTGATTTGCCTCTAAAAGATTCCAGTCATCAGAAGAAGCAACTTCAAAAAACAATAAACTCTTTAAATGCTATCTACTGTTTTATTCCAGTTGTACAAACCTAACATAGAAAAAGGGAATTACCCATGAAACGTTTTAACTAATAAAACCCCCCAGAGTAAGAGGAAGTTCATATCAAAATGCATAAGAACATCATCAACAGGGCCGAATAACACGCAATCGTTACTGTGAAGAATGAGACTGATAAGCGAGTAAATGATTACCAATATTAAAAATTAGAACTGTGTAAACAGGTGTCCAAACGCGAGTTATATTGCAGATTAAGGAGTACCAGGACCAATAACGTGAAAGTGGCCTGTAAGATCTTTCATTCCACATCACGTGGGAGAGTTTAGTTCGCCACAAACATTTTCTGCACTGGAAGTCGACAGAGCATTTGAAAAGGATAAATAAATATAGATGTAAGTTATTAAATTTGTTTTCCATTTTATAAACATATCATGCTGATATTTGAGAATTGTGGCTGATGATGAGAGGAATGTATAAAAATCTGTTTAATAATCACAATGGTGAACACTTATTTAAAGCGGATGGTAGAAACATATTTACTCGTACACAAAAGTCCAGCATTATAGAGCCGATAAGGTATTTAAAGATTTAATTGATCGACTGTCTTTCAATGATACATTTAAGTAGTTGTTTTTTAGTTCTACGTATATTTGGTCAGTAGGGCTAGAGCTTAGTATTTATTTTGTTTTCTGTCGATTATTTACTGTGACAATTATGTTTGCTAATATAGATTAGATGTACCAGATGTGGAGTTTTGTTTTATTATTTGTGTAGACTAGTAGAATGGAGTAATTAAGGATGTAAACAAAGCTTTATCAACATTCAATGTACAACAAAAACCAGTAATTTGTTTCTCGAAACACCCATCATTCCGGCATGCACTTATTCGGGATTTTCCAGGTGGGTTGGCCAGAGTGTGTTACTGATGTGGTAGTAGTGGCTGGTTTTCCAAAAAGGAGCAATACAAATGCAAGCTTCATGTTCGAAAAACAAAGTGTCGGTGTATTCTAAAGTAATGGCTTTTTTGTTTTTCTTTTTAATAATAGGATATATAGTATATATTTACAAAACAATGGAAGGGTAACTAAGCTGTATCCAGGCAGTGGGAATTTCGGGGAGCTGTGTTGGCTAGCTTAAAATAGAAATTAGTGGAGGTACGCATCCAACCAGTTCGAAGACAGAAAACCTAATGACAAAAAATAATTGCACTTCAACCCGATTGTTATTATAAACAACTAGTTGTTGGTTTTGCAATATTTTCAACTAATCTTACTATTAATTCGACAAATGTTCAAGTGTTGACGAATCTTGGTAGTCACAGGCTGCTTAACACTTTTCACATCCACTGAATATCGGTGAAATAGGGTATATATTTACAAAACAACAGAAGAGGAACCGAACTGCATCTAACAAGGAAGAACACTGCCTATGATGTAAGACAACAAAGAAACAAGGACAAAAGTGTTGGAAGCATATGTGTGAAGCACAGCACTGTACGCCTATGAAATAGAGACAGTAGGAGAAGCAGACAAGAAAAGGAAGAAGTCTTGAAATGTTATGCTTCAACATGGACAGATAAAGTTAATAACAAATTGGTTATAAAAATAGTAGAGGAATAAAGATATCTGTCTGAAACAAAATAGGAGAAATAGAAGGGCAGGATATGTTTTGTCATTTTTGGGGGAATAGTGCGGGCTATATTTCAAGCAGGTATAGGAATAGATAGGTAAATGTAGACCTAGATCAGGCTAATGCACGCAGATAGTAAAAGATGCATACTGTGGGAATTTTAGGGAAATGTGTAGGTTAACTCAGGATAGGACACAATGGAGGTTCGCGTTTAACCAGTTCCAGGACTGAAAACGATGATGATGATGAATAGGATTTAACTAAGTCAAATAATTTCACCTGATTAGCACAGATATCACCGTTCTGCTTCTCTCTAGTCAACCAAATTGCTTAAAAACCTTCCCTATATAAGATTTTCTTATTGTTATGCCTCTGCTATTTCAATAACAGTTACCTAGAATTACAATACGGTTTATAAAATCTTCCACTACAACATTGATTTGGTTGTGTTCTTATACAATTGAATGATTTTCAGATATATCAAAAACATTTCTAGTACAAATAATTAAATGAATTTCAAGATGTTGCTTAATAACAGTTTGAGGACAAAGTAGAAAAACTAGTATCTAATCCAATATGATGAAATAATTGGCAAAAAATTTAAGTACAGTAAATACCAATAAATGACGTGTTAGCACAATATTCAAATTCGTAACAAATATAAGAAACTGTCAAAAATTCTCAAGTGGTGTAACAATTTTTTTTGACGACTGCAAATCACCTAAAAGTTATTTGTTAAATATGTCATTTTGTCTATTCGATTAAACAAGTAAATATCGTCATTCAAATAAATATTCGTATTGGGATCGTGTAGTCCAATCATAATGCAGAGATTATTCTCTAGTGTTAGTTTGGTTGCTAACAACTGGCGTTGGCTGTTTGAATAAATACCTCAATGTCAAGCAACTTTGAAATAGTGTTGCGTGGTGTGGCCTTACGCCTAGATGTTTAATTCAAGTGCAGCATGCACTTGAATAAGTGTTTTAATAATGCGCTCTTCAATTTAACCGTAATGCTTTTGATTTAATCTGAATGTTCTTCAATGTAATCGTAATATTTTTGATTTAATATGAACGTTCTTCAATTTAATCGTAATACTTTTGATTTAATATTAATGTTCTTCAATTTAATAGCAATTCTTTTGATTTAATCTGAATGTCTTTCAATTAGCAGTAGTTATTTCCAATATGGCGTAATTTTCTTCAGTTTACATAATTTATTCAAGTTTAAGATAATCCGCGATGATGTTTTATTCGAAAGAAAATGCTTGGAAAATGTCCGGAATTTACAAGTAATGAAGTGGATAATTACGGTTAACATAATTGTTTTGTAATGAATGAAATGCCATAAAAAAGGGAAGCAAAGCATTTTTTGATAGCTGGTGGATTGGATTTTGGTTTGTTTCATTTTTGCAAGGAAGAAATACACTTCAAGTTCGTATACTTGGGTCCAAGCGGCGTGCAGTTGGTTGGCTACGTCACAACATGTGGACAGTCGACATCATTTGTTTGTCGAGGCACAGTATGTAAGCACATCTGGTGTATACAAGGTAACACTGTTACATAAACAAGAACCTGGCTATACAAGGTAAGCCTTTTTATTATTTTCACATGACGTCCGCATTTGGGCCAACATTGGTACAAAGCAACATATTAAACATAACATTGAGATGACCTACGATTACTATTTTGCTTAACAAACTACAAAGGACTTTTGATGTTTTGTATTTATCAATACTTAAATCCAGGTTTGTACCTGTTATTATTACGAATGAACTTAAACACCTTAATTGAGTTCTGATTAAAGTTTTCATTTATGTGTAATTATACTTAAAGCAAATATGAAAGTTAAATTATTAGATTTTTGAAATTTCTATACACCTGTAAACCAAATAATAGATCTGATATTTTGGGTATTCATTTGAGATAACTTTGTAACAAAAAGAAATGCTTAACATGTTTGATATTTTATTTGATTTTATTATTCTACAACTGCGTAGAAGAAATTGAAGTACAATTTTGATGTATATATTTTGTACATACAACCTTTTATCATAAAGCAACATTAAGAATCATCATTTAATTCATTTAATTAATTGTTTTATTTTGAACAAGTGAGTTCAAGAAAAGGGTAATTGAATCAAGGAGTAAAAGGCATAAATACCTTCAATATAATAATATTTGTAGCTCCCATTTGACAAAGAAGCACCGATAGCACTTTCAAAATTTGATGCTTAATATTTGTGTCTATAAAAGTGTGTGCATAATTGATATTTATAGCTTTTCTTTTTATGAGGTAGCAAGAGTACACCTCTTGTGTCCTCCTTTGTTAATTTAATCCAATTTTCTTTACAGCTCCTGCTTAAGCAGTAAATACAATATTCCTCTCTAAGGACTCCCAAGTCCCCCTTAGGGAAACTGTGTATAAAACTTAATGACTTGGTGGCGCCCTCCCCATACCCCTATTTTGGTATAAGTTGAGTCAGTAAGTAAATAATGTTTTGTAAAAACAACCACGACCAATCCTCATAAGCTCTACCCGAGGAATAGACCCCTAGCATAGTCGGAAGATAGTTGAGTTCCATCATTTTAAGGAAATCTTTCCTTAAAGTTCACTGGTTTCATCAAACAATATTAAAGAACCCAGGAATTACTTTAATGATTTAATTAACCAAATAAATAAAGTAGTCAAGGTAAGAGCGGTAGAGTGGAATTTATTTAAGAAGAGCCTGTATGTCATCATGCGCACAAGGCTAAAACAGTGTCAGATTAGTCCATTGTCCACAAATAGGCGTGTTCGTTCAGCATTTCAGTGGCGTAGATAATTTGCTGTTAAATGTCGATAGACATTTGTGACTTTGACGTTCTACATTTATTTCTTAGTTTTATAGTTTCCTTTCTGTTTCTTTGTGTTTTATGTCTTGCTTATTCGTGTATTCGCCATGTTAATTTAAACCACCAACAAAATAAAACTTGATTTTATATTATTTATTCTATGGGAACCCTAAAAATTATTAAATCCGCTTCGCCACTGACTTTCAAGGTTTGCGCATATGTCAAATGACGTACAGGCTCTTCTTAAATAAATTCTACTATAACAACTACGATAGAAGACCTCAGGTTGTTACTGATGCAATAATATTCACATTCTATAATAATAACTTTGAAGGAGAAAATCTTATTGACCGATCTGTGAGCAAAAGGTGTTTCTAGATAATGATGCAAATGATATTATCCTAACATGAGTTTTGCATTTAAAATAAGGAAACTATAAAAATTACTGTCAAAATTGGCTCCAACACCTTTTCAATAGACAATTTAATACATTTCCTCAGTCAATGTTACCAAAGTAAACATAAAAAATAAACTTGAAAATTTGCCCTTGCTAAATAATTTAAAATTGTTAATCAGTACATTGGACCTCTAATAGATCACACGGCCGCTGTAGTTTTCAATTTGTAATTTTTCTATTCTATAAATTCACATACTATTAAATATCACACAAATTAACACGTTTTCATCAGCTATTGGTTTCTTTTATCCAATCTGCAAAAACCGGTTGATTGTTAAAAAGTGAAATATGTCCAGATGAAATAAATTGTAAAATTGAAGGAAATTTAACTCTTAAAAAGTTTTGTTTTACAGCCTCATCTCATCAATGATGTATAATTAACCCAATGGAATTGTAGGGTTGTCTTGCATAAACCAAAATAAAAACTCGAATCATATATGCAAAATATAAAATATACATACTGGTAAAACAAAACCTTGAAAAATTCAGAAATAAATAATTTTAAAATTATAAGTATCAGACCAGATAATAATATTCAAAACATTTTAAAATAACAAAAATTATTATGCCATTATAATATGTTGCTTAGGCACATATCCATACAGAAATATTGAAATAATGACCAAAATAGCACCTAAAGCAAAAGTAAAAGTCAATATAAAATTAAATAAGTATATAGATGCTATACACGAAATAACAATAGCTAACGAAGTTGCAAATCCTTTTAATATATTATCGGCATATTTAACAACCACTGCAACTAATAAACCACCACCGGCTTGAAGTATAATAAGGTACTGTATAAATTTATCATAACCGAAAAAAAATCCATGCGATCTTATAATTTCGCCATCATTTACGAAACAAGTAATTAGACCAAAAGGAATGGAACAAAAACTAAGTTGAATATTTCTCATCCAAACAGTAACATCGCTACCTTTTAACATTTTTTCAAAAAATATTCCTGCAAACCCTGATAAAACACAAGCCACAAGAGCTGCGAGAAATCCTATAGTTCGGTTTTGCTCTTGATTTGTATTTGATTTATCTTTTTCATCCGATTGAGCAAGTTGAACTAGGACTACACCTATTATAAGAGTTACTAAAGAAAACCACTGCGTTCGAATAAGATGTTTCCGTAACAGTAGAACTGCAAACATGGCGGTTGTTAAAATCTTCAGTTGATATGTCACCTACAAAACACTTTAAAATTTAAGATTCTGATAATAATGTCAAATACCTGATATGTAGCAGCATCTAAATGTGAAGCAGACAAATACAAAAGGTTATTTTGTAAAACGTATAAGAAAGATGGAACACATACTTTTAGGGTATCCATTGGTTGTTTGATTATATATTGATTAACTTCTCTGAATAGTTCTACAACACCACCAGACTGAACATATACTATGGCTAGGCATGTCACTAATTTTACTAATTCTGCCATCAGTACAGCTAAAAATGAACATCGTTTATAATATCAATAAATTCATGTTGCAAATATATGATAATAATAAATATATTCTGTACATAAGTATTGAACTTCTATCAATGTTAGTCTTGATGGATTACTTGTAGCCTTTCATCAAACGTGCAACGGAGCTTCACTGCTCTACAACTAAGTATTAAATCTAAGGATAAGCTACTTCATTAGAACCAATATTTTTAATAAGAATTACGTAATAAATATGATACAATTCACAGTCAAATTGTCACAGTAAAATTTTAATATTAAATGATATAATGCATTCCATAAAGCTACAAAGACAATTAGTGCTCCAGTGTAGCTCAGAGGACTCAATAGGTAATCGGTTCAACGATACCTTCAAGCGACAAACAGACAGGTCCAAGGAATCAGAACTAAGTACCATATGAGGACCAGAAACATAGGAGCACGCAGAATCAACGAGAAAGATTCCATGGTCTTGGGGCCAACTCAAGGTAATTCACTATATCGAGAAATAAGAAACTAACTTTTCCAACAACCAAACTATATTATTTTAACAAAGGTAATTCAAATACAAAACGCACAAATCCCTAAACTAAATTTTGGTTGGGTTAAGGTATAAACTAGTGCAGGCAATGAAATTCGATTAGTCGATTAATCGAAAATCGCGGTTTTTAAAAATTAACAAATCGATTAATCAAATCTTTGAATATTTGATTAATCGAATTCGAATAATCGATTAGTCGACCAATAGACACACCTACTAGAAATTATGGGTAAATAAAATACAGTTAAAAGAAAAATGGTTTGCTTTTATTTCTACTAAGAAGCAAGTCCTTACAGAACAAAAGTTCTAGTAAAATTAAAAATATAACAGTACAAAGACGAACATGTTGTAAAAGATTCATCCTAAAAGGAGCAATGCCCGTTTTATAATACAAAGGAAGACTCTCGATTCTACTTTAAACTAAACCTTCCAAGAACTGATAAAACTTAAGGGTGCTCTGACCTGTGTACAAGAACCGGACTTGTATACAAAATTACAAACGAAATATTTTTGTCATATAAATTGGAAATACATCCAACACCTATAATCAGTTATTTGATTAACTGACGAATCAATTGGAAGATTAATTTTTTATTGTGTTAATTGACTATCATGATCCGTGACTTATATGTAATTCAGTTTGATTACCTAGTAGATTAAAATCAACTACCTACGTGAGTATACAATAATATAGTAAGGAAACACCTGTATTAATAGCAGTTCGATTTCCGATTACCTGAGTGGGTCCACTATTATAGTTTACCTCATAATTTTAAAATTATTTTATAAGTTTTTTCTATGAAGAGGTAAATCAAATCCCTTTGGTTCTTCGCTAGCTAGATCGTTGGAAATTCCAACCGCATTACTAATAAAACCCGCCGCCTGTTGGTCGACTAATTTCACCTTCAATCCTTCCTTATGTATTTCAACTTCACATTCACTTCTTTCACGTCATAATGTATATAGCAACAAATGCTACTTGAGGTCGAGTTGAGATTGAGTTGAGATGTTGTAGAGTGTGTTTTCCATTTTAGTCTGTGATTGAAAAGTTCATTATGAGCGAGATTTGGAAGTTTTTCGTTAAATCGGACAATGGAAAATATGTGACATGCAACATTTGTAAAACAAAGCTTAAATATTACAGAAGTACATCCTGCATGTGGAATCATACCAAAAATAAGCATCAGCATAATATTGTTTCATATTCACATAATTCGAGTGCTGTTGTAGAATCGGACGTAGAATCAAATGAGTGCATCGCCTGTTCCTCAAGGTCTCCCTACTCTCACGCTCGATCTAGAAGCAGGTACATAATACCTTACATATTATTAACCGATTGTATATTTAATGTTTTGTCAGTAAAGATATATCATACGAATAGAAGCTACAAATATATATAGTACGATGTCACCCTAGAATTTTGATTTTGTATCTTTTTCGTAAGACAATTTGTTCAGAAGCATCTAAAACAATAAATTATTAAAATCTCTGTCTTTCAAAAGCACTGCGACGTGCCGTATATACCAAGTGATGATTTTTATTAATTCCAGTTTTTTAATGTTTACAGAAGTCCTGCAACAATTTCTGATAATGCTTCAGTAGAAAATATGGCTGCCAAGTGTCAAACCCATCGTTCAGTGACCTAGTTTCCTGATAAAGAAAAATTACAGAAGTATTTTTACGAATAAAATGAACAGAAATAGGCATGAGTGGTTTTTAGAGTCTATTGCATACATGATTGCCCAGGACATGTTACCTCTTTCTTTTGTGGAAGGAAAAGGTTTCCAAAAATTTATACAAACTAACCTTCCTCTTAGCAAAATACCTTTCAGGAATACTATTAAATCGCGACTAATGTTGCTACATGAAACAGAAAAAAAAAGGATTCAGATTGTAATAAATAAATTGACCAGTGTTTCTTTAACTGCTGATCTCTGGACAGCGCGAAACAACGATCAATACATAACAATAACTCTTCATGCAATAGATAGTGACTGGGAACCAATTAACTACACCCTAAGCACAAATGCCATTTATGAACGCCACACTGCCGACAACATGTCATCAATCATCGAAAAAACTATAGAGGAATGGAGCCTTCACAACAAAGTTCTTGTGGTCGTAACGTATAACGCTGTCGATATAATCAATGCAGTAAAAATGTGTCCACATGTTGAAGAAAGCGTCACATGCTTTGCGCACACGCTACAACTATGCCTGAACAAAGGTCTATTAGGTGATTACATTCAATCTATATTAAAAAAATGTAGTGCCGTCGTAGCCCATTTTAAACACAGTAGTGTTGCATCAGCAGCTCTTTTGAATTTTCAAAAAGAGCATGGTGTTCCTGAACACAAATTAATTCAGTCCATCAAAACTAGACGGAACTCAACGTTTCACATGATAGAGAGGCTTCTTGAAGAAAGAATGGGTGTGTCGTATGCTATAAACGACTGAAAGGTAACTTTAAGGGCAACCGCTATCCTTCTGGAAATTTCCGAAACAGATTGGATTTTTATAGAAAATCTTACCAAAACTTTAGAACCTTTTGATTTAATCACAAAAGTGATGTCTTCCGAAAGTTACACGACTATATCAGTGGTTCTACCTATTGTTCAAAGCATCAATACCAATTTTTTAAAAATTAATGTCGATGACCCTATGGAAATTAAAAGTTTCAAACAAGCGGTTGAAACTGATATAAGAAGTAGATATAAAGTTAATCCTACAAGTTTAACAGGGAAAAGTGTAGAAACTGCAGTACATATTTTAGACATTTGTACCTACTTAGATCCCAGATATAGAAATACGGAACGAGCACTTTTACTCAATGCAAAGGTTAAACACCACATTGAAAGAATGCTTCAAGAAAACTTCGATATGCCAAATAATACAACGGAAAGTACTGCCTCGTCGGCACTCGATAAACTTTTTCTGGATCAACATTACATGATCATAGACAAGGTAAAAGAAACGGATAGATACGAATACGAACAAATTTTGAATAAAAATCTTTCACCTTTAACATGGTGGCGTGTTAACAGCACAAAATACTATAGAGTCGCTTCGTTAGCACAAAGGTATCTAGCAATTCCCGCAATGTCAACACCTGCTGAAAGAGTGTTTTCTAAAGCGGGAAATATAATCAACGCTAAACGAAATTGTTTGTCAGGAAAAGTAGCCAGCGCTCTAATATTTTTGTCCAACAATCTTACTAAGTAAATAATTATATTATAACAGATTTGTACTTTATTGAATTTGCTAATAAAAAATGTATGTGCATGTGTGTAATTTGTATTAAATATAATGTGCCCAAATTCTAATCAAGAATAGTATAAGAAATACTAGTCGTACTCTTACTGCATTTGTTGTTATTTTTAAAGACCAACCCAAAATTGCTTTGATTAATAGAATTCTTAAAACAATCGCTAAATTCTAACTTGAAATTATAATACCTAAATATATTATAGCCGTATTATTTGTATTACGTATATAGAGCCCAAGTTCTCTTTGTCCTATGTTTGCAGGCTATACCGTGAGAGAAGACAAAAAATACAACCATAGATAGTACAAGTTCAGGACAAAATCTTGCTATTGGATGGAGGATACTTGAAAATGAAATGAAACACGAATTGATTGATTTTGAAATTGACTACCCCTCACGATAGTGAATTAATCAGGCAAACGATTATTTGGTTAGAAATAATTTGTTTGACTAATTGATTAGTCGACTAAATGGTTAGTCGATTAATATACTAACTAGACAACCATACGATTGATTGATTAACCGATTAATGGACTAACCAATTAGTTAACTAAAAAA
Organism: Platerodrilus igneus; assembly: GCA_036346225.1. Lineage (NCBI taxonomy): Eukaryota > Metazoa > Arthropoda > Insecta > Coleoptera > Lycidae > Platerodrilus > Platerodrilus igneus. Next base: position 46,694 of record JARFIW010001290.1, read on the forward strand.
TTTGTTAACAATCGAATGATCGGTTAATCGAATAATCTATTAATCGAATATTCGAGTAATCGACGATTACTGGAATATTCGATTAACAGTATATTCAATTAACCGAATATTCGATTAATCAGTTAATTGAATAATCGGTTAATCGGTTTAATCGGTTTGCGAATACTCCAAAATTCGATTAATCGAATACAACTTTTTTCGAATTTTGCCAGCCCTAGTATAAACCTCTAGTGACTTTCAAATTTATGTGAATATAATACGCAATAAATTAATAAGCTGTAGATACTACCCTCCACTCAAATTCAACTATCAGCAGTAAACAAAATACAGTTAAAATCATCTGGACACGAGCCAGGTTTATATCAGGCCAGTACTGTTATATAATCATAACAATAATAATCAAGAAGGGTACATGCAGGTTTTAGGATCACAAAACGTGCCGCACTATATACTGGTAATAATGTTTGATCAATAATAATGGCTGGGGAAAAGATTTACATTAATTTGTTACGGTAATTGCAATAATAATAAAAAAGATTCACATAATGTTCTGAAGGGATTACCGATAAACTAAAATACCAGTTAATAGATTACTTTCAATGCTAGTGGAGGCAACCTACCATACGGCAATAACTAAAAATATACAAAGTTTATGTAGAAGGTAGTTCAATGACTTTCCTAATGTATGCTTAGGCGATTTAGCTTTAAATGATATAAATAATTCTAGATACGATCGCTAGTTATTATCATTCAACCTGTTTAGGGCAAATCTGCCATGAGAATGGGGCACAGGAATGCCTAGATAAACTAAACAGCATCTAACGTAAACAGCAGGTACTCAATCTTGAATTAATATCGATGGAGGGCCCAAAAAACTTGCATAATACATAAAATGGCAATTCGTTTATCTCGGGAAGCTAGTACGCTTGAATTAAAGTTGCATATTCTTTCATAGACTGTTGATTAAAACTCCATAAATCATGAGTGCAGGTTACAGCGGAACAATACCAGCATGTTTAACACCATACAATAGAACAACACGATACTAGTACTGTGCCAAACATGCCTTAAAATAGAATTTGACCAGAACTAAGACCCTAAAATACGATAAAATCCATTAAAAAATAATCATTTCTTTTAACTGCAATACTTACCACATTTATGGGGAAACACAAAACCGAAGAAAGTGTGCTTACGGGTTCTACATAAAATTCACAGCAACGACCAGAGATCCAATTCAACTTGGTGACAATACCGTAAATCCCCTTCAAGCAAAAATAATCTCTCTAAGAACCCTAAACCAATTAGAGAAATTATTAAAAGCCTCGAGTCCATTACTAAGAACGAAGCGACTGCAAAAATAGCCAGTACTCCAAGAATGTTGCACTTCATCGAAAAGTTGTAGTAAAAGAAATCTCAGACGCGAAATAGATACTCTTTTCACATTGAACAATAAATTTTTATACGAACATAGACTGGTACAGAAATGTAATTAGTAAAACGTGATAACCATGTCAAAAATTAAAATCAATCAACACCATACTACAATTATGTATATATTCAAAAACCACAAAATCTCCCCATGTATGGGGAGATTTTGTCTTTTTTGAATATATACATAACTAAAATACCCATTTTTTCTTAATCTTCTTTGGGAATTAAACCACTCATAGTTTTTAAAACCATCTTTATTTTTTAAAAACTATGAGTGGTTTAATTCCCAAAGAAGATTAAGAAAAATGCTAAACAAACCACAACAAACATACAGAGAGTATTTAAAAATACCCCATTTTGAATAACTACTATACCACACTTCTTTCACATTACCATACTATAATGACAAATGAGAATAAAACGAAGCCAGGAGATAAGGAAGGTAACCAGCTTCGAGCATTAAATTGAAATAATGTAAAAAAAGGCGAATAGCACAGAGAATGATAAAAATAGAAAAGTACAGCGTGGGGCATTTAAAACTTTTTTAATGTGATAAATATTCATACGGTGTAACTATATATTTTTTTGTTTGCTTACTTACATGTAATTGTAATTACAAAATTGATATGTGGTCAAGTAAACTTAGAGAGAAATCTGGATAAATAGTTATAGATGAAATAAAACTATTTCTTTAATTCACAAAATATTTTGACAAAAACTAAACAAGATGTGGTAGTTTAGCCGTTATTCTTAAAGAACTTTTCGGAGACTTCTGGTCTAACTCTGAACTCTAACTTCAGCTAAGATCGATGAAACTATCGGGGAAGGGTTAAAATGGATATGTCTGATGCCGCTACACCTTGGGATTTAAAACACGAAAACACTTCAAAGAAAGCGTAGAAACATCAAAGTGAATAATAACATTAACGACACGAAAGTTGTTCTACAATTAAACAACTTACTTTGAAACTGAAAGCAAATTCACACTTAAATACAAAACAAGAGATCGCAGTTTCTGTCTTTAAAATAAACATAAATAAATATAATAAATATTTAAGTGAGGATGACTAATATGCCAATCTTATTTTCTTGATATTCATTGATGTTAGTAAAGTCAGTTTATAAATCTCGCGATAACTTTCGATATATTTTTAAGCACCACTGGATTATGATCACACATAACGTCTCTAGCTTTTGCTTAAGAATGGCACTACTTTTATACTCAAATAAATACATTCATCAGTGTAAATTATATACATATAATGAAAACTCGAGATCTTCATATCAGCATAAATGCATTAAGGTTGGGTAAACCTCATTTTAATATATCATGATGAATTTTAATGCATTTATAAAAACTCTTAAAAGACCACTAGAAACATGTTAGTAATTAATTCGATTGACATTTAGGCCTACGCCACTTTGGTTTACATTATTCAAAAGCTATAAGTTAATAAACGGTAAGTATAATATTGCAAGTTACATAGCAATAATTTCAATTATGTTAGTAAAAATTTAAATTTCACCGACATTTTTAACGCTATTAAATTTTGATCGACAAACAAATGTGAAATTTAATTACTAATGATATGGATATATTTAATTATACAAATTCATACAAAATTGCACTACAAGATAATCACAATATTCTAATCTTACTTCATTTGAATGAGTAAGTTACTTTTAATTCACAAACAACATGAGGTAAATCTAGGATAAATATTCCTCATCAACATAAACAGATTGTAACGCGATGTGTTACACAAGATCAATTATATAGAAAATAAACAATATTTAATTTTGAATGAACTAATTTGTTACGGGAATGTCCCGTAGAATCTTTATTTCATGTTAAACTGTGTTTACTAATTAAGATTGATAATTAAATTCTTATTTTTATTCCAAATTACCCTAAAACCATAAGAATGAAAATAAACCAATTCTATTTTAATTCATAAAATTTTATAGTAGAAGCATTTCATGCTTTTTTTTTTTAAATTTCAGAGTTGAGAAGTTCATTAAAATGTACCTTAAATTCGAGCTTTAAAAGTTAGTAGAATAAATTCCAGGAAATATGACACCATTTTAAATAGACATTGCTGTAGTATTATAAAAGGGTAACCACATACAGTTCATTACAACGTATTAAATTAACTAGACATTAAGTAAGCAGAATACAGAAATAGTATATTACATTACTAGCGTGGAAAGTGACCCATTTCACACGAGTGGAAGAGTATTGTCGCACGAGACGTAAGCCGAGTGTGACTATTTCACAAGTGTGAAATGTCACTTTCCACGCGAGTACTTGTACACTATTTTTCCGACGACCACCACTAAAAACAATTACGAAATAGTTATTTTTATGCTTATTTGCAATAAATGTGTACGCAATAATGCAAGACAGACAGACACCTATAAAATTTATTTGACGTTTTGATGTTGAAAATTCGAACGCCTACTTTGTTTTTGTCTTTATAAAATCCGCGACTCTGTTGCTTTTAGCGTATGCATTCTCAATTTTTATTGAAGAAATCATTTCAATTACAAACTAATATGAGTAATTACATCTTTAAGTAAAACGGAAACTGTCAGTATCGATTTAACTATGGGTATTTCAAACTGTTATTAGCCAAAACGAAACGAATGAATGCAAAAAGGTAGAAACCGGTAGTCGTTTGGGTTGCCTAGGTAACTAGCATACTAACATCAGTCATATCACTCTAGAGTTAAAAAGTATTTCAACACTAGAGTGATATGTACTTTCGCACTCTAGAGTGATATACTTTACTTTCTAAATAAATAAGTAGTGTGTAAACTGTTGTTTTCACAAGTGGTCATCGGAAAATAGTATTACATAAGTGAGTTCATTTTTTATACATTTAGACTGCAATAAGGTTTTCGATTAAAAGAAAATTACAATCCGTAACGATGCGCCCAAGCATGGGGCATATTTTTTTTTAGTGCGAGATAGTTTTTCGTGATTTTGTAGGATAACTTTTGATCAGTTTTTTAATAAGTAGGTTTCTTTAATTTTAAAGTATTTTTTAACTTCGAGGTCTTTCTTTATATTGGTAGGGTTATTTTTCTAAATTTTAGCTGTTTGGGGAATTTTTTTGGATAGACAATTTTTTTACACGTACCTTTTTCAAACTTTTAAGTTATGTTTTTTTTCCATCAAGACCGCTGTTTTTGGAGGACAGTTTTTTTTTAAAATTAGGGTTGTTTTTCCCAAGAATAGAATTTTTTTAAAGGAAGTTGTTTTTATTTAAATTTTTTAAATCTTGAAGTTGTTTTGTTTTATAAGGGTCGTTTTTAAATAGGATATTTGATATATATATGAGATCGTTTCTGTGATATTGTTCAGTTTTTCTTTTGGTTAGAATTTTAGCATTAAACTTTGAAGTTCATTTTTTTTAGAAAAACTTTTAAAACACAAGGTAGTTTTTCATTATTTTAAAGTAAACTTTATAACTTCAGGGTTTCTAGTTTTTTAAATTTTTTTTATGGAGACGAACCCGTGACTACACATGCGAAATAACCATAGATACAATAAGAAATGTGAAATTTACTTAGGTAATGAACGAAAAATATTCTAGTGCAGGAACTGCACGTAACAACTAAATTCATGACTTTTCAAAGGGCAATTGCAACATTTTCATCTTCTTCTTATTCAGCAATCGCGGATGAATGTGTACACATACTTTATTTAACTTGCAAATGTTGATATAAATAAATGACAGCAACAGTAAACACATTTCTCAAAAACAAAGTGTGTGTTAATGCAGAATTGCTACTTTATAATTAAATCTGTCAGTATTGAGACAGTCACTACTCACCTGTGGATGAGAGAAACATGTCCCCTTGCCTTGTTCGAGCATAACGCATGCTAAGCCCCAAAAGTGCATTTTGTAAGGTAAGTGTCACCAGACTTACGTACTTTAATGTTTGTCCCGTACTGGAATTAAAACCTAAAAAACAAAAATTAGTATAATATTATTGTAAAGATTAATAATGGTTTAAAACTCAAGCATAATACATCACTGATTACATTGTCCATAACATAAGATAAGAAATTTAAACATTCGTGCAACAATTAGCGAAAGTGATAAATCAAAAGATAAGGATCGTAAAAATGAGAGAATGACAGCCATTATTCATCCAGGTAACTGATAATGCGTGTAAAATGTATTAATTAATGATAGCTACAAGCCGTAAAATACCACATTCTGTAAAGTTGTGTCGTAGACATAAATGACAACGTATAAACAATTAAAGAATGCGGGTCAATGCGGTGTTTTAATACTTGTTAAAGATGTCAGTCGGTAGATAATAATGAGTTGGGTTAATGATCAGTGTTGAATACGTGTTTTAAACATATAACATAATAAACAAATGACTTTGAAAGTTATGGCTACTTGGAAGAAGTAAAATTTTGAAGTAGGTAATTGAACTGGTTTTTAAATAAATACGCGATTATAAATTATGGCAAGACGGAGTTTTAATTTTTGAATGGAAGCATATGGTATATGAATTTTGAAATACATTTAATTGTAAATTAATTTTAAAAGAACTGAACGATATTGGTATATTGTTACGCTCTATTTTATAAAGCAACAATACATTATTGTATTTATTACATTTAGGGCGTTTTTTAATTCTGCATTGGGAAATCTTCAGCAGTGAAAACCATATAAAGTTATGGTTCACACGAATATTCCGGACATTGACTTATCTTTGTGATCTGAGATTATGCTAACATGGCAATTTTAATGGTTTGAATGGTATTAGCCCTCCCATGTGCACCAGAGTGTTTTAACCTCTTCTGGAGGGATAGATATTTACGTAGGAGAAAAAGTATCATAACTCGAGACTGGCTTACCAACTTCCGTTGAGTGCAGATATGTGAGAGTGCTTCGAACTTATCGACTAGTGGTTCCCACCTCCCGTTCCCCAATTTCTTATCATATCAACATGCAGACCAGCGAATCAACACCAGCAGATTGCCTAAAGAATCACTGCACTAGGAGCAAAATATCAGGTAAGTGCTAGCATTAGAACATTCACGACGTATTTCATCGCTCGGGGAATTAAACCCCTCCGAGCAAATTTGCGGTTCTTTGTGTATGATACTTATACTTGTATTTAACTCTAAATGCGGGGTTAATGGTTACAATATGAATTTGAAAAGCATATATGAAGTTTAATAGCATGTAATGGACATGGATGCCAGTTTACGATATGGAAAAAACAATCAGCATAATTTAACGGTACAACAAGAATCTCATTGTTTTTAAAATATTAAAAAGACATTCCTATTATAATTTAAGTAGGTTGAATTACGTACGATTTTGGTGGGTAAAGCTCTGTGTGTAAGTGGGTAATTTAAATTGGGTTGGTCAAACTTCGGTTAGACCATAATAATAAGATTTATTGAACATAATTGATCTGATTTCAAAGGGATTACTAAAATTATACATCTTAATTTCTAAAAGTCGTTAGACAACAGTTTAGAAATCAAGTAAAAGACTGTAGAAGCTACCCAGAAGCAGATACAGACACTTACCACAACATCGTAATTATGAAGGCCGCACTTAAATTTAAAATTTGAAAAGGAAACGGAAAAAGGCACTTTGACTTTGAGAAACTAAAAGAAAAAGATATTTAAGAAAGACTCGAAAAAAAGTCAAATGAATTGCTGACACTAAGAAAGTAAAAACAGAATGGAATAACATTAAATCCAGACTAGACATGGCAGCCAGAGATATTCTGGGGTATACACAAAAAGAAAATAAGAAACCATGAATAACAAAGGATAGCCTGAATTTAATAGAAGAAAGACGAAAATACAAAAATAAATCAGACGAAACAGGAAAACAGAGATACAAAGCCATAAAGTGGGAAATTATTCGCAAATACAGGAAAGCTAAAAAACAATGGATTGATGAAAAGTGCAAAGAGATACAAACTAAGATGGAAGTAGGAAAGACAGATGAAGCATACAAACTAATTAGAATCAATTTTAAGGATATAAATACGTATAGCAAAAATATAAGGGACACAGGAGGAAACATCATTATATAACATGTAGAGAAAGTGGGTAGATGGCAAGAATATATAGGGAATTTATATGCAGGAGATAACAGCACTAGAACAGGATTCAGACATTGAAAATGATGACTTGGGATATCCTATACTCAGAGATGAGTTTGAATTAGCATTAAAGGGTCTGAAAAATGGTAAGGCGCCGGGTACAGATAAGGTGCAAGCAGAAAGTCTAAAAGTCGCTGGACAAGCAGTAACAGAACGTCTCTTCCAACTTGTAAACTATATGTACGAGACAGGCGAGATACCCAAAGATTTCAAACGTAACATCATAGTAAATATACCAAAATAGAAAGGCACGGATAGATGTGAAAATTTTCGAACAATAAGTTTGACAGCACACGTGTCAAAAATATTAACTAGAATTGCACAGACGAATGAAAAAACGACCTGAAGAAATACTAGGAGAAGATAAATTTGGGTTTAGGCGAAACAGGAGAACACTAGGTCTGAAAGTGATAATGGAGAAAACAATAGAAAAAGGGGAAAGCGTGTATATAGGGTTTGTAGATCTGGAAAAAGCATTCGACAATGTAAAATGGAAAAAAATGTTCGAAATACTCAAAAAGATTGGAATAAGTTATAGGGTTTGACGAATAGTACATAGCTTATAAAAAGTGCAAACAGTAGTAATAGAATTAGAGCAGGAACGTAAAGAAGTAAACATTAGGAAAGGAAACTATGCAGTGACAAAAAATTGATACGCTTAGTTTTGCAGATGATATAGCGGTATTAGATTTGTAACGTTCAAATTAACGTCCTTTATAATTTAAATATTCAATTGTATTAGCCTTATGTTTTATAACGCTCAGTATAGTATTTGAAATCTCCTGTTATTTAATTACACGCGACCTTGCCCGTGCAACTAGTTTTGTTATCTCGATCCCTCATAGGACCAGCAGACGAACGTTAACTTACTTCGATCGTGGCATTTTACGACTTGATTACGCTAAGTGTAGTTGTATATTCTGTTTTGAGTTGTTCAATTTGAGAATCGCCTAAATTAGTGGATTTGCGTGCATTTAGCGTTAAGGTTATTTAACTCATTGTTAAAAAGGTGTTTCTTGTTTACACCTGATTTAGTCAATTTATCATCTAATTATTAAGCCGAAGAACGTAAGTAGCCAATCCTGCGATTATATTAATTTATCTTTTATATTTTTGCAGCAACTTTTCTTTCCCCTTTTCTTCTGATTAGCTCTTAGCTCTTCCGTATTGGTTTGTCGTCCCCCTGTTGTGATTGCTGCGTTTTGTGTTGAGCCTGATGGTTTTGGGACGATCTTACACTTTGTCCATGCGGAACCTGTTACAAATTGACCTTGATGGACATACCCCCTGTCGTGGTCATTGACGCTACTCGCCGTAGACATCAAAGGCCCAGGTGTGCTTGGACCCGCCTTAACTTGGTTAAGGTACTATTAGACAGCCATATAGGGTGAGTTAGATCTTTCCTTCATTCACCACCAGTGTTTAAATAGGGCTGTATCGTATTTTACTCACCTATTTATTTTTATGATTTATACCATCACTACTGGGTGTTCTGAAATTTATATTTACAAAAGATTTACCTATACATTAAGCTATACAAATAAGTTAATTCAAGATGTAACAATTTTTAAGAGCCCCATTGCCGTCATTTAGTATTTGTGCGATTATTACCCATGTTAATTTAAGTGCTTACGCCTAATCCCCGCTATGTAGTATTAATTTAAAGTTTACTTGTATTTAATAGTCATAATGCCTATTCATACCCGTCGCTAGCTTTTGTAAATGTACAGTATAGTTTACCTCCCCCACCGCATTTTTTTTGGCTATATTCCCTCAATACAGTCCTGTATGTTATTGAACGGGTTCGGAACCTTTTCCGCTATGATTCCATACAACCCTCTTCTATTATTGTGGTATTTTATTTATTAAAACCAGGTCTGTGTTGGTATATCAAAACGACTATTACATATTCCCCCCTCTAATATTTAGCTGCAGTGCTACATGCTACGTGTAGTGCCCGATAGCGGGTCACATCTAAATCAACAAAATTTTAGCAGATCTGGACCCGACCTATGCAATAGTTTTACATAGTTAAGACGTTTATTATTCATGTTGTTTATTTTAGTAACCGTTTGTGTCATCTATTATTTTGCCTATTACAAATAAGTTTATTTTCACCATTTATTATTTCATTTACTGCAAATAGTTTATGCTTTAACATTATATTACTTTACAGCTTATTTTGTGATTATTTCAGCATTGTAATCCATGTAATTTTGCCACTGGTATTAAATTGTGTATTTTAATCCCTCTGAGTTTGGCTTTATGAGATTTGTTATTGTGGTAAGGGAATTGGGATTTGGGACTCAGGCTATTGCTTTACCTTGTGCTTGCTCGGAAACCTTGGGTCAAGGTTCTAGGTTTTTAGTAGCGGCCCCGACCCTGGCACCCATTCCTGCTTCCGTGAACAATAACGGTCCCCTCCTTTCTGGAAGCCAGCCACCCACTCCCTCCTGCGGCTGAGTCTAGCCACCGCACTGCCTTGCTATCGGTGCATCGAGACCATAGCCCCAATCGCGATCTCATTTTGTCGCAACACCCACGACCATCGCAGCATCTAGCAAGGAAGAGTTAGAAGCTGCTTTTAATAAAATGGAAACAGTTCTAACAGAAAGATACGGTATGAAAATTAACAAAAATAACTAAAGTACTAGTATGCAAAGGAAGGGAAAATAAATCAAAAACAAGAATACACATAGGTAACAAGAACTTACAAGAGGTTAAGGATTTCTGCTACCTAGGAAGCCAATTAACGCAAGATGGGAAAAGCGCAAAAGATATAGAACAAAGATTAGCACAAGGTCGTGCTATATTTAACAAGAAAAAGCAACTACTGTGTTCAAAGACAACAAACACAGAAACAAGGAAAAGATTGCTTAAAACATATGTGTGCAGCACAGCACTGTATGGCTGTAAAGCTTGGACAGTAGGAGAAGCGGACAAGAAAAATGCAGAAGTCTTTGAAATGTGGTGCTATAGACGTATGATGAAGATATCATGAACAGACAAAGTTAGGAACAAAGATGTATTAAAAATGATAGGGGAAGGAAGAAATATGTGGAAAACAGTAAAAAATAGGAGAGATAGGATGATAAGCCACATAATCAAAATGGCTGCCAAGCAACAGCATGTTCAAAGTGATGATCTAAAATTGTGTAACTATTGTAATAAAAATGTAAATAAATTCATTGAATGTGGTAAATGTAAAGCAAAATATCATAGTTCATGTAGTGAAAGAAGTGGTGCATATCTAAACTCTAAAAATGGTGAAATAAACTTGAAAAATTAAATGGTAATAAAAGTTCTGATAAAGTTAGTGATGTCCAAAATGTGGATGTAAATGTATGTAGTGAAAACAAAATTGCAGTACTTTCTGCTGAAAATAGTAATCTAGAACAAATGGTTAAAACTTTAATTCAACAAGAAACACAGATATTGCTCAAGGCAATACAAGATTTGAAAACTCAGGTTAGAAATCTTACTGATAGTAACAAAGATTTAATTACATTACTTACAAAAATGTCCAAATATCTAAAATGCCACATGCTAGTAGTAATACTGCCATGATAAAAGATAAAACACTAAGCAAACCAATTTTGTAAACAACAACAATAAAACTGCAGTTTCTAAAACCTGTGTTGGAATCTCCACATACTGATAACTTAGTAAACACTTTATCCACATATGCAAGTGTAACTAAGGATACATCAATAATAAATAAACATAGTAGTGATTACATAAGTACCGTTTCAAAATCTAGTACATCTCAAATTGTGAATGGTGAGCAAAGAAAAATGATAATAGGAACAGCTTGTAGGAATCCAACTGATGCAGAGAAAGGATGTATAGATGGCTTTGTTAGCAGAGGAGGCGTAGAAATACTGATTTGCACTTAACGAGGTCAACCCAGCAGTTGATATAAATAAAATAACGCAATATGTAGAAGCAAAACTAAATTTATCTGACTCTGACAATGATAAATCATATTTGAGAATACAACCTTTAACGCTCGATATCCGGAATACTATAGTTCATTTAAGATCACAGTAGATTCAGAGCAATTTTCAACTCTTATGAATCCTGAATTCTGGCCAAGTGGAATTGCAATTAGAAAATTTTTAATAAAACAAATATTGCCAAAGATTTTTGCAAATAACAGGATTTAAAACCATCTTTCAAACTGAAGTGAAATCCAAAATCCCAATTTAAAGGAATTATTACCAAAATATGAGAGGGATAAAACTAAGCTTATTGATCTAAAATTAGCCCTATAGGTAATCTATGATTTGTGAGGTGGAAACCTGTTAAATTCCTATTTACACAATTTTCGCAAAATATTACTATACAGATGACCGAATAAATTGGTATCTGTAAATCAAAGAGGAGGATTTTCCTATATTGGTAAACAGTACATGAGTCAAGTTTCTAATATTTATACCAACAAAGGAGAATAAAATCATTGAATACAGGTGACATAGTGTAGGATAATTCCAACAGGAAATAACTGTTCTTGAAAATCTTTGAAAAATTGAAAATGTTTATATGGAAACAATGTATTATTCGGGAACTTTAATTCCCAAGTATTATGACTACAGTTTTAAATGGCTAAGTAATTTCAGATGAGGCTAAAGAACTCAATGATTTATATAGTATAAATTTAAAAAAATAATTGTATATTAATTCAAAATGTCTAATTACTTAGTTAGGAAATATTCAGATTTGCTTAGATCGAAGATAACTTTACTGAAATAATAGTTTCATACCCTTAAAATATTTTAATGTTAAAATAATAAAATAAGATCCCACATAATGAAAATTTTAATTTTAAAAGGCAAACTTGAAATTATACTTCAACGATTGGAAATAAAGGCAAAGTTTACCAGTACTAAACAGGACTATTTATAGATGATGACTAAACAATTTATTTAAAGTTCTTGATTTTTAAAATGTGTCCCCATCAAGAACTCCAAATAAGTACCATTAAATAATGAAATCATAAAGAATATTAACAAAAAGTAGGTACCGAAAGTAGTAAAAGTTAAATACTCAAGCTTTGAAATTAAAATGGGTACTTTACGATTTTTAAAAAAAAAGTAAAAAGCTTCACATTACATAGAAAACTTAAAAAGAGAAAATTCAAACGCATTTTTTTGGTTTCATTAAGGCCTAAAACAAACCAGGTATACCTGAGGTAGTACTAAATGTTAATGGAGAGTCATAGGATTGCAGAAGTGGTTAATGCTTTTCAGATTATTTTAAGGCTTGATATAAGGACTAAAATGTATGTACATTTAAGCAATAACAAAAGAATTTCTGCTTTAAACAAATTACTACATGAATTAAAATCTACTAAACTAAGTCAGGGCTGGGACCTTAAGGTCTGGCTATTTTAATAGTCGAAAAGCTTATTAACCATATTATTTCAATCTTTTTAAAAGTGTATATTTCCTCACTGAATTAGTTTAATTATCCATACAATCAGGAAAAATACAATTAAAAATACTACCATTTATTTCCTTTTTCAAAAGTTTTTCAAATACATTTTAAACCTTTTTTATAAAATTTTTAGGATCAACCACATGTTTAACACAAATCCTAAAACGCTACCTATTATTATTTCAATTTTTATTATTTAATGGCATATTGATCGTTACTTTATGCTTAAAAAGTTTTTTTCTTCCCACGTTGTATTTAATCATTATTAAATAAGTGATGAGTTGACCCCTTCTATCTTTTACTATGAAACCAATTATCCGTTATTAAGGTGTGAAGTAGTAACCACCTTGGCTGTCTAGGTTTCAAGGCATCATTACATTTTTATATTTCTAAATTCCATCTAAGTAGTTGATATTTCACAACTAAATCCTGAGATTTTAAATATAGGCCATTACTGCATAGTTTTTCTATTAAGATTTTATTAAAATGTTACTGTCACCTATCATTTATATTTGCTACACAAGTGTTAATTTCTTAAACATGTATACATGTCGGACATATTTATGATTTAAATATATGCTTAGTTAAGCTGACATCAGCTTGAATTATTAAATTTTAAATTATTAATCTAATATTTTATTTAAAGCTTTGCTTTAGGACTAAGATTTGTTAAGAATGAAAATAAGCAAGTTTATTGAATCTTATTAATTACTTGGTCAACTGGTATTATAGAAGTGGTCAAACACATTTAGTAAGACATTAAGAACATACCATGAAAATTTTGAAGTATTTGCACTATAAAAAGCACGGACTATACCCACCAAGAGGATATGATCAGCAACTATTAGAAACTATACTTGAATTTAAAAGCTTAAGAAACAGAAGGAAATACTTAGATGCTATCTACATTATTAAACTTTTATTAGGCATGATAGACAATAATAAGTTTCTTGCAATGTTATCTTTACATTGTCCATCAATAAATACAAGATGCTCATCTATGTTTTATGCAGTAAATGTTCCAACAACAAATACATATCGCAATAGTCCATTATTAAGAACCTGTGCTACAATAAACAAAATTGACATAGATATATACTCCAGAGACTTGAAATCAATTGAAGAACACTTAAAAACACTTGACTGGTGTTAATAAAATTAATTCTGTTATTAGTTGCTAGAACTTGTATGATAAATGTGTTTTATTGAATATTTATACCTGTAATTGGCTGATGCTGTTGGTATGAAATAAATAAATAATAAATAAATAATACGGCATGAAGGAATAGTGCGGAATATATTAGAAGCAGAGATAGGAAAAAAGAGAAGTAGAGGTAGACCTAGGTTAGACTACTGCACACAGATAGTGAAAGACGTAGGTTGTAGGAATGTCGTGTAGGTTAGCTCAGAATAGAAATCAATGGAGGTACGCATCCAACCAGTACCAAGATGGATAAACTAATGACGAAAAAGTAACTGTACTTAAACATGATGATTATTATAAGCAAGATTTTCCAAATAATTGATTATACTTGTTTGGTATCAATCAAAGGAAATTTTATGCTCTTTCATGTCGCAATACAAAAATTGGGAGATTCAATTAGAAAAAATCATGAAATTTGACAATTCACGTATTTTTCACTCCCAACAATAGGGAAGACTATATTATTAATTTTATTAATAAATGTCTGTTAAAGTGTTATGGAAACACAATATACAAAGGGTTTTGATAAAATATTTGTTGCTCCGGTTTTATGATCTTCCAAAATTCACACAAAAATTTTCCTGGAGACAAAAAGGATCGAAGATAGTTATATAAACCCATATATCAAATTAATTCTTTGCTGAAGCACTATTCAAATATGTAATAATATATAGAGTGTGCTATTTAAAATAACGAAGTTGAGTCCTATTTCGGATATAATTGGAAGTTGCACGTAGTTGGGAATATTTCAGCTAGATTTGCTTTGTTCGATAACCCCTGCATGCAAAATTTCAATTTTCTAGTTTCTGTAGTGTTTGAGATACTTTTAATGAAAGCTAGTTATGGGACATCCTGTATAAATACTTCCACAACAACGGTATTACTATGCTGCCCTCCTAAGCCAAGAAGTGGTAACTGCATTTTTATCAGATTCTAACATATAGCCATTTTGCGAATGTGACGCATAGAATGTGTCTATTACTACGATTATACAGCGGCAACTATACTTTAAACTACTTAAAACTTCAATTATTTTTAGCAGTAACTATAACTTTTGATAAATATTCAACAACATCCTAAAACATCTAGCAGTAACTAACATACACCTAAGTCAATATAGAGGTATCTACAGCAGTTACTGCTAACTTACAGTAGTAAAATGTACTTACTGCATAAATACCTAAGCATTGTGTATTTATGTTTTTACGTATTTACCGTTAGTAAATACATTAATCTGTAAAGACAATTCACGAAGAGTGGGTGTTTTGCAAGCTTCTATTTTTTAATAACATTACACATATCCTGTTAACTTGTATAAAGTAATTAATAGTGATTAAACAATCACGTTTTCTTTACTTTATTAAAAATAGTGGGCTGTGATAAAAAGGTAAGTTTTTGAAGGTATTTAACATTTCAAGAATAATTTATAACCCTATATTTGTTTTATAGATTAAATAACGTACTTTAAAGAACAGTTTAATAATGAATATGGTAAAGGGTGTTAATCAAATTGAATGCCACATTAATAGTAGCTCAAATGACGACAACAATGTGATGAAGAGGAAAAAAAATAAACTTCTTCCAAAAAATTATAATATATTACCACCAGTCCTATATGAAGCTAACTTACTCGAAGCTCCAATTTCAACAAATATCAATTGTTTAGGGGATATGGTCATAATTCATCTTGAATTTCCGCAAAACAAAACTACTATGATAGAAAAAACATCGGTAACTATTTATATAATAGCCATTTTCCTTTTCATTAATAGGTGTATCAAAATTAGTGCACTACAATTATGAAATCCATACAATGATTCTATTCTACATTTTGTTAAAACTACCACATCATCATCATTAGGTCTTCAGTCCTGGAACTGGTTAGATGCGTACCATCATTGTTTCCTATTCTGAACTAACCTACACATTTCCTTGAAATTTGCACAGTCTGCATCTATCACCATCTGATCTAGGTCTACATCTACCTCCTCTTTCCTATCTCTGCTTGTAATATATCCCATACTATTCCCCAAAAATGCCTTAGAACGTATTCTACCCTTCTATTTCTCCTGTTTTTTTCCACAGATGTCCTTATTCCCCTACTATTTCTATAACCTATTTGTTATTAACTTTGTCTGTTCATGCTATCATCCTCATACATCTGAAGCACAGCATTCCAAAAGGCTGCTACCGTTTTTTTGTCTGCTTTTCCTACTACCCGTATTTCATAGGCCTACTGTGCTGTGCTTCACACTTATGCTTTCAACAATTTTCTTCTTCTTTCTATGTTTGTTGTCTTTCATCATAGGCGCTGTTCTTTCTTGTTAGATGCAGTTCGGTCCCCTTCTATTGTTTTACAGTTATATATCCTATTTCTCCGACATTCAGTGGTTGTGAAGGGTGGTAAGCAGCCTGTGGCTGCCAAGTTCCACTGGCACTTGAACATTTACCGATTTAATATATTTTCCAATATCTTTTCGCACAGTCAACGTTAGTTGCAGATATTTCACAACCAATACCTGTAGTTGTTTATAATAATCATCATATTTATCTGCGCTTATTTTTTCGTCATTAGGTTTTCCGTCTCAAAACTGGTTGGACACGTACCTGCACTTATTTATATTCTGAGCTAGCCTACACAGTTCCCTGAAATTCTCATATAGCCTGTATACAGGTCGGTTCCCCTTCTATTGTTTTCTAATTTTATGCCCTATTTCACCGACCACTACCACGTCTGAGGTAAATTATTTAAAATTTATTAAATTTGATACATCTTATTAAATTCTTTTTTTAAATCCTTTAGATTTAGGTAGCAAATGTCTGTCTGACTGCAATGCTTCTGAAGCATGTGTTTATGTAGAACTCTCTAATGCATTACTTGAGAGCGAACCTGATGATAGCTTCAATTTTATTGAAGATATTCAAATACAGGATTTTGATGAAGACAGAGAGGAACAACCAGATGATCAAATTGTCATTGGTGCTACTAACACTGTAGAAGAAAATGTAACAGAATCAACTAATAGAACTATTATCAACCTACAGAGGAAATAAATAACGTTGAAACAATCAATCATGACAACCAATTTTTAACAGTAATCTCGAAAAGGAAAACAAAAGAACAAGAGCACAAGCAGCGATGTTTATAAAATTGAAACGGAATACACGAAGAAAGGTGTCCCAAGAAAAAGAAAAAGGTTTGTTCACTCACTTGCAACAAGAAAAGAAAAAAAGTGCCAGGACGAAGAATTACCATAATGTACTTGAAGGATGTGGTAATAAATGTAAAAAAGTATGCAACCAAAAGATTAACTATATAAGAAGAATTGATATAAATAATCAATTTTGGATGATGAGTCGACATGATCAGAAAAAGTTTGTCATAGGATACGTAATAACTAGTGACGTGAAAAGAAAAACCGTTGGTGAAAATTCTCGTAGTACGTCAAGCAATAAGTTTTTTTGAAAAAAGAAAGTGGACAATCTGTCTGTATATGTAATTTTTTTTTTTTTTTGACTACTTTGGGTTACAAAAAAAAGCAACGACAAAGTTTTGGAAACTGCATTTG
This sequence comes from Platerodrilus igneus, assembly GCA_036346225.1. Taxonomy (NCBI): domain Eukaryota; kingdom Metazoa; phylum Arthropoda; class Insecta; order Coleoptera; family Lycidae; genus Platerodrilus; species Platerodrilus igneus. Next base: position 64,490 of record JARFIW010001290.1, read on the forward strand.
AAAAAAATAAAACTGTTATTACTCCTAGAAAAGACATGAGATTTGGACTGATTCCACCAAACAAGAAAAATTATGATATGATTATTGAACACATTGAATCCTTCAAGCTAACAATTTCACACTATCGACGTGAGCATGCACCATCATGCAGATATTTGCCTAGTGATATGTCTGTACAAATTTTGTTTGATGATTTTATTTCTAAGAAACCAAATTTTTGTTCATATGAGCTCTACAGATCCATTTAAAAAAAAAACGAAATATATCATTTGTGAAACTCGGGAACGAGGAATGTGAACAGTGTGAGCATTTCAATTTGCATGAGCATTCTAAGAATAACTTGTGTTTAGACTGTGATGCATGTGGAAAACACCAACTTCATATTAAAAAAGTTGAACAAAAAGTCATAATGCTACCAATGTGTGAAATGTTTAAAACCCTAATATTTTCTGGCACACTAATTGCTTTTAAATTGTTGAAACCATTTGCAGCAATTTGGCACGAAGCTATCAGAGGTCGTAAAAAGGAAGAAATAATTAGCGCTTTTTACAAGTTTTTCTTAGAGCAGAGAGACTGAAACAAAATAGTGCTGTGGGTAGATAACTGTGCCGTTCCAAACAAGAACTGTATATTTCTGTGTTTTCTTGTTTATATTGTAAATTCATCAAATATTAATGCTGAAGAAATAATTATTAACTTTATTGAGCCAGGGCACACATTTATGCCCGCAGATTCATTCCATCACCAAGTGGAGCAATCCACGAAGAAGTTGAACAAAATCTACGATTTCAACGTTTTTAAAAAAGCGGTTTCAAATGCCAATTTTTCCAGAGTAACTGTGCTAGACATGGAGTTGAACGACTTTTTTGATTGGAAAGATGTCAGTTCAAAATTTAAACTAAGGAATAATAATGTTTATTTGCCCAATATCGTTGAGATTACTGCATAAGGTAAAATAGTCTATTATATAAGAACGAGAACGACTATGAGAGACCACTGTTACCACTAAACTTTCTTAATGCTAAAGTTATGAAAAGTGCAATTTCAATGCCTAATCGGCACGTTCAATACAAAGGTATTTCTCGTGAATGACGAGATAGTATCATTAATTTAATTAAAGGACACAACAACATAATCTCAACCAATAAACTTCCATTTTGGGAGAACATCCCTGTTACAGAAGCTGCTGCAGTAGATTCCGATGAAGAAAATGATTTATAGAATATTCCAAACAGTGCACGTTGAAATGTGTCGTATTTTATTAAATTTAGTATACTCTATTTTATGTTTCCTGAACTTTTATTAAAAAACATTTTATTTTCTGTTGCTTGATGCATTTATGCTACATGATTTTTTAATAATGAACCAGGTTTCCACAGTCGTCTTAAATTTTTGTATATAATAATAATCATGAATAATAATTGATACCTCGTTACTTTTAACCCTCCGTTAGTCACGGACGAACAGACAGGGATATTTTTTGTTCCCCCTCACTAAGGGTTGGCAACCATGAGCTCTCCTTTCTAATAGCTGTCTGATGGATAGAATGGAAGAAGTTAGTACCTTTCTAACCTTGTTTGAGTGAGTTCGTAGTATTAAAGTTACAAATTCGTTCTGACAGATCGCCGCGACCGAGATCGTAAGTTTACCCTATGTGAAGTATTTGTAATATTCTAATACATTTAAGTTTAAATTTTTCGTTAATTTCCGGTATTACCGCTAGGGTAAGATATATAAACACACGTGCTAATATGGCCGCTGGTGATGTATCGTATATAACGTGATGTATGCTATTACGAATAATATACTGCTATAACAATTTCTAGATCATCATTATTATAACGAGCACTTCTACAATAAAATACTCTGTTCATGTATTCACAAGGTTATGGGCCGAGTACGCTTCCACTGCGCAACTCTGTTTGTTCACAAGGTTATGGGCCCAGACCGGTTCTATTGTGCGTAGTATAATGTTTTTTGAGAATATACGTGTTGTAAAAACATGGCGGAAAGTGCGAGAATGTTACAATAATGGACAATAAATTTCGGAATGGATGTTGTCTGATGAATTATAGAAACGTGTAGTTTGATGCAATATTGTATATTAAAAAGAATTGTGTTAGTACTGTATTTCTAATAATTAAACTTTCATGCATATGTATTGCTTGATCGTTTGGTACTTTAGTAACGGCCAATCTTAACTGGCGAAGAGGTTATGTCATTCACCTCGTGTTTTTCGTGTGCTAATTGCGTAAGTATTAGAAGTAAAACTAAATTCTTGGGTAGCGAGATTGATTATTTGGTTAAAAATGGCATGTGCACACCATGAAAATAAACATGCACAGGAATTTGATAAATTCAATGGTGCATCAAATTATCGCGAATGAAAAATTGACGTGGAAATGTTGTTACGTGCAAATGGCCTTTATGGGTTTATTACTAACGTTGAAAGCGATAAGGAAGTGCCGCCGCCTGAAAGTGCAACCAAAGATAAAAATGATTATATTCGAAGACGGGACAAGGCATTGTCAACTATTTATTTATCTTTGAGTGCACAAGTAAAACCCATTGTTAATGGTCTGATTGATCCAAAAAGTGTTTGGTCTGCATTGGAAGCAAATTTCAAACCATCTTCAAAGGCATTATTTGGAAGGTTATTGTTAGAATTTTTTTTAGCTGTGATGTTAGAAGACGAATCGATATCTCTATATTTAGCTAAATTAAGGGACCTACAACGACATTTGAATAATGCTAAGTGTGAAATAAAGGACCTATACATCGCATTTTCCCACTCGTTTTTATAATCTGATTTTATGGCATCATCATAAGTATTCGATACTTGTACAAAACAGGCTAACACGGGTTCGGAATCACTACACTCTATAATTTTAGCTACCCCTTTTTTGGAGGGATCAGAAAAATCAAAATCTTCAGAGCTATATTCCAAACCATGTCTGGAACAAAATCTTTGTACATCATTCTTAGATCGGCATTTTTCTTCACCATACCAGTAATAAACGTCAATCCGACTTCCATCTTTTCTTGGAACTTCTTGTCGAATCCATGTTAACGACTCTTTTGCATCAGTATTAGTTGCATTATCAAACTTTAACCCTGCATCCTGATTGGATGGAACACCAGAATTCTCTTCATCATCATCATCATAATTCTTTGCAATTGAATCAGTTGAATTTGTATCAATATCATTTATATCGCCTGATTCAAGGAGTGGAGTTCTAATCTTACCCGATTTGCTTAATCCCATTACTGATTCGTCTACCCTAATGTGTTTAAGCTCTATTACCTTATTGCGAGTCGGATCAAAAACCCTATAGCCACGAGTAAATGTGGCATAGCCTATGAATATACACTTCCTTGATTTGGGATTAGAGGACGAATCGATATCTCTATATTTAGCTAAATTAAGGGACCTACAACGACGGTTGAATAATGCTAAGTGTGAAATAAAGGACCTATACATCGCGTATAAAATGATAAATGGTCTACCCGAGCGATACAACGTAATTGTTCAGCAATTGTACCAGTTACCTGATGATCAGTTTACCTCGGATGCAGTGGCGAAGGCGTTATTATCTGAAGAAGGCCGCTTGGTAAATACTATATCCAAATTATCCAGTGATAATGTTTCAAGTGCATTTGCGACTGGAGTTAAGAATAATACTACAGAATGGAATCGTAAACCTAAGGTTAGGTGCTGTAGGTGCAGGGAATTGGGGCACATTTCAAGAAGCTGTCCTAAATTAAATAGAGATAATTCCAGACAGTCTTCTTCAAATAATGTTACTGTTAACAATCGCAAAGCTTCGTATGTATCCTCAGTGGCACAAGATACCAGTGTAGAAGGGTCGTGGTTTTTAGAATTACATAGTACTGAAGAAGGTAAAGCTTAGATTATGAGTTCATTTTAGATATAATAATGTTACTGTTAACAATCGCAAAGCTTCGTATGTGATCCTCAGTGGCACAAGATAACCAGTGTAGAAGGTCTGGTGTTTAGAATTACATAGTACTGAAGAAGGTAAAGCTTAGATTATGAGTTCATTAATAGATATAGGTGCAACACACCATGTGTTGTAATAGTAAAGAAGTTGTTTGTCAGAATTTAAGGAGATATAATAATCAAGTCTAAGTCTGTAGTCAAAGGTGTCATTAGAAGGCCAAAGATGTGTAGGTAACGCTAATAATGTTAGATTTATTCAATGATAAGAGAACTGAATGACATGTGTACGTGAGATGTAAAAGAAGGTTTTTGTCCCAGAAGTTGTCAAGAAATGCATTAATCAGTCTTGGTTCTGTCTGTTGATCAATGAGATTTTATTTCATTGGTAAGCTGACAAATATTCTTGATGTTTATGCTCCTAATAATGACTTTATTCAGTTCGAATCAACAAAGATAAATGACTGTATACCAGTGATGAGGTAGAAAACAAGTTTTGTCAGAAATTCTAAGCCATGCATTAATACTGCTTCATTACATTAATTCTCTTAACGTGGATCAGGCACAAACGACATGTGCACAATTGGGCTCTGAAGGCATGTTCTTAAAGGCCATTTAAAATGGGGTTGTGTTAGGTGTCAAAAAGATTAAGAATGAAGAGGTGATATGCCATCCATGCATCAAGTAAATCTTAAACTCAGAATATGTAATGAAGCGCTTAGTTTGTCCTGTAAGTGGATCAGAGAAACCTGACCATTGACAACTGGTTGACCAGCTACTGTCTCCTAAACGATTTGAAAGCTATAAAGTTGTCAATGGTTGAGACCCTAAGAAAAAATAAACCCCAAATTCATTATCTTTTAAATCTTCAAAAAATGAACAATATTCGAGCAAGTTTGGATTTCAGAAAGGAGGAACTCTTCTTTCATATGCTCCCAAAACCAACAAAAATGTCATTTTGTTATCCAGTCTACACTTTGATGCCAAAATCGATGAAGAAACAGGAGAACAAAAAAAACCTGAAATAATAACCTTCTATAATAAAACCAAAGGGGGCGTTGATACTGTGGACAAGATGTGCACTACATATGATGTCTCTAGAACTACTAAACTTGGCCATTGGTCATCTTTTTCTCGATGCTGAATAAAGCGGGAATAAACAGTCAAATCTTGTTCACTGGCAACAAAAATAAAGTGAGTAGCAGGAGGGCTTTTCTAAGACAACTTGCAGTTTCACTTATACAAGAGCAGCTAGAGAAAAGAAGGACGACCAATACTGGACTTCCGTTGACAGTATCAATCAGTTTGAATAGACTTCACTCAGAACGTACGAGCACATCCGAAATTGTAGCGCCTGTGAAGACATGAAAAACGGTTGCCATGTTTATCATGCAGGATTGGAAAGAAAAGGCATCTTACTAAATACAAATGCCACGTCTGTAAAGTTCCACTTTGCCTCCAACATTCCAAGATGAGGTGTCAGTCGGACTGCAATACGACCTGTGATGATGTATCTGAAAAAGAGGGATGAGTGTAGCTATATATTATTGTTCAATTTTTCTGCTGATTTATTGATTCATTATAGTTTCTCATTTTTTAATTTTGTATCTAATGCAATTTTTTCTTCATAATGTGTATAAATATACTTATTAGATTTTGTTCAAGTTGTTTTTTCCCTACGTTATGAAAGTTAGTAGGTGAGTATTATGTAAGTAGGTACCATCATCATGAAAGTTAGCATTTATTTTGAACTAACTGTTACCTACTCTGTTTCTATGTTGTTCATCAAAAGTACTTGTGCACTTCTTACTTCTAAAATTCTTTACGTACTTGGTGTGAGTTGATGAAACTCAAATTTTAACAAAAATACAAGTAGTCATGAAAGTAATCTGTCAGATCACCACGACCAATCTGACACATATTATTGCCGCGACTAATGGAGGGTTAAAAAGATACGCCAAATTGCATTAGTATTATAACTAAAAACATTAGTTGAAATAACAATATCTACATTCTAGTTAAGAAATAAGTAATTATTTAAATGTATCAGAAAGGCATTAAAATACTAGACACATACAGCAAATATAGCAATTTTTATATAATTATGTCAATAAATACAGTTGGCAGGTCCAAAAACTTAAAACAATTCCCAAGTCAGTTACCGCTTCTGAGCTTAGTAGGGTAGTACGGTAATGTTAAATAGAAGATAAATCTTTTTCTAAGTGGAATCTTTCTCTTCCTATTTAGTATAACTAACATTCTCTAAATTATATGGATTTTGTAGTCCACAACTTGATGCCCGGTAAAGTTCTTAAGAAATTTAAAACTGTTTGTATAATAACAAAAGAATACCATTGTAGCAACAAATTCAGTTAACTGTAACTTCAGCTATTACGTTCTTTTAACATTTTAGACATATCCTTGTAAGAATATTCAGTATTGTGAGCTGTTACATAATTTACAAAGACAAATTTCGTAGTTTTATTAAACGGCATCCATCCATAATACTTTATTTTGTTAAAATCGTCCTTTTTATTAAATCAGTTAAAACTTATTTTGAGATACCACTCCTAATCATTCAGCTGTATAAAATATTACTGAACATACTAAAACAGTTATCTAAGTGTAAAGATTAAGCTGCAGATCAGTGAACTATAGATAATTATGAAACCTTTTCAAAGTCTCCAAATTTAAAATAAATAGTAGTGTACGATAAGCTACAATTATTACACGAAACCGGTAATAACAAATTCATTATTACTTAATAACCACAATTGACTTCCCAATTTTCCTCGATTACTTATTCTCCCACAACCTCAAAATAGATAAATAAAATCCTACCTGATTTTTTCATATTTCTGTCTTATAATTTATAGTTTGCCTAAAAACACTACAATCCTAGCTAAATGGTATGGAATTCAAAAATGTAAAATTATAAAAAAATTATCACAGACACTTTTCGAATACATGGTGTCCATGCAAACGATCACTATTGACACGTCATATTTTCGTAATTCGTTCAATGCAGTATTGAATTGCATATAAAATAAACAATTGCTATTGGCTGAAGTTAGGTTTCAAAATACATGCGAAAAGATTAAGGAGGCCATGCCTTGTTGGAAATCAAAAAGCCTTGCCTTAAAAATGTTTTTCAACCCGCTTTTTAAGATATAATCGCGAAAAAAATTATTAAAATTAGGGTTTTTAATTTTTTGTAAAAGTTAACTAACGTAGAAACGTGAAATTTTCTAAATGACGAATTACAACTATGCTCTCAATACACATTTTATGTTGTTACGGGGTGAAATTAACAACTTTTATTTTAATTGTCAACATTTTTATGGAGTTGAATTTTGAAAATTAAACATGTTATTTAGAATTAGTTTCATTTCATATCTTTTTCATGCCTCACATGTTATCCCTAAAGTAATACTTTAGAACAAACAATTAAAATAGAAAATCATGTATGAAACCTAGTTTTTAAATATAATTCAAGTTATTGGTAAGCTATTTTCAAATTATTAGGTTTGCTCATTATTTTTAAAGATATTAAATTTTAAATTTTATTTATTTTGAGTACAAAGAAGTGTATACTAGTAAGAACATAAAATGCGTAAGTTGAACGGTATAGTTGGCCTTCCGAACATTTAAAAATAATGATTCAAATTCAAATAATGGTGATACACAAAAACGACTGTGATATATTTTCTATTGAGTTTGAATTTACAAATTTTACTCTTAACCTAAAGAATATTTAACTTTTTGAGTTTTAAAATATTACATTTTAGGTCTAACTTATAAGAAAATAAAAGAGTACTTAATACATTTCAATACTTAAATCTAGCTGAAAAAGAACGGGTTATGCTATCCTACTGACAACTTGCTCAAGATATGTTATTTCAAAGTTAACTAAGCCGATATAAAATTACGTCTTCGGTACTTCATAGGTGCGGTCTCGTTGTAGTTCAATGCTATCCTAATGAGGGGGTTGTCGTGAAGAGCCATTTCACCGAGTCTTCCTTGCAGCTGCCTTAATGAATTCCACGATCGTTGGGATGTTTACGTCGGAGTGGATCTGGTTGATCCTCACGTACCAGGTGGCATCGAGTGCCACGTGAAGGTTTTTTGATTGGACAGTTTGCAGCCTCTTGATGTATGACTTGGCTGCGTAGCCCTACGCTGCCGATGCGTAGGTGAGGATTGGTCTGATGGTGGCCTGATCTTGTTGGCGATGGCGAGCTGGCTTCGTCCGTTGAGTAGCGGGTACAGACCAGCTGTTGCTGTGTTGGCTATGGAAATGCAGCTGCCGAAGTGGGCTCCCCAGGTAAGTCTTCAATCGATGGTTACTTCCAAGTACTTAGCCTTTGTCTCTGACTACTTTGTAGACGGCGTAGTTTAGGGTGAACTGTCGTTCCGGATGGTCTGTAAAAGCCTCGGCATAGTCCTCTTCTGTATGTTGATGCACTAGACTAACATTGCTTGTATAGTAATTTAATTAAATACATAAAGTGCTACCGAGCGAACATTAACCCCGGAAAATTAAGAATAAATCACTATGAATTTGCATATTAATTAAAGTTCAGTGCGCGGAATGTACAAAAGAGCAATTTGATTTTTTGATTGGATATATATGTTATAGTCATCTTTAGTACGCAAATATTTGTTGATTTATTAAATATATTGACTGAAGTACTATTTGTTGATATTAAAATTACATTTTTTCTTACTTTAGTCGTAAGTGACACTTACCTCACTGAGACGACCTTCCGTAAGTTGTATTTACTAGAATGGTTATGAAGCGGGACGTAAATTTTTACTTACTTCCCTTGGGACGTAAGTGATTGTCATCCAAATGGTTACAAATCCATGGTTACGGGTCTAAGTCTACATTAAATAATTCTCGATCCTAATTTGAATTTTAAACTTAATTTAAGGGCATTTTGAATGATCTAGAATTTGGGAGTAGAGAAAAATAGTATACTACATACTAAGGGGCGTAAGTAGGATTTACGGTGATGAGACAGTTTGCAGCCCAAGCGAAGAAAGGGCAGCAAAATGTCGAGGCACCGTAAATTCCTTACGTCCCGCGGTATGTATATTTTTTTCTCTACCTCCAAATTTTAGATAATTAAAAATACCTTTAAATTAAGTTTAAAATTCAAATAAGAATATAGAATTATTTAATGTAGGCTTAGACCCGTGACCATGGATTTGCAACCATTTGGATGACAATCACTCACGTCCCAAGGGCAGTAAGTAAAAATGTACGTCCCGCTTCACAGCTATCCTAGTAATTGCAACTTACGGAAGGTCGTCACAGTGACGTAAGTGTCACTTACGGCTAAGGTAGGGAAGAAAATAATATACATACCGCGGGACATAAGGGATTTACGGTGCCTTGACATTTTGCAGCTCTCGCTTTACTTGGGTTGCAAACCGTCTCGTCACCTACTTACGTCCCTTAGTATGCAATATACTGTAGTGATCCGTAGTGTTTCGAAGTCGATTTCTCATTGGTTAATAATTATAGTGTACATTTCGATATTTGAAGGTATTTGTTAGAATAGCTCAGTGACCACTTGCAGGTTTCTGAACGCATGCCGTTATGTCAGAATTTATGTTATAAGGGGCGCATGTGTAGGGACGATCGATCTAGTCGACAGGGTTAAATGACTTTGTTTTTAGATTTCAAAATGGCAGGTTGAAAGATTTCACTTGACGGTTTTTTTATTAAAGGTAATGTTTTATGTTGATAATGTAGTTGGTATTTAAGGTAATCTGATTACATCTTGTAATTCCAGCCTTGTTTTGAGTGTGTTGTTGGTACTTATTGTAAAACCGTTAGTTATTTAACCATTGAGGGAAATATTTATGTGTTACTTGTTGCTTGTGGCTTAGAATTTGATGCCGGTTGGTTTACTTGTGATGTTTAATAGATAAATTTACAATATTATTGTATGTATAAATGAGTGTGGTTTGGTTTAATAACTGAAAACTAATATTTATTTATCTGAATTGTTTATTTAGTATCTAAATCAGGGTAAAACTAATATTTGTTTATTTGAAATAAGGTTTATTTATTATTTAATACAGAGTTGTAACTCCAATTGCATTGCCCTGTTACCGAATCAATAGTAAATGTACCCTTATTGTGATTTTACGAGCAATTATTACCAACATCACACCTTAGATATATTGAATCAAATTATTAGGCAAGTTTGAATATGAACAGTATTATATTTCTGTTATATTTGTTTTGGTTTCAAAATAGAAATTGAATTAACCACAACGTTGTTGTGTATATTTTTTGTTTGTAATTTGTAATGCCACGATGTGTTTAATTTTTTTAAAGTTACGTTTTTACCGATGCAATCATAATGAATAATTTTTAACGTTTGCCTACTAGATTTAATATATTTAACTAACATGCATTTATATAAACATTTAGCGCCTGAATCTGGGCTTGTATTTATGCGGTAGAATTTTGGGTATGTATTTGCTGCCAACATATTTAATTATATTTGATATATGTGATTCATTTGACATTTTTGTCATGTGTAATTGTTTTATTTCGGTATATTAACCACATATTTAACTGCACCGCTCATATCTTGGTTTAAACGTAATTATATATTTTGTTGTGTGTTTATCCTATTATCTAGCCGATGTTCCTATATAATTAACTAGTATTGAACGTTGGTGATAATTGTTGTGATGTAATTAAATTGAACCTCTGGTATGATCGACCATCTCGTGCCTTCGCTTTTGCTTTATGACTATGTAGAAGATAGCCTATTCAATAACCAGCGCCTTTTTAACTATGCGCAATCATATCACAAGTTCATTTCAGTGATTTCATGTCGTCTTGTCAATGTACTTGTAGTTGTATTCTTGCATATAATAGGAAGTTGGCTAGCCTTTGTAAAATATCTTGTAACACGGGCTGAAAACTGTTAATGTATGTGGGCGCGTGTGATCGAGCCTTTGTTGAATAACACTACCATTTTATGTCCGTATGGGAGGAACATTGGTAGTCAAGGTATAGATCACCTTCCTGGTGTCCTCCCTCTTCAACTTAAATGGGTAGTATTGGCCTAGCCGACCTCAGTACCTACCAGAAAAGACTAGCTGGTTTACACTAACGTTTCTTCAGTTGTCATGTGTAGTATGTCTGGGTAACAGTTGACATCCCGTAAATTTCAGTGTTGGTAATCTGGGTACTTGTACGTTACCCGTCCTTGTCGAGATGTGCCAAATGCAGTTGGAAGTGTGAGGGCAGTTTGGGGTTTTCCCTGCCGTGCTCTTTTTCCAATCGCCCAGGTTCAGAACGGCACTGTTTGCTTTAAATGTCATTTTTCTATGCTTTCATATGAATGACCTATTTAGTGGTTATTCTTTTGATTAAAAGTTAAGTTAGGTAAATGCTGTAGTTTTATTTCAAACCTTCCCGCCTTAACGCCATCTTCCCAGTGTGAATTTGGGTCACACGATAACAACACAACGTAGGTGTCGTCGAGCCACTGCCACTAGATGTTTCTAGAGAGCGTTTGGGTCAGCCTTCAGGTCGGTTACACTGCAATGGATTAAAGTATTCACTATACCTAACCTAGAAAATAATTTTTATATCTAACAAAAATTCTTTCAGAGCGAACTCTTCTAGCATCAGTGCCACCAGACCACAACCCCTTCAATGCAAATGTATGCTTGGAACAATATGATATATACTATTTTAAAACTGAGGTTAATATCCCAGATTGTGTTTATTTGAATAAAATTTTATGTTTTTGTTTTTTTGACCTTTGGAACTAAATGTAGAAATAAATTTTGACAGATATTCCTTGCTAGGATGCATTACCATGTAAGCATTTTTGTATTGGTCATAACTACATTAAAATTAAATTTTTAAAAGAAATGAGAAACGCATTAAATTAATATACTTTTCAAAGAAAATGTAAAAAAACACAAATGCAGTTTTAATCAGAATAAGACATTTTAACAACCACAGTTATAGAATTCGTTAATTTATCCAATGATTAACTGAATATAATAAAGTTTGCTTAAAATAGGATAGTATGATTTTCAGTACAACAAATAATGCAAGTCTTTACTGTTTTTCTGTAGTACATAGGCAAAATATGACTAATTAACGGTGTTTTGGCGTTTTGGTAAAATTTTACATTATCGGCTGGTAGAAAATATAGGCATCTTGTAGTAACAGATTTAAATTTTCCACTCTAGATGACCCCTAAAATTAATTTTTTGGTGTAAGTTACACTCGGCAGATTACCCCACAGAATTAAAAAATTATGGACGCCTTTAGAGAATGTAATCCTGCCGAGTTGTTATTTACCCTTTTTTAATAGATTTGCAATAACTTTTAGGCTATATAACTAACACTCGCAATTGTAGTGATTCATACTATTTCTTTTTGTCAATTCTCAATGGTTGATAATTATCGCAAATATTATAGTGTGTATTTTGATATTCGAGAGTATTTTTGAACAGCATGGTAACCACTTTCAGGTTTCCGAACGTGACGTCAGAATTTACAAATTGTAAAGGCGATAGATATCGTTTTTACAAATCTTAACCTGCGTCTTGAGATTTGCTTCAGATTTTAAAAATGGAAGGTTGAAAAAGATTGACTGGCGATTTTATTCAAGGTAATGTTTTTAATTATGTTATTTTGAAGTTATCTGATTGCATCGAAGCTTGATTAATTATTTAAGGTTAGTTGGTTGTGTCTTAAAATAGTAATTGAATTAACCACAAAGTTGCTATGCATATTTTTGTTTGTAAATTTAATGCCACGATGTGTTTAATTTTTGAAAGCATGTTTTAGCCGATGCAATCATAATTCTTAACTTGTACTTACTAGATCGAATATATTTAATTAACATGCATTTATATAAAGGTTTAGCGCCTGAATCTGGGCTTGTATTGTTTTTGTAGAATTTGTTACAAGCATATTTCATAATTTGTTTTCAATGTTCTAATAACTTGTGAAGATTATATAAATGTTTATTTCAGTTTTAACTGTGCGTTTATAACTGCATAATTCACGTTTTGATGTTAAAACCTAACCATAAGTTAGTTTGAAGGATCTGAAGTGTATTATAACCTACAATTATATCGTTAACTAATATTGACATTTATTATTCTTGTTATGATGTGATTATAGCGAACCTCTGATATGACATCGTATTAGCGCGTTTGCATTATGACTATGTAGGAGGTGGACGATTTAATTTGTGTCCTTTGGTACTATCGTAGCATATGTTCATGTTTAACTTAATGTTTGTCTATAAATATTTGTTTTTGTCAACGTATTTATAGTAATATTTATGCAACGATAGAATGTAAGTTAGTCATTGTAAACCATATTGCCAAACGGGCTGGAAACTGTTAATGGTATGTACGATAAACATGTATGTTCGAGCCATTGTTGAATTTACTAACATTTTATGGCTTTGCGTGGTGGAACATTGGTAGTCAAGCTCCTTATCTTCCCGGTTTTCTTCCTCTTTAATTTTAGCCAGATAGTAATGGCTCAGCCGTCTCTGGGAGCTTCTAGAAAAGGTTAGCTAGACTACACTAACCTTTCTTCAGTTTCATGTCTGAGTAACAGTTGACATCCCGTAATATTAAAAGTGTACAGGGTGGTTGTTCGCCATCCCATCCTTGGAGAGGTGTATTTATGCAGTTAGAAGCGCAGGGTTGTTGAGGTTTTATCTGCCGACACTCTTTCCTCAGCGTTAATCCAAGGAGTCCGGAACTGTTTACTCTTGTAATTCATGTTTAATTGATGGTAACCTAATTTTAGATTATCATGTAATAATTAAAGTAGGGTCGTTAACTATTGTAGTTTTATTTCAAACCTTCCCGCCTTAACGCCATCTCAGTGTGTATATTTGAGTTAAGTTTCGGTCACACAACGTAGGTGTCGCTATTCACAGCCACTAGATGACGAGGCCAGATATTATCAAGAGAGGACGTTTGTGCTTCCGCAGGTAGGTTAGAGTACAGATTTGTAGCAGCGACCAGGTCGGATACATTACAGAGTTTGGTGCTGTGACCAGGATACAGTACACAATAACATATAACTCTTGAACAGAAACAAATAATTTAGTTGCTTGGTGTCAACAATTGTACCCACCTAATTTAATATACGAGAACAAGAAATAAGTTTCGATAAACGCTTATCGTTTTTAATCAAAGATTTTAGCACATTATAATTATCAGACATATTAATAGCATATTCTCCAGGGTTCGAGAATTGTTCTGGCAATTACTAGAGAATGAGTCATCCTTTTAATTCAGAGTATATATAAGACCGCTAATAAATGCAAGAGTTTAGTCTATACTAGAATGTCTAATATAAATTATATCGTTGTAAAGTAAAAGTAGTTGAGCTTTTGAAAGTCCAAGAGTATACATAAATGTTATATACTGTGTCTAATGTACATGCAGCTTGTAGTATACATAAATAAATAGAAGTGTAGTAAAAATAGTTGTGTTAGTGTTATTAATGGACCTATGGTAAAGAAGTTAGTTTAAGAAGATATTAGTGCTTGTAAATTCATTAGTGTGATAGTGCTTCATCGTTAATTAGACTGAAAACATCTATAAATATGGCATACACTGTTAATTAGACTCGTGAACAGTGAGTAATAAAGACTCTTGTTATTACTTGTTTTAAATTAGAGAAACGCGGTAGCAGGAGCCTGTTTCAATACGTTGAATTACTATTAGCGCTGCGGTCAATAAGCTCTTTGGAATTTTTTAAAAATTATATAGCTACCTAATGGGAGAAATGTATTTTAAGCCCATTGCATTTTATACAAATTTGGTAAAGAATTTAAATTCGTAAGGACGCACGTCTATTTATGAGCTAAGCAATTCAAAGTTGAATCGAATACAGTTTTGAAATACAATAGTTACTATAGACAATAACGTCAACTTAATCAATACCTTTGATTATAATAATACTAAATAACAGTTCTGATTTTGTGATAGTTGTTTATTTATATAAAAATTGTAGACGTATGAAACCAACCATACTCCTAACTAACTGACCAATAAGTTCGCAGTATGCAAATAAATAACATGCACGCTTAAAACATCTCTCAAAAAATAATGGCATCTTTCGACACTCCACGAAATACATAATAGAACCGTACGAAAGTAAAGTACAAACAAACCCAGGATATAAAAGGAGATCCAAACGCTAGAACAAGTTACATGTTAATTGTTTTCTTCCTAAGGTATTCACGAAACCTGTTGAAGAGAATTTAAAATGGTGCAAGACCGAAGTCACCGAGCTCTTTGTGCACTAATGGTTTTCGTTTAAATTATTTCGTTGTGACCATCAAGTCTAACAAGATAAAATGAAGTGAACTCTCACAACGTTATTGACCAAATCCCGCCATCAGTTGGACCGATACACCTCTTCAATCATCCCTGCATCAAGACCACATCATAAAGCACGTGACACCAACATACATGCCAAAATTGGAAACATTCTGCCGTCAGCTCTTTCCAATCTATACCAACCAAGGACGCCGCCGTACGCTAGCGTCCACACCTACCAACCGCTAGGTACTTATGAAAATCTGAACTGGTACATCGCCACGAAGTGTCGCATCGCATTCAACATAACCATGGATATAATTATGTATACAACACTAGATTCACTTCTTCGTAGTGCAGCAACAACATTCAAATCGACAACGTAAAAACACATTCTGCAATTTTACAAACTAAAGTGATTTCAGTATTATGCACGCAAAACTATTTAAAAATTTTCTTTGTGCGTCATGCTTTTAATGTACAATTAGTTCGTATTTTAAACTTGTAAATAAATGTTAATCTCCGTTGCTATGAAGCGTTAACAAAGTGACCCCAGACAAACCAGAACACCACAAAATTAATTACAAATTTGTATAAACACTTGTTCCTAGTCTTCATTCCGTTTACTTTGCTTTTTACAGATGCCACTGTATTTTAAGTTTGCAAATGAACGATGATCTTTCTAGTTAGTGATGTTGTGCTAATACGTTCTAGGTAGCACCCTATTATTTTGTAATTTTTCATATTGCGGAACACGTTTTAGGCAAGAATAACATGACTGTGAAGTGATCCGTAGTGTTTATAAGTCGATTTCTCATTGGTTGATACTTATTGCAAATAGTATAATGTACATTTCGATATTTGAAGTTATTTGTTAGAATAGCTCAGTAACCACTTTCAGGTTTCTGAACGCATTTCGTGACGTCAACATTTACATTATAAGGGACGCATGTGTACAGACGATCGCTCTAGTCGATAGGGTTAAAAGACTTTGTTTTAGATTTCAAAATGGCAGGTCGAAAAAGCTTCACTTGGCGGTTAAAAAGATAATGTTTATAAATTGATAATGCAATTGTTATTTATAGTAATCTGATTGCATCTTGTAATTCCAGCTTTGTTTGGAATGTGATGTTGGTACCTATTGTAAAACTGTTATTTATGTAAACATTGAAGAAAATATTTCTGTGATACATGTTGCTTTCGTATTAGAATTTAGTGCATACAAGGCTACCTTGCTGGCTGTTTTACTTGTAATGTGTAATATGTAGTTTTCATAAAGATTTACGGTTTTATTTAAACAGGTTTTAGGTATAAAGGTGTGTTGTTTGGTTTAACAACCGAAAACTTATATTTATTTATTTTAATTGTTTATTTAGTATCTAATCAGAGTAAAACTGATATTTGTTTATTGGAAATAATGTTTGTTTAGTGTTTAATACAGAGTTCGAACTTCAATTGCATTGCACTTGTAACAGCACCAATAGTGAATGTAGCCTTACTGTAATTTTACGAGCAATTAGTACCAACACATCATTCCTTAAATATATTAAATCAAATTATTGGGCAAGTTTGAATATGAACAGTACTATATTTTTATGTTATATCTATTTTCGTTTAAAGACAGTAATCGAAATATACCCAAAGTTGTGTATATTTTTGTTTGTAATTTGTAGTGCCACGATGAGTTTAATTTTTAAAAAAGTACGTTTTAACTGATGCATTCACAATGCATAATTTTTATCATTTGCTTACTAGAGTTAATATATTTAACTAACATGCAGTTCGTGTCGTCTTGTCAATGTACTTGTAGTGTACCCTTTTATGAATAATAGGAAGTCGGCTAGCCTTTGTGAAATATTTTGTAACACGGGCTGAAAACTGTTAATGTATGTATGTGGCCCCGAGTGTTCGAGCTTTGTTGAATATTATTAACATTTTATGTCCGTGCGGGGAGGAACATTGGTAGTCAAGGTGCAGGTCATCTTCCCGGTGTCCCCCCTCTTCAACTTTAGCTGGGTAGTATTGGCTTAGCCGACCTTAGTACCTACCAAAAAAGACTAGCTGGTCGATACTAACGTTTCTTCAGTTGTCATGTGTAATATGTCTGTAATGTGTTGGTAATCTGGGTACTTGTACGTTACCCGCCCTTGTCGAGATGTGCCAAATGCAGTTGGAAGTGTGATGGCAATTTGTGGTTTTCTCTGCCGTGCTCTTTCCCCAATCGCCTAGGTTGAGTACGGCACTGTTTGCTTTGAATGTCAATTTTATATGCTATCATGCGAATGACCTATTTCTTGGTTATTTTTTGGATTAAAAGTAAAGTTAGGTAAATGCTGTAGTTTTATTTCAAACCTTCCCACCTTAACGCAATCTTCCCAGTGTGAATTTGAATTACTTTATAACAACACAACGTAGGTGTCGTCGAGCCACTACCACTAGATGTTAGATCATGGAGTCCGGTGTGCCGTTTATAGAGGGCGTTTGGGTCAGCCTTTGGGTCGGTTACACTACAGATTCTTTTGTGAATTGATTAACTAACAGAAGTAATTACAGATTTCTGTATTGTTAAAATAATAGAATAAGGAAAAGCATTTTGTCATTGTAGGGTACGTTGCATATACATTTGGTTAATTTAGATGAAAATACAATGTAATTGGTTTTATAGGACTATTATAATTCCACTTTGCATGTGGTGAGATTTTGTAACTTTAATATTTGCAATGAAGGACTTCTCATTCATCAGGGTATGTAATCTGGAATACCATAAGGAAAATGCAATGCTGTTCGTTATTTTTGTCCCTTGTCGATAGATATCATTACAGGATATAAGTAACATTCAAGGTCATTATTGGTGGGGTAATTTTACTGTTGACGATAAAAGTTTGTATAAATAAATGGTAAAAAGTCTTTATTGAACTCACCTGATACTCGCTTTGCTCGCTCGGCTCATAATCTCAGATTCGTTTGCTAAACCTTACTGACTTGCTAAATAAACAACTATTATTATATGTAACATTGTTAATGGTAGAATTCTAAAGATCATGTATAATATGTTTGAATATAAAAATGATGCCAAAGTTGTTTTATGTGTTCTCAGTGTTAAGTGCCCTATTTTACACATGGAATTGATAATATTAATTAACAGCTGCACTCTTTTTACCAGTAATTTCAGTTAATAGTAGCTCACTTCGGTTACGATATCAATTTGACGTGTTCTTTTTAGATATCTCATATTGAGAGGATTTGAGAAAATCACTTCTCGTAATTACTGTCAAATGAAATTTCATCTCAGTTTAGTATGTTACATGCCAAAATTGGCAATGTACATTGTTAAATATGTAAATAAATTCCCGAGATTATTTTTAAATGAACTTGTCATTTTCCGTCATTCCGGACAGTTGCGTTTGCGCAAAAGAATGCGCAGGCGCGGAGTGAATAGCGCAAGTGCGCGGAGTGTGTGATACGACGTCATTAATCTACGAGACCTCGAGTGAATAACATCTACCGGTGTTGTGTGTCTGTCTTTTCTCTTTTTAGGATGTAGGTTCCTGTATCTTATCTTGCCTTATCGTACCTCTCCTGTATCCTTCTCGCCCTCCCTACGTGCGAGCAATAGAGGATAGACGGATAAATTTGGATTCAGCATATGGCGTGATGGAGCCACAACGAGATGGCCCTGGGATATAACTGTAAGGTGCGATTTAAGTGAGTACATTGCTTTTATTTATATTTTAAAAGTAAATCTGATCATTGTATCACTTTTAAATGTGTTTTGTATTTGATATATTTGCCGCGTAATCATGTTATAATAAACAATTGCGCAATAATATGAAACGCGGAAAACCGTAACAAGTAAAAGTGGTGATAATTCGTTTTTCCTGCGTAGAACGAATTGATGGATAAATTAGGTTATGAACAAAAGCAAGGTTATGATGTAAAGTGTCGTTCTTTTTACTCCACTAACAGCCAGATAAATCTTAAGTCATCCAATCTCAAAATGATCTGAGATTACAAAAGAACACAGCTAATTTTTGTTCAAGTGAAATACTGTTCATGAAATTGTCACGTTTCATGCTTCTTTACTTATTTTACTATGTTTTGAACATTAAATGATTTTAAAAGACGGATTATACTTATATAAGTAACTTCAGCATTTGAGCTTGATCAAATTTGTGTTTGTATTTCATAAGAAACTCTATTCCATAAATGTATATAATTTAAAAATAGCGCCATGTTCGTGATCTCTGATCTTTTCTTCCTAGACGTTAGACGGTGTTTTGCGCTGCCATTTTTATTAGCATGGAGGATTATATCCTCACCCATAGGACACAGCACAAAACACGTATACATAGAAAGGACCCAAGGAGATGAACGTGAATCTTAATTTAGACTATGTAAATAACAAGGCAAACACTTCGGCGCTACCATCAACATCTAATTTGGCGGTTTTTTCGTCTGTCAATTCGGTGTTGATTGTTGCTTTCACTTCTTTTGGTTTTGACGGCTTTGTTAACGTGAAAATTAAATTTTTTTTTCTATGAGTACAATGTCCTCATATGTTAGAACCTGTTCTGTGTTAAATTGTGATGACAAAGTCAACACAAAACATTGTTTTCCGCGTGAACTTCATATCTTCAACACGTGATTTAAAATATTAATAATACAAAACTATTTAACCTTTCCCCGGAGGATGTTTACCAATCTTATTATGTGTGTGATTTACATTTTGAAGATGACTTTAAAGTTCCTGGTACTAAGAGCGTTTTATAAAAGATTGCTGTACCAACCCTGCATCTTAATATTTGTAAATAGCAGTAATTAAGTTATTCAATCAAATTATGAAAATATTAAATACATGAAATGGTTATACTTAGACTTAAGCCTGTATACTATATTTAAATTATTGAGAAGCAAAACAAATGTTGAATCAATTTGTTTGTTTGTATATTTATTGAATTTACTGTTGCTCTATTGGGGGGAATAAGTTAACAAGTAAGTATACATATACTGCATTTTAAATATTTTACTAAAACACAACTATCATATGAATTCGAATTTCCGCCGTTAGCAAATAGTTGCCGTGGCATCCACTTCAGTGTTGTAATTATTCATTTTTGTTGTTGTTTGAACGAGTTTTCAGTTCAGTCACTGCCGTAAATTTTACAGTTTTTGAACTCTGTAAAACAGAATAAAATTAGTATATAATTAACACTTTGCATAATAATCTTCAAACCTAATTGTGAATTAAAATGTAGTTGATCAAGTTAAGTTTCAATTTGATGTTCATTTGCCAAATGTTGTCGAAGTTTTTTATATTCCTTTAGATGTGTTGTACAATTTTCGTAAAAGCATTTGATTCTTGACGAGTTGAGAATTATTGGAATACTTTTATGAACAGTTCTGCAATGACGACGTAAAGTTGCTTTACTGTTCAAGGATTTGCCACATGTATCACACAAAAATTTACTAGTTAAAGTAACTGGTTTCCTATATTCAAAATCATGAATCTTTCTTAAATGGGCATACAAATTCTTCTTTTGTGTAAACGCAGAACAATCTTGGCAAGTATTGATTTTTACTCCTCGTTTACAAATAACAAGATAAACAAAATTAATAGGTAATTTTCATAGATCTCATTGTAAACAAAAAAAATTAAGTAACCTCAATCTGTCTACAACTGTCATTGCAGCCACGGCATTACTGCCGCAAGACGCTCGTAATTTTTGTTAAAGGTTATGTTGTGGTTTTGCCTATTATTTTATTTTTTTTTTTACTTTAGGTCTTTGGTTTTTATTACAATTATCATGCTGTTTTATGATGCATCGGTAGCTGATATTGTTCGTTGTAGTCAACGAGACGAAACTTTCGTTCAATCTTTGGAAAATGATTTTCTTTCGCTCGCGAATAGTTTTGGTTTTAGGAACTATAATCGTATTCGAACAATTATACCCGCTTTAGCAAATGCATGGTATTACTTCCTAACATCTCTCGACAACATTCAGACATTAGGTGAGGAATACACAGGCACCCTTCGTTTTGCAAATGGTAGCAAAATTCCGAATAAATCAGTGGGTGTAAAAATATTCAACCTAATTATGATTTAACAAATATTTTTAGGTTCAAATATTATGGCTTGCATTGTATGTTGGTGGGGAATCATTATATGATCGTTTTTTGAAATATTCTAAAGAAAGAGTTAGCGGTTCGACAACTCTTACTTGTAAATCTAAAGGAGATCTATTAAAGTTTATATCATTTATGCAAGATAATAAGTTAATTTTTCTGAGATTACACCATTCTATTTTTTATATTGATGGTACTTACTACAATATAGCAAATCGCATTACTGAAATAAAATATGTAAGAAATAGTTAGGTAGAATGTTGTGATGTAATTTATATTGTAGGTGCTGGTACGTCAATGGTTACAAGATGATGCGTCCACTAGAAGCTTTAAAATTTTAGGAAAAATTACTTTGGCATATTTGCTATATTTCTTACTTCGACAAGGATGGCTTTTAGAACTATCCCTGCAACCATCTTACGGTACTTCTTCCAATACAAGCAGTGCTAGTTATTCATATACAAAGCTTTGTAGTTTATGTTCCGATACCAGAAAAAATACATCAGCTACACCTTGTGGACATTTATTTTGTTGGGAGTGTATTTATGACTCATTAAAATATCAGCAGAATTGCCCTATATGTAGAGAATTTGTTAGTCCAAGTAGAATTACTTTGTTGCAAAATTATACTTAACATTTTTCTCTATACAATAAAATGTGAACAATGTTTTATATACAGTTTAAAAGGTTTCAATATAACTTTATACCTATATAGAAGCAATGTGTATTATTTTTAAAAGTAATTGAAGACTGGTGTGCTAAAAGGGATCGGCTGCAATTTTAGATTGGAATATATGGTATTTGAAAGAATCTACGAATCGGATGCAATAAGGAGTCGGCCCTGTTTATTTGTGAGGAAGTATATTGGAGATACACATGGTTATAGTCATTATTTTGGTGCAAAAAAGAGACAGTTTAAAAGTTTCCATTCTGTACCTAATGTAATCAGGTTTACATTGCTACTATAACGTGCTTGTCAGTATAATTCAAATATTAGGGTCGTATCGTTGATAATAAAGTGACTTTAAGAGTTCTAAACAATGCATGTATAGTAAATTAGCAAGATATGTAGTAGAAAATAAAGCACGGTAAAAGAAAGATTAAGAAGAAAATATATCCACGGAGAATACAATGTTAAATAAACATAAGAAAAACCAGACTAAGAGTGCAACTTTGAACTAAATTATTTTATACATGGTTGATAATTAACCTGATCAAACTTTTAACAATTTAATTTGGCAATAAATAAAAAGACACTTTTATAGTGGATACACATATGTGTGTCCATCCTCAAACATGATATCAAAAATTTTTATTGTGTTGCTTGTTAATTTAACTTACAGGAAAAGTAATTGTATCAATAGAAAGAAGAAAATTATTGTGCATGAAATGACGCTAATAAGTTTTTTATTTTAATATACTACTTTAAAGTGTTATAGTTTTAAATATGATAGGTCTTGATTCCATAGCATTTGTCAAATCATTTTCTAACTAGTAGGCTTCAGACAGCAAATTTTTGTTGTAGTATTTGCTTGTTTATCGGTGTAAATCGGAGGTTTAGGTTTATATTATGGTTGATTTCTGGAAAAACGAACAATCATATTAACGAAAAAAGTTTTTATGGTAAAAACTTTATAGTGGTGCGTAAACAATTCCAATAAATCCTTTCACATGATTAACATTAGTTCAGAGTATTGCAAAACTAGCACTTGTAGTTGCTTATAATAATCATCAGGTTTACGTACAATTATTCTGTTTGTCAAAAGGTTTTCCATCTTGGAACTGGTTGGACACGTACCTCCAGTGATTTTCATTGTGAGCTAGTCTACACATTCCCCTGAAATTCCCACAGCCTACATCTTGGACTATCTGTGTGCAATAGTCTAACCTAGGCCTACCTCTACCTTTTTTTTCTTCCTATCTCTGCTTCCAATATATTCCGCACTATTCCCTCGTGCCTTAGTATGCGACCTGTCATCCTATCTTCTATTTTTCTTACTGTTTTTCGTATATTTCTTTTCCCCTACCATTTCTAGAACCTCTTTGTTCTTAACTTTGTTTGTCCATGATATCTTCATCATACGTCTGTAGCACCACATTTCAAAGGCTTCTATTT
This sequence comes from Platerodrilus igneus, assembly GCA_036346225.1. Classification (NCBI taxonomy): domain Eukaryota; kingdom Metazoa; phylum Arthropoda; class Insecta; order Coleoptera; family Lycidae; genus Platerodrilus; species Platerodrilus igneus. The sequence continues at coordinate 88,036 of JARFIW010001290.1, forward strand.
TTTCGTCGCTTCTCCTACCGTCCAAGTTTTACAATCCTACAGTGCTGTGCTCCACACATATGCTTTCAGCAATCTTTCTCTTGTTTCTAAGTTTGTTATCTTTGAACTCGGTAATTGCGTTTTCTTGTTATATGTAGCATGACCTTGTGCTAATCTTTGTTTTATATCTTTTACGCTTTTCTCATCTTGAGTTATTTGGTTTCCTAGGTAGTAGAAATCCTTAACCTCTTGTAAGTTCTCGTTCCCTATTTGTATTCTAGTTTTGATCGATTTTCCCCTCCTTTGCATACTAGTACTTTAGTTTTCTTTTTGTTAATTTTCAGACTGGTATATCTTTGTTAGAACCGTTTCCATTTCATTGAGAGCTGTTTCTGTAGTAAATATAAACCCGCAAGTATAGGCTTTATTAAACTAAAAGACAAGCTTATATAATTGTGACAGTGACAATCAGTAACATAATAATTGAAAGAAAATAGTCGTAGATTCCTCCTTTTATTTCATCACATTCTTCCATCTCTTTAAATTTTAGTCACATAGTCAACAAGTTACTTCGGTGGATGAGTCTCTCTCGTAGACTTGCGAGTCACCGGCGTGTCAGGTAATCGCATTACAGACCCGGGAGTTGAATAACTATTTGAGGTAGGGACGTTAGGTAAAGATTCTGGAAAAATGCGATTGGGGTTAACAGCAGGTGGTGCGTCTACCAAATCGCGGTTCCAATTAGTAGGCGAAGATTCTGTGGACGAAGAGTGTAGGGTCGAAGATGACGATTTGAGATGGTTATTTCTCTCCCGTTTGATAGTTTGACAAACGAATAACAAGGGTTGGCGCTAAGTAGTTCAGCTTCTTCTACGATGGGGTCCTACTTCGAAGTAACTAACTACTGTTAGTGGTGACACTAGGCAAAGGTTGTTTAAAGTCCATAGAACTTCTTTCAAAAGGCTTAGTAGCCTTTATAAGATCACCTTTAGTTTTGGAAAATTGGGGTTTAACTTCGGAGCAGGATCTGCAAGCGGATGTGATTCTTAATGTCATCGATAGAGTAAGGCAAGTTTTTGCTCCTTACCCAGTGTGCCAGGGTGGCATAACGATTGATGTATTTGATTAAGTTTATCAAGATCAGTGCTAATAGTGGTTACTCGATGGCGAACCCTGGAGAATGCGTCCGCAACGACATTGTCCTTGCTGGGGCGGTAGACAATGTCGAATTTATAGCTAGAAAGTTCTAATCTTCTTCTCTCAATTTTCTCATTCTTTATTTTAAATGTATGTTTTTGATCGAACATGAACGCTACCGACCATTGATCGGTGATTAATACGAACGGTCCGGCTAAGTATTGCCACCATTTTTTTATTGACTCGATAATAGCGTACGCTTCTTTCTCAACGGAAGATTTAACAATTTCTTGTTTTAGATTTTTAAAAGTTATCGAGGCTTCTTTAGTCAGGGGAAAGCTTTGTTCTTAACTAGTGCTTGTAGTTTCCCGGAGAAGTTGGAAACTCATTTAGAATAGTGGGCGAACATACCAATCACTCTCTGTAGCTCCACGGAATCAACAGGAACTGGTTAATCAATGAAAGGACGAAGTCTCTCAGGATCTGGTTTTATTACTCCTTTTGATACGACATATCCTAGCACTTTAATTTCCTCTACAGAGAATAGACTTTTAACTTTGTTAATGGTTAGTCCGTATTTTTTGATTACTTCCATGACTCTTTTAAGTTTGTAATTTTGATCCTCCTTGGTCCACCCCGCATATACACAGATCATCGAGATAAGTACGAACCCCTTCAAGATTTTCTTGTTGTATAATCGAATTCAGAGCACGCTGAAAGCAGGCTACACCATTAGTTACCCCATAGGGTATACGGCAAAAATGATAAAGACGGCCACAGGCTTCGAAAGCTGTATAGAGTTTGTCTTCTTCAGCGATAGGTATTTGATGATAAGCGCTTTGTAGATCAATTTTGCTGAAAACCCTATACTGAGATATTTTAGAAATAATGTCTTCAGTGAGTGGTAGCGGATAAGCGTCTATTTGAGTAAAACGATTAATCGTCTAGGAGTAATCAAATACCAATCTTTTTTTTTGAAGCGCATTTTTAGTGACAAGGACTTGGGCTCGCCATGGTAAATGGATTTCTTCTATTATTTTGTTGTCCAACAGCTATTTGATTTCAGTTCGGATAAATACCATGTCTTCTTTGGAGTATTTTCTAGATTTGATGGCATTGGTTTGCATTCCACAGTAAGAGTGCTAAACAGACGTTGCGGTTTAATATTCGCAGTCGAAAGAGCACACAAATTGAGGGGTTCTTTGGGACCACCAAAGTGAATTTTTATGTCCGTGACCTAAAATAACGCGGCACAGAGATTTTTTTAAAACGAGTAGCTTACCACGGCTACTTCATCCTTGTATAACTAGGTCAACTTCACAACAGCCATTTACTTCCGCGATGTACTCGCTGCTGGCCATCGCAACATGTTGTGAGCAGGCTTCCATCGTCAGATCATAAAGTTTCACGATTTTTTCATCTATGAACGACGCGGTACTTCCCATGTCGACCAATGCACGAGTTTTGTAACCATTTACGAATATAGGCACGTTGCATTTATGTAAGTTAGTAGAAGACATGACGCAAGATAAGGTTTGTGCTTCTGGTTCTTTCGCAAGAACTAAAGTCGCTGCAGATGTTTCACTTGCCGATTTGCTTTGACAGACCTTAAAGAAATGTCCTTTTTTTTCCGCAAGAACTACATGTAGCGTTCAACGCCGGGCAAAACTTGCGCCGGTGACGTTTATTTCCACAAAAATAGCAGTCTTCTTTCTGGTAAAATTTTGTCGGTTTGGAGTGAATCGCCGTGTTAACTAATTGGTTCGCGGCGAATGAAGCAGAATTCTGATAGGATTCACTGTTCAGTTAGGCCAATTCCAACGAGTGAGCTTGCTTATGAGCATCGTCCAACTTTGGTTAATGATTTTCCAAAAGCCTTTGGCGTATATGCTTAGACGAAATACCAGTAATAAAGCGTCACAAATGTGGTCGTTTTTGTTTTGTTGCACCGTGATAGCTTGAAAATAGCAATCCTTAGCTAGAATTTTCAGATCTTGAAGGTATTGATCAATTGTCTCACCGGGTTGTTGTGGACGTTTAGCCAATTTATGTTTCGCATATACAATGTTTCGAGGCTTTATGAAGATGGCATCTAACCTTGTTATCGCTTCAGCATAAACGCGGCAATCCTTAAAATTACTGTATACGCTCGAAGATAGGTGGTTTACTAGTAATCTGTATTGAATTTCATCAGGCAGGGGTTCTTCAGTTGTAGCGGTAGCATTCAGAAAGCTCTCGAAAGTATATTTCCAGTGTAACCATTCTAACGAAGAATCTACCATAGATTTAGGATCTCCGTCAAATCGTTCGGACCTTAGATGTTTGTCCATTGATTCTCTTTTAGTTTAATAAATTGTAGTAAATATAAACCCGCAGATATAGGCTTTATTAAACTAAGAGACAAGCTTATATAATATGACAGTGACAATCAGTAACAATAATTGAAATAAAACAGTCGCAGACTCCTCCTTTTACTTCATCACAGTTTCTAACTCTTCTTTGCTAGATGCTAATACCGCTATATCATGCAAATCTAAACATGTCAATCTTTTGTCCCTGCACAATAATTCCAAATGTCTTCCTGCATTTGACACTATTCATTACCTCTTTGATGTACAAGTTAAAAATTAACGGCAATAGGGCACAACTCGGTCTCACACCTTTCTTAGTATTTACTTCTCTACGTTCCTGTTCTAATTCTATTACCGCTGTTTGTTCTTTGTATAAGCTTTGTATTATCAGTCTATCCTTAAAATTCATTCCAATCTTTAAGTATTTCGAACATTTTTTTGTGAGTGGCATTGTGAATACAATTCATTTAGCTAATATAACTTCTTTAATATTCTTGATTCAGGTGCAGAAAATGTCTAACTGTGTTTGAATTTTTGAGTAATTAGAACAAATCACATGCAATGGGGAGAATTTAAGAACATTAGTACGCATTATGACCCAATGAAACGTGATAGGGTTGCGAGAATTTGGACGAGGTATAGAAAATTGTATCTGATGGAAAATTGTAGGGCAGTGAGATAGTGAAAAGATATTATACAGAAATATTATAGAATGCATAACACGACGGTTTTGTAACCAATGAACATTAAATGCAGGTAGTAAAATGTTATGTGGATATCCAATAGGCGGGTAAATACCTTTACACAACATAACTAACTTCAAAAATTTCTTCTGAACATTTTCCAGTAAGTTAATGTGTATAGCATAGTAAGGGCACCATATAATTAAAGCATATTCCAGACGAGAACGTATATATGCATTATATAATGTAAGAAAAGTGGAAGGATTTGAGAAACTAGTTGAATTGCAGATAATGAAACCTATTGTCTGTTGAAATTTTTTAACTAGATAGTTAACATATTCAATGAAGCGCAATTTCCTGTCAAAAATCACTCCCACATCCTTAACATGAGGTGGTCTCTGAAAAGTTGTATCATTTAACAAATAATCAAATCTAATCAGATTATCAATTCTAGAGAATGTCACGGCGTAACATTTTTAACATTCAACGGGAGATTATTTATTTATTTATTTATTTGTACTTTCATACATTTACGGGAAACCCCATTTACAATAAATGGAAAATGTGTATACATACAAGCTTAATCTATAACTTATTTTTAATATTAGCTAATACAGACATTCTAAAAAATTGATGACTGCTATTAAACCAATTTAATTGTTTAAACTTGTTGGCAATAATTGCAGTTCGATTTAGATAGAAATGACTACCATAATTAGTTCGATGGCATTCACAATAGAAAAGGTCAAAGTTACGTGTTAATTTAGAAGGAACTGTTAATTTAATTAATTCGAGTATTTCAGGGCAGTTAACAGAACCATTAATAGTTTTATGTAGAAAAAGTAGATCATTCAATGTACGCCTATCGTGAAGCGAGATAAGTTGTAGTATGTCTAAAATATCCTGAACATTGTATTGCCGTTTTTGTAATCCCATTTTATATGCTATAAAATTGATAAACTTCATCTGAACTTTTTCAATTTTAATTATGCTATTTTTGTAATAGGGTGACCAGATGATGGCGGCATATTCAAGAATACTTCTTATTAAGGCACAGTATAACAATTTGCAAGATGCAATTGAGAATCCCGAACTGTAATGGAATACAAATCCTGGCATTTTCATTGCTTTGTTAGTTAAATGTTGTATTCGTGGTTTGAATGAAAGTTTTGAATCTAATATTACTCCAACATCTCTAATTTCATCTACTCTACTCAATACGATGCCATCGATGTGGTACTGTGTTGCCACGGGTGATATAACATGTGAGAAGGTAATGCTATAGCATTTTTTGATATTAAGAGATAGTCTATTAAGTTCACACCATATGTGCAGCGAGTTCAAATCATCTTGAATCATTGTACTGTCACTTGGCGATATGATACTGCGCTAGATTTTTAAATCATCTGCAAACATTAGGAATTTGCAATGCTTAAAGACAAGGTTTATGTCATTGATTGAGGGGGGTTAAGGATTTGATATAAATTGATAAAGATATGCTATTATAGGGAAGGACCAATTGCTGTTTGCAAGCAATAACGATAGCAGTGGAGCGGTTATGTAATAACTACAACTACACCAAACTACTTAATAAAAGGGTATAAATACCTTTTATCCTGTGCCGCTGTGGGCAAATGAAACGTTCACGCACAAAAGCTTTTACGGAGAACCAGTAACACGCACGAATGGTGTCGGTCTCGCTTTCAAAGCTCTCACACGACCGTCTTCTGCAAGGGTTCTGATGCGACTTGCTTCTGTAAAGGCTCGAGTATGACTGTCACTTCACGCACTCACTGCCGGTATATAATGTTTCACTGACAACTGTAGGATGCACGCACTGACGGTATTTATTGTCACAAAATACCGAATTGTTCGATGATGACGTAACATACCGCCCACCAAATTCATAGAATTTTGAAAAGGAGGGAAGTAGGTTGGGTGAAGGAAATCACATGGGATTTGACCTTGCTAGGAAAACAGGTAACGAAAGATAGGGTGGTGCACTACAGCGAGCGATATTACCAACTATGCAAAAATAAAAATATATATGTAAATAAGCAAATATGTAAAAATAATATACTACTATACATGTAAAAAATGTGTATATACATCTAAACATAAAAATAAAATTAAAATACCGGTAGCGGTGCTAGTTTGACCAAAGATCGTTTTAATGTGCCATGTGCAGTTTTGATCTGGGTCATACGTGCTGCCGGTAGATCTCCCATAGGAGGAGTTACCAGGACCGGTTTGGTACGAAAACATCTATGATATGATGATAAATAATTTTGGATTGAATTTTTAATAGAAAGGATCCAGAAATTCTGTTGGATAAGATACGCTGTGGTATTAACCCCGGGTTGGTAATACCTTTCATGAGTTGACCGAATGATAAGTTCGGTTAACCGGTGCCGCTGAGGCAATAACGCAGGAAACTTTTCGAAATAGGAAAGCGAAGAATGTGTCAAGCGCTCACCTACTCTTAAGATATTTTGTGGATCAACAAATGGAGAAAGTTTTCGCAAGCTTTTAGGTAATTTATGGTTTGCCTTGATTGAAGCTATTTCCTTTGAAAATGTAACATTTTGTACATGCCGAACGATAATCATGAGAGCATTGTGTAATTCAATGTCTGTTAAGGGACCCGTATGACGTTGAGCCATGGGTTTAGAAAATCTATAAATGTAAGCCACGATGCCTTGGATTTTATATAACGATGAAAAGCGACTTAGTAAAATGTCAATGACGTTTGGATCTGTTTGAGCGACAAATGTTAGGATCTTCTTTTCCGTAGTTACCTCAGCAATTGAGGTTGACAATGTTGGTTGAGGCGGCCACGAGTCACTAGGGTAGTGAAGCCATTCAGGCCCCGCCCACCATAGCGAACATGAAATAACCGCGCTTGGCATTAATCCCGAGATGCAGGATCAGCCGGATTATGCGAAGATTTAATATAAAACCATCGGCTAGGTGCAATGATTTCTTGAATGTGGCTAACACGGTTTGCCACAAAAGTTTTCCAACGAAAAGATGGAGAACGTATCCAAGTGAGAGCGACCGTAGAATCACTCCACGCTGAAACATCGGAGATGTCAATCAAGCCTTGATAAGAACGAATGGTAAAGGAAAGTAAATCGGTTAATAAAACGGCGGCACATAATTCCAAACGTGGAATTGAAATGCGCTTAATTGGAGCTACTTTTGTTTTAGCGGTTACAAATTGTACAGTTATTTCTCCAGTAGTTTGATTTATGAACTGAAAATACACTACTGCTGCATACCCTACCTCGCTAGCATCGCAAAACCCATGCAAATGACAAGTAAAAGGATCCGAAGGGGGTAAACAACATGGTAACTTTAATGACGATAATAACGGCAACTCTTCTTGATACTGCTGCCATTGAGACGAAATGTCTGCTGGTGGGATGTCATCCCAATTTAAACCTAACATCCACAGATGCTGGATTAGGCGTTTTGCAAAAAGTGTTAGTGGTGCTAAAAATCCTAATGGATCATATATTCTGGCAACTTGTGAAAGTATGTTGCGCTTTGTACATATTGGGTTTAATGGTTTAACCCGAAATGAGAAAACATCTTCTGTAGGTGACCATTGAAGACCTAATATTTTTATTGATTCGTCAGAATCGAAATCGAGAGAAGTATATTGGCAAAAATCTGACGGAATGCCTTCCAAAATAGAAACTGAATTAGAATTCCATTTTCTAAGTTCAAAACCAGCCAAATGTAAAAGTCGGATGAGTTGATCTTTAATTTCGCGGGCCGATTGTATAGAATCTCCACCGGCGACGAAATCATCAATATATAGATTTGACCGTATAGCCTCAGCGGCTAACGGAAACCTTTTGCCTTCGTCAATGGCTAATTGCTGAAGGGTTTTTAATGCTAGATAAGGCGATGACTTAATACCATAGGTCACTGTATTAAGCTGATAAGTCTGAATGGGTTCTTCTGCGGAGAACCGCCAAACAATTAACTGAAACTTTCGATGTTTTTCGGTAACCAAAATTTGTCGATACATTTGGCGAACATCACAAGTAAAAACGAAACGATGAGAGCGAAATTTAAGTAAGATTGACGAAATGTCATTTTGGAGACTCGATCCAGCCAATTGAGTGTCATTAAGTGACACGTTGTTTTAGCCTTTGCAGAGGCGTCAAAACCACACGAATTTTAGAAGTATGACCTTCCTCTTTAAACACAGGGTGATGGGGTAAAAAATAATTATCGTTCCCAACGGGCGGAGAATCGAGTAATGCCATATGACCCGCATCAAGATAGTCCTGCATGAAATTGTTGTATTGGGCGCGTAGCTCCGGTTGAGCATGCAATTTGCGCTCCAACAAAAATAGTCTTTTTTTAGCCATCTCAAAGCAATTATCAAAAACGGGCAAAGTATCGTTGAACGGTAACGCAACAATAAAACGACCGCTAGGGTCACGAGAAAACGTGTTTTCAAAAATCAAATCTGCCTTTTCTTCTTCTGGAGAAGTATAAGGCTGGATGGCAGTTCTTCTATCTCCCAAAACCGCCTTAGGGTCTGGTCGATAGGATCTTCTACAGAAGTAAAAATGCTTGGACAGTATCAGACTGCAAGCTTTTGTGGGACCAAGAATAGTCCAACCAAAATTGTATTTATGGCGGCAGGCTGAAGAAATTTGCCATGTATAACACCGCCATTTATGATGAACGGATAAACATCTGCTCCAAGGAGCATGTCAATAGTTCCTGGAGAGTTCCAGGTCGGGTCTGCAAAGTGCAGGCCGCATAAGTGTTCCCAATTATTAGGAACTTCAACGCTAGGTAATTTGCCAGATATTGACGAAAGCACAAAAGTTGTGACTTCTAGAGATTTTCAGAGTCTAAAATAGAGCGAATGGTGCAGCTGACGGCACCCTATTGACTGCTGAAGTTGTCTGCCCAAGTCCATAAATCGGAACTTGAGAACGTATGCGTGGAAAGCCAAAGTTTGCTCACGCAATCGTCTCGAATAAAGCTAGCTTGGGAGCCAGGGTCTAAGAGTACCCTGATCGGTTTGTATCTACCAGAACGATCTTGAACTTCCACAACAGCAGTGGAGAGTAAGACAGTAACCCCAAAATTTGGATTCGTCTGTGAAGACAAAACATTTGCCGGAATAGGAGAGGCTGACTGCGTCCTATTGGCATTTTTATGCATAGGTGTAGCGATCGGTTCAGCTGAACGGCTAGAAGCAGGTTGCGCTTCAAAATGTAGCAAGGTATGATGCGGCTTGGCGCAAGTTCGACAGGAAGTATAAGATTTGCATTGCATGGACGCATGGTCTGTTCGTAAGCAATTTAAACAAAGGCGTAAGCGTTTGACAATGTCGAAACGTTCTGTCGGAGTTTTCTTTAGAAACGATTGACATCTGTAAATTAAGTGATTGCCCTTGCAAGAAGGACAATGGTGCGAAAATGAATTCTTTGAGTCACTGGAGCTACTTGGTTTGTCCAGTGAAACTACGTTAGATGAAACTCTTGGTTTAAATTGAAACGCTGAGGATTTCTTAGGCACTGATGTGTGAGATGTATGGACAGTCGTCGAATAAGAAACAGGTGCGGTTGAAGAAAAGGTTTCCAATGCTGCACATTGTTGGGTTAAAAAATATCTCAAATCATCGAAATTGGGTATTTGCTTCGGATCCGATTGGAGTTCGAAGCGTTTTCTAGTGAACGGATCGAGTTTTTCTAAAAGACAATCGACCAGAATAAAGTTCCAATGTTCAGTGGGAAACTTTAAGTTAGTTAGAACAGCAAGGTTTTCTGAAAAACAATCAATAAGTGCCCTAAGTTTCTTAGGGTCTTCTGATTTTAAAGGTGGAAAGTCTTTCATTGCTTTCCAATGCAAAGTTGCCAATAAACGCGGGTTGATAAATCGCTCACGCAAGGCGTTATAGGAAATAATAAAATTATCCCCCGAAATGGGTACAGATTTAACGATTCTTAAAGACTCCCCGCTACAAAAATTAATAAGGTGATTTAATTTTTCGATATTGGTGAGTGACGCGTTATTATAGACCAGACTGTCAAATAAATCGATAAAGGACGCGAACTCAGTTACCTCATTCTTAAAGAGTGGGAGCTTTAACGGTACCAATTTTGATACCGTGCTGCTTGGAGAATTTTCGATGATTTGTGGTGCTTTCATTTCTTGCATCGTTTCGAGATGCAGCAGTATGCAAAAATAAGCGGAATCTACTTCCTTCCGTACAGCGTTGTAAGTTAATGATTCTACCTCGTCACATGAAGCTAAGACCGCAATTAAAATTTTGCTGAAATTTGATAAAGGTCAGTTATTCCCCTTGTTTGAATAAGGAACAACGTTCTTAAACTTGGGTCACTTTGTATAGTGTTACAAAGCTCAAACATTTCTATAATACGTGTTTTCAGTAATTGGAGTTCTACCACATGTGCCTTCTTCGGAGCCATAGTGACTGTTATTGTGAAAGGCCTACAATAAAATGTTGTAAAACGGTACCGCTCAAGATGTACACTGAGAAATATTAAAATATTATGAGTTTGTTCAAAGCACGAAAAGGTAAGACAGCGTATAAACCAATAAATCACGTTTTATGAGTAACGGTTCGTCAAACAAAGTGTTTAGATAAGATGTACCGCTTAACAACCCGAGCGGCTTTTACCATCAAAAGATCACAGGAAAGTTTAAAACATGTGGCTTAACATATTGCAAGAAAGATGCAGCTTAACGTGTTTGCAAGAAGCGTTCAGCTTTTACATTCTATTACCCTTCGCAGATGTTCAATATTTTACCGTAAACCGACTGAAAAGGTTGCATGTGATAAAAAACGTACAATAGCTTTTAAATACAAAGCAAATCCCTTTATCTTTCTTGTTTAAGAAGTATAAGGCGACTATAATTTTCAGGTTGCTGTGCTTTATACCGCTAAAATAAATTTAAAACTGAAAACTGACAAATTTTATATTATGGATTTGTTTGTAATTAAAACGCTTGCTGGTTTCAATTACGGCGAAATCGCTTAATTTAATCTAAAGACAGTATAAATAATATTTACACATTTTAACCCGCTACATATGGAGCTTGAACACAAATTTAAAACTAAAATATTTAATTAATTAAAAAGCTCGCTGGAATGCAAAATAATATTTAATTTAGGACATGCGTATACCATAGACTGGTGAATTCGGATCGACTTTAGGACCAATGATTGAGGGGGGTTAAGGATTTGATATAAATTGATAAAGATATGCTATTATAGGGAAGGACCAATTGCTGTTTGCAAGCAATAACGATAGCAGTGGAGCGGTTATGTAATAACTACAACTACACCAAACTACTTAATAAAAGGGTATAAATACCTTTTATCCTGTGCCGCTGTGGGCAAATGAAACGTTCACGCACAAAAGCTTTTACGGAGAACCAGTAACACGCACGAATGGTGTCGGTCTCGCTTTCAAAGCTCTCATACGACCGTCTTCTGCAAGGGTTCTGATGCGACTTGCTTCTGTAAAGGCTAGAGTACGACTGTCACTTCACGCACTCACTGCCGGTATATAATGTTTCACTGACAACTGTAGGATGCACGCACTGACGGTATTTATTGTCACAAAATACCGAATTGTTCGATGATGACGTAACAGTCATTAATAAACAAAAGAAATAATAAGGGCCCAATGTGGGAGCCCTGTGGGACTCCTGACTGTACTGGAAATTTGTATGATGTAAATTGTTTGTATTTGACACACTGTCATCTTCTGTATAAAAAGCTACTGAGCCATTGTAGCATCTTACCATCAAAACCTGCGTTATACAGTTTAGACATGAGTATATTTAAGTTTACTCGATCGAAAGCCTTGGCAAAATCTGTATATAGTGCATCAACCTGGTAACGATTTTCTAATGCCTGTGTTATATAGTTAGTATAAACTAATAGATTTGTGACTGTTGCTCTCCGTAACACAAACCCATGTTGATTATTTGCAAAGATCTCCTTGCACTTCCAGGATAGATGATTAGTAATTAGTTTGTCTAGTAATTTAGGAATTGACGACTGGACACAAATTCCTCTATAATTTTGAATCGAATAAATACCTGCTTTAAATATAGGATTTATGAAACTTAATTTCCATGTTGTTGGATATTGGCCTTGCATAAGAGTAATTAAATAGTTTGATTAGAGGTATACATAAACTATAAATACATCTTTGTAACACACTGGTAGGTATACTATCTGTCCCAGTTGAATTGGAGGGTTTTATTCTTCGAAGGGTTTCAAAAACCTCCTCGCTACTCAACACAATTTCATTGACATCTATGGTATTGACATTATTGTCGTAAATTGGAGCACATGGTATAACACATTCATTGATGTACACTTCAGAAAAGAAGTCTGCAAATAAATTGACTGTACTTAAATCCTCGTAGCTGGAGCGATCTTTAAAATGCATTTGGGCTGGTAACTCGATATCTTTTTTTAAATTATTCACATACTTCCAGAAGTTAGCAGGCGCTGTTTGGACTGATCTTTCAGTAATGATCAAATACTCATTATGTAATTTTTTACTTAAAATTTTGCATTGTAATCTAAGAGAACTAAAAGCGTTGTAATCTTCAATACGGCTAGTTGTCTTATATGTTTTATGTGCAGCTTTTTTCTTTCTTAAAAGGTACTTCAAATCATTGTCGAACCACACTCGGAACCTTGATAGTTTTCTTCGTATTCTGGGGACATAACATTGTAGTCCACTGTATATTATGTTATAGAATAGCTGAACTGCATTATCTATATTCACATTATTAGAACAAAATGACCAGTCAACTGTGTTGAAGTATTCATTAAGTGATACGTAATCTCCCTTATTGAAATCAAATCATGATATGTCATAATATAAGGACTCTTTTAACGATTTAAGTGGAATAGTGATACATATAGCAGTATGATGAATACTATTTTCCATAATTAATTCCACAGCTTCAGATATTGTAACATTTTGTAAGTTTGAAAATATAAGGTCAAGCAGCTTATTATTTGAATTGTATACGTGGCTGTGTTGTTGTAGATCTAACAGAGGAAGGGTACCAATAAGGCATTCAGCATTATTCCCACTATTACACAATATGAATTTATTACTCCATGATGAAGTGGGTATATTATAGTCGCCATATAATATGAGCTTGACTGAGGATAGTTATAACAAATATTTTCTAGAGCAGAGCAATGTAATTTATATATGTTTGATGGTGAAGCTGGCGGGATATACGTACAACCAATAATTATGTTCTGACAAGCAATTTGTATGGATACAAACAGTTGTTCCACACCAATTACATTAGTTTCAATTACTTGAGCACATAAAGTAGAACGGACTAAGATAAGTACACCCCCTCCTCTCATTTTGGTACTGGTTTGGATATTTCTATCATAACGGTATACAGTATGAAGGTTAGAAATAAGTTCAGAGTCAAAATATGAACTGTTTAGCCAGGTTTTGATAGTGTACCAGGTAATTAAAAGGTCCAAATTGGTCTGCAATTTTCTACAATCCTCCTCTGAATTAATATCATTGTAAAGTTTTAGATCGTCTGCATATAGAAGATAGTTTACTTTTAGTGTGTATCCAATGTCATCAACATATATTAGGAAGAGAAATGGCCCTAGAATTGACCCTTGGGGCACTCCTGAAGTAACATTTATGAAATTCGATTTGTGGCCATGATACTGCACATACTGTAAACGGTTTTCTAGATACGAAGCAAAAAGTAATATTAGATTATCTGAGAAGCCAATATGGTGTAACTTAGCGAGAAGAGTAAAGTGGCAGATGCGATTGAACGTCTTTGAAAAGTCAGTAGACGACGTCAACTTGAGTACGGCGGTCCAGAGAATTAGCTATAATCTGCGTAATACAAAACAAATTGGTGGTGGTGGATCTACCTTTGACAAAACCATGTTGATAAATGTTTAACCTATTTTTACTTGTTCTGATAGGAAGCATGAAGAATAATTTCGAGAACTTTACAGAAGTTAGATATAATGGCAATTGGCCGGTAGTTATTTATGTCACTCTTATCTCCGCTTTTGTGAACAGGAGTAATTCTGGATAGTTTCCACATTGCTGGAAAAGTCTGCTTTTGAATTATCAGACTGAATAAAAAAGTCAATGGTTCACAATCACGTAGAAAGAACGCAGGTATGCTATCTGAACCTATCATCATATTCGGCTTAATGTTTTTAATAGCTTGTAGTACGTCATGTTCAGAAATAACTGTCATATTACAAGTGACCGAATTATGTAGGATCGTTTGTCGTAATCTGAATGTATTTTGTAAATTATAGCTGTAGCAGGTAGAAAAGTAGTCTGCAAATGCATTCACCACTTTCGGGCCAGTAGATCATGTGAGATGGAAAGCATACCCACTTTTATATGACATGTATGACCAGAATTGATTTGGGTTGCTTTTGATATTTATTTCCACATTTTGTAGGAAGTCTTTATATGATATAGCAATGTCTTGTTTAGTTTGAGATCTTAGTTCACTGAACTGTTGATTTATGCATAGGTCGTTTGTTTTTTTTATAAAGCTTCCATAGCTAATATTTCTTTTTTATATTCCTAATAATTGACATAGTAAACCAAGGCGGATAACCATTTTGTTTTGGAACTGTTTTTCGAACATTTTTGTAGTATACACTATATAAAATGCTATAGAAATACTCAGAAGCTTTATTTATATCAGTGTGGGAATAAAATGCTTCCCAATTAATTAAAGTAAGCTCATCATATAAGCCTTTGCTGGGATATCGGAATGCAATAAACTAGAATCTATTATTTTGCCCATGGAGAGTGAAATTGTTAGCGCTGGATGATAACAGTCCTCAATGAGTATTGTGTTTTCTAGTTTACAAACTGTGCATGGTGTCGATGAGAAAACCAGATCCAGTAGTCTTCATTCATGTTAGTTATTTGATTATATTGACGTAAGTTGTAAAAGCTACAGAAACTTGAGGTATATGTTAATGTGAGACTTGTAGTGTTGCTTTTATTAATGTAATCCGGTATATTGAAATCTCCAAAAAATATTATATTCGGACCATAGTTATGTTCCATTGAGATAAGGGCCTCAAACAGCAGCTGGTATTCATTCGATGGAAGAGGTGGCGGTATATTTAGGACAAAGACGATTAGATGTTTATTATTTACTAATATTTTGACACCAACCATATCCACTGGCAGATTTACAAGTAAGTCAAGATCTGTATTTATTTTAGATGATACTATTTTATTGTTTATAGCAATCAAAACTCCACCTCCTCTCTTTGCTTGAGTTATGGAGAGGTTTCTGTCAGACCGATAAACCTGAAAACTACTGGGGAATAGTTCCCTATTTTTTACGCCAGATTTCTGTGAGAGCAAACATATGGAACTCATCACCGTTAAGTAGTATGCAATTAAAAAGAATGTGGGTTTTGGTATTCAAACCACGAACA
Source organism: Platerodrilus igneus (assembly GCA_036346225.1). Lineage (NCBI taxonomy): Eukaryota > Metazoa > Arthropoda > Insecta > Coleoptera > Lycidae > Platerodrilus > Platerodrilus igneus. Next base: position 103,692 of record JARFIW010001290.1, read on the forward strand.
TTTGGTAGTCATCATTTGGTCTTCAGTCCTGGAACTGGTTAGACGCGTACCATCATTGTTTCCTATTCTGAACTAACCTACAGATTTCCCTGAAATTTGCACAGCCTGCATCTACCACTATCTCATCTAGGTCTACATCTACCTCCTTTTTCCTATCTCTACTTGTAATATATCCCATATTATTCCCCAAAAATGCCTTAGAACGTATTCTGCCCTTCTATTTCTCCTATTTTTTTTCTACAGAAATCCTTGTTCCCCTGCTATTTCTATATCCTATTTGTTATTAACTTTGTCTGTCCATGCTATGATCCTCATACATCTGAAGCACAGCATTTCAAAAGGCTACTACCGTTTTTCTGTCTGCTTTTCAGACCGCCCGTATTTCATAGGCATACTCTGCTGTGCTCCACAGATATGCTTTCAACAATTTTCTTCTTGATCTGTGTTTGTTGTCTTTCCTCATAGGCGCTGTTCTTTCTTGTTAGATGCAGTTCGGTCACCTTCTATAGTTTTACAGTTATATACCCTATTTCTCGGACCTTCAGTGGTTGTGAAGGGAGGTAAGCAGCCTGTGGCTGCCAAGTTCCCCCAACACTTAACCATTTACCGATTTACTATATTTTCCAATATATCTTTTCACACAGTCAACATTGGTTGCAGATATTTCGCAACCAACAACTACTTGTTTATACTAATCATCAGATTTATCTGCGCTTATTTGTTCGTCATTAGGTTTTCCGTCTCAAAACTGGTTGGACACGTACCTGCACTTATTTATATTCTGAGCTAGCCTACATAGTTTCCTGAAATTCTCACACAGCATGTGTATACAGCTCGTTCCCCTTTTATTGTTTTCTAATTTTTGCCCTATTTCACCGAGATTCAGTGAAGGGGGTTCAGCAACCTGTGGCTACCAAGATCCCCCAACACTTAGACATTTGACGAAATAATGGTTTTCCAGTAAATCCTTTCACACACTTAACATTATTTGAGAATATTGCCCAACCACTTCTTGTAGTTAGTTATAATAATCATGATGTTTAAGCACAGTTATTTTTTCGTCATTAGTTTATCCATCTTGGGATTGGTTGGATGCGTACCTCCATTGATTTCTATTCTGGGCTAGCCTACACATTTCCCTGAAACCCCTACAGCCTACATCTTTTACTATCTGTGTGCAGTAGTCTATTCTAGGTCTGCCTCTTCTTCTCTTTTTTCCTATCTCTGCTTCTAATATATTCCGCACTACTCCCTCATACCGTAGTATGTGGCCTATCATCCTATCTCACCAATTTTTTACCGTTTTCCACATATTTCTTTCTTCCCCTGCCATTTTTAGTACCTTTTCGTTCTTAACTTTGTTTGTCCATGATACCTTCAACATACGTCTGTAGCACCACATTTCAAATTCTTCTACCTTTTTCTTAACCTAGTGTCCAGGCTTCACAGCCGTACAGTGCTGTGCTCCACACATATGTTTTAAGCAATATTTTCCTTGTTTCTATGTTTATGGTCTTTGAGCACAGTAGTTTGCTTTTTCTTGTTAAATGTAGCACGACCTTGTGCTAATCTTTGTTTTATATCTTTTGTGCTTTTCCCATCTTGCATTATTTGGCTTCCTAGGTAGCAGAAATCCTAAACCTCTTGTAAGTTTGTGTTACATACTTGTATTCTTGTTTTTGATTTATTTTCCCACCTTTGCATACTAGAACTTTAGATTTAGTTTTGTTAATTTTCATACCGTATCTCTCTGTTAGAACCGTTTCCATTTCATTAAGAGCAACTTCTAACTCTTCCTTGCTAGACGCTAATACCGCTATATCATCTGCAAATCTAAGCATATCAATTTTTTGTCCCTGCATAGTAATTCCAAATGTTTTCCTGCATTTGTCAGTATCCATTGCCTCTTCTATGTACAAGTTAAAAATCAATGGGGATAGGGCACATCCCTGTCTCACCCCTTTCCTAATGTTTACTTCTCTACGTTCCTGCTCTAATTCTATTACTGCTGTTTGCTCTTTGTATAAGCTATGTACTATTCGTCTATCCCGATAACTCATTCCAATCTTTTTGAGTATTTCAAACATTTTCTTCCATTTTACATGGGCGAATGCTTTTCCAGATCTACAAACCCTATATACACCCTTTCCCCTTTTTCTATTGTTTTCTCCATTACCACTCAGAGCTAAAATAGCCTCCCGTGTTCCCCTGTTTCGCCCAAACCCAAATTGGTCTTCTCCTAGTATTTCTTCTGCCCATTTTTCCATTCGCCTTTGCACAATTCTAGTTAATATTTTTGACACGTGTGCTGTCAAACTTATTGTTAGAAAATTTTTACATCTATCCGCGCCTTTCTTTTTTGCTATAGTTACTATGATGTTACATTTGAAATCTTTGGGTATCTCGCCTGTCTCATACATATAGCTTACAAGTTGGAAGAGACGTTCTGTTACTGCTTGTCCAGCGGCTTTTAGAGTTTTTGCTTGCACCTTATCTGTACCCGGCTCCTTACCATTTTTCAGACACTTTAATGCTAATTCAAACTCATCTCTAAGTATAGGATATCCCAAGTCATCATTTTCAATATCTAATTCCTGTTCTAATGCTGTTAGTTCCTCTCCTGCATATAAATTCCCCATATATTCTTGCCATCTACCGACTTTCTCTGCGTTTTCTATAATGACGTTCCCTTGTGTGTCCCTTATATTTATGCTATACGGTTTTATATCCCTAAAATTCATTCTAATTAATTTGTATGCTTCGTCTGTCTTTCCTATTTCCATCTTGGTTTGTACTTCTTTGCACTTTTCATCAATCCATTATTCTTTAGCTTTCCTGCATTTTTGAATAATTTCCCATTTTATGGCTTTGTATCTCTGTTTTCCTGTTTCGTCTGATTTATTTTTGTATTTTCGTCTTTCTTCTATTAAATTCAAGATATCTTTTGTTATCCATGGTTTCTTATTTTCTTTTTGTGTATATCCCAGAATATCTCTGGTTGCCATGTCTAGGCTAGATTTAATGTTATTCCATTCTGTTTCTACTTCCTTAGTATCAGATATTTTTCTGATATCTTTGAGCAATTCATTTGACTTTTTTCGAATCTTTCTTGAATATCTTTATCTTTTAGTTTCTCTAAGTCCATGTGCCCTTTTCCGTTTCTTTTTTTCACATTCTTAAATTTAAGTGCGGCTTTCATAATTACGATGTTGTGGTCAGTATCTATATCTGTTTCTGGGTAGCTTCTACAGTCTTTTACTTGATTCCTAAACCGCTGTCTAACAAGAATGTAATCTATTTGATATCTTCTTATATCTCCTGGCATCTTCCACGTCTATCGTCTTCTAGCATGATGTTGAAATAATGTGTTTGTGATGATTAAATTGTTCTTGTTGCAAAATTCTACCAGCCTATTTCCCCTGTCGTTTCTCGTGCCTAAACCAAATAACCCTACTACCGCTCCTTTCCTACCCTCACCTACCACGGCATTAAAATCTACCGTAATTATTAAATTTTCATGTCCTTTTACGTATCTTAGTATGTCTTCGATATCTTTAAAGATTGCTTCTACCTCTTCGTCACTGTAGCTAGAGGTGGGCATGTATACTTGTATTATTACTGTGTTTACCGGTTTAGATTCAAATCTAACCATGAGTACTCTTTCGTTCTTTTGTAAGTAATTTTCTACACAGTATCCTATCTTTTTTCGCATAACTATCCCAACACCCAAATTTCCTTCCTCTGCTCCTGTATGAATTACCCTGAAGTCTCCACTCCAAAATTCCCCCACCTCTGGCCACCGAACTTTGCTGATCCCTACCATGTCTAGTGATAACCTATTCATTTCGATTTTTAGGTTCTCTAGTTTACCTACTTGCTTCATACTTCTAACATTCCATGCTCCGACTCACAGAATGTTCCTGACTCTTATTTCTAACTTTCCGATCGCATCCTCCGAAGTGGTCCTCTCCCAGAGATCCGAATGGGGGACTATTTTAACATTAGGCGTCGCCGTGGATCAATGTAGTAAGCGTAAGACTACGGATCCCAAGGTCCCGGGTTCAAATCCCGACACGGCCGACTGCTTGAAAAATGGCAGGTGAGCATTTTTCACAAAAATTACGCCCTCGTTCGGATGAGAGGTTAAATGGAGGTCCCGTGTGTGTTGTCACGCACGTTAAAGATCCCTTCCTTGCCTGGAACGACAAGGGTTCGGCAAAATTCTAAATTTCCAGGCAACAAAAAACTCGCCTCCTGGCCAATGTAGTACCTTCAGGTGGAGCATTGGGAATGTAAATGAACGGACTATTTTAACTCCGGGATCTTTTACCCCAGAGAATGCCATCATGTTTCTTACAATTTAAGTTCGCTGTGTACTTGGGAGATAATGTGGTGGTTTCCCGTTGCCTTCAACATCGCTGTAGACTGTCTTAGACTGCCATACGGACCCCTATGGTCTCTGCCAATCTAAGTACCAAAAGAGCCGCTGCCCTCTTTAAGGGACCTGTCTTAGTCTGGTTCCTCACTAACGACCCTACTACTTTGGTTGTACCTGTAGTTCGGCTCTTTAGCTCATTAGAACACGCAAGCCATTTCACCTGTTCTAGTAATTTAGAACTTCGGCAAGGTGCAGGTCCATTCGAAATGGATATGGTAGTATACCTACACTTAATTTTAAACGATCGGAGGGTTTATGTGGTAGTTCATTCATGACCTGTAATTGATATATGCTTGCGTGTGGTTGTGTACCAAATAAATTGGCTTTAAGTTTTGCAACGGCTTCTTTATAAACTGTGCAGGAATTGTGAATCCAGGCGGCATGACAAATATTGGTATTTTTACCAGATTTCTCATTTACTAACTTACAGTTAATACAACGAAACTCAGATTTACCGACAGTGCAGTGTTTTGGTTCATGTCCTGACCCACATTTAGGACAGTAAAGTTCGAGTTTACACAACCGAGCAGTGTGTTTGTAGCCATTGCACTTGAAACATCTGGTAATTTCGACTGCATCAAAGACTTTGCATACATCCAGACCAACGATTATGTGCTCAGCCTCCAGTATTTTACTGTAAGTAAGATTATCTAATTGTAATAAAGCTTGATACTTATGCTCTTTATTTCTTATAGAATCAACACAATACGGTTATGCTAGCTGAATCAGAGAAAATAGCATAGTTCTTCTTTTTACAGTGATTAGAATCCTTTGTTGTACCATTATTATTGGAAAATTATTAGATTACAAGGATTGACTTAGCAGGTACTTTATTTTTAAATTTGCGTTTAAAATTATTAATTAAATATTCTTGTAGTAGGCTGCACTCTTGTACCGTTTTTTTTTTTGTTGTCAGGGTCACCTCTTATTCTGGTCTCCGAAACGATATGTCCTAGGTATTTCCCTCTTTTCCAAATAGGTGACACTTCTTGGGGCTCAATGTTAGGTTTGCCCTGCGTAATCTTTGGAATATCTCCTCTAGCTTCTTAAGATGTTATTCAAAAGACCGGCCCAACACTATCACGTCGTCTAGGTACACCAGACATGTTTTCCAGGACAGTCCACGCAGTATCGACTCCATCAAACGTTCAAACGTAGCAGGGGCATTGCATAATCCAAATGGCATGACCTTGAACTGCCATAATCCAGTTCCAATTGTAAACGCCGTTTGGCTCCAAGCCTACCTGCCAGTATCCGCTTTTCAAGTCTAAGGTCTAAAACTATTTAGATACGGATAAAGTATCCAAGGTGTCATCAATTCTGGGCAAAGGATAGCTGTCTTTCTTTGTTACATTGTTTAACCGCAGGTAGTCTACACAAATCCTTGTCGACCCATTCTTTTTCTTGACAAGCACTACCGGGGATGCCCATGGACTATTCGAGGGTTCAATAACTCCTTGTTCTTCCATGTCCGTGATAATTTGCTCGGCTTCCTTACGTTTTGCCAAAGGAAGCCGCCTGGGGTGTTGTCTTATCGGTTGCGCATCTCCAGTATTGATCTTATGTTGCACAACATTCGTCGTTCCTTTCTCACTGTCATCCAGTGCAAACACACCTCGATATCGTCCAACCAGTTCTTTTACCTTGCCCAGTTAGTTGCCGTTTAATCCTTGTCACGAAGGTATCAACATATCCAGCAACTTCTGTGAGCAACCGTTGGCTGGTTTATCTTTCGTGCCGTCCACACAACGTTTAATATGGCATACTGGAATGCAAATTCCCACAATCATGTCTTTCTTCAGGGTCACCGTATGCGGATTAATATTCAGCACCCTTACTGGTATCATATTTCGAAACTTTACCAGTGTTCTTCCAATCAGTAATCTTTCCTGACCCATTCCCGATTCAGTTGCTTCCATCATGCATACTTGTCCTTCCCGGAGCGTACCATCTGGGCGTCCCATTACTATCATTTCCGCCTTCTCGGGTATTTCCATGTCACAAATCATTCGAACTTGCATCGTCTGGTTACTCGTCCCTTGAAATGGAATCTCATCGTCATCTATCCGTAGCACATCTTCTTTCATGTTAACATGAAACCCATATTCTCTCATGAGATCCATTCCCAAGATCACTTCTTCTGTGATTTCCGCTACCAACACCCGATGATTAATTACTTTGTCTCCAATTCCTAACGTTACGGTAGTCTCTTCGTGAGTATAAATTTTCTCACAACTTGCCGTTCGAAGACATACCGATACAGGTAGCACTTTTCCACGACCAACCAAATCTGGTCTCACAATAGTTCTTGTCGCTCCTTTATCCACGAGTAATCGGACAACCCTACCATTAATTCTACCATCAATATAGATGCTGTCCAGACTTCCCATCGACCATGCAGCACGGATGATAATCTCCGGGGCACTACGTTGTGCTGTTGACGTTCGCCCCCTTATGTCGACTTGCTCTAGTTTTCCTACTGCTCAACCGGTTGTTTTTTTGATTGAGTACAACGGCTTTGTATATGACCAACTTCACCGCAGTTCCAGCATCGCAGACCCCGTCTCCGCGGTCATTGTCTTTCCAGGCTTTCCGCCGTTTGCTTTTCAAACACACGGTTGATTATTTCTTCTATGCGGTTCTGCGATTGTTCAGGTTCTTCTAAGGCAGACCGAACTTTGTGACTCATCCTGTGTGATGTCAGCTTAGCTGCTTCATATTCAACACATGAGCCAGTGCGTCGTCTAACATTTCTGGCCGTGCTAATCTTAGTGCTTGCTGTATTTCGCTGTCTTTAATGCCACCTACAAATGTTTGAACAGCCAGTTGATCGAGGAAACTATCTGGTGCCGCTGGATACGCCAATCTAACTAATCTGGCAATGTCAGCTTCGAATTCTTGTAGGTTTTCACTTGTCTTTTGCGAGCGGTTCTTAAATTGTGCATGGTAAACCTGTTGAAGATGAGCGTCTTCATATCTCATCTCAAGCTTCGATGTTAAGAGGCCCTAATCATTCTGCTGGTGATCGGGAATCGTTTGTAAGATGTTAAGGGCTTCCCCCCGTAGGGCCACTATTAGAGAGATAGTCTTCTCTTTGTTGCACCAACCGTTGGCTATTGCAGCAGCTTCAAATTGTTTCAAATATGTGGGCCAAGGTGCTTTACCATCGAATGTGGGTGGTTTCATTTTAAATTTAGACGGCATTGACTCGCTTTCTACCGTGCTTCTTATTTCTGGAATGTTCTGATTTACAACTTGGTTTGCTAATTCAAGTGGCCGCGTTGTTAGTGAAATCACTTGTTCTTGCAGCCTCATGATATCTTCTTCCATTTTTACCAATTTACTGTCCAACTTTTGCTCAACTGTTTTTACCTGTTCCGTGAAATCTTCTTCCAATGCAATGGCGCTTTCCATTAATCTTTGTTCTAACGTGGCTGTATTTTTACTTAACTTTTCTATTTTCTCAGCATTTTCACTTAACTTTTCTTTAAGGGTTGATTCCAGTTCAACTGACCTCACTACATTTTCATTTAGTGTCACTTCCAGTTTAGCCGACCACTCCTTCATTTTCTCAGCATTTTCACTAAGCTTTTCGTCTAGTTTCGCAGCATTTTCACTTAACTTCTCTTGCATTTTTGCAGTATTTTGCTTAACTTTTCTTGCATTTTCGCAGTATTTTCGCTTAACTTTTCTTCCATACTGGATTTAAAATCCTTAAGGAAATTCATTAAAGTTTCTGCGTCCATCTTACTTTGACTTCTTGTTACGGGCATATACAAACTACTCAAATGTCTTTAGACTTAATTAATCACCCAACACAGCCTGACACCAGTGTAGCGGTCTACTACTACAGCGTTTCACTAATTTAAAACAAGTAATAACAAGAGTGTTTATTACTCGCTGTTCACAAGTCTAATTAACAGTATATGCCTTATTTATAGATGTTTTCAGTCCAATTAACAATGAAGCACTATTACACTAATGAATTTACAAGCACTAATATCTTTTTAAACTAACTTCTTAATCATAGGTGCATTAACAACACTAACACAACTATTATTTATTACACTTTTATCTATTTATGTATACTACAAGCTGCATGTACATTAGACACATCATATAACATTTATGTATACTCTTGGACTTCCAAAAGCTCAACTACTTTTACATTACATGATATAATTTATATTCTACATTCTGGTATAGACTAACTATGTACTACAATACTACAGAAGCTTGACGCGACGCTCTCTGCGTCGTTAAAAATGCCTTACAACTCTAGAGTTTTTTGGCTTGATGATGTTTTGTTTCTTGCGGGTTGGTCTTCTTAAGTAGATGTATATAATTAAATAAATAAATATGTAGGATTGGATCCCAGGAGACCCGCTCCTGGAATCCTCTTGATTTGTTGCAATGAGCAGTTTCCCGGATCTTCCCCTTAGTTGTCCTCCTACTACGCAGTATTCTGGATCCGGGGTCCACTGGCCTGTGGTTTTCGACTGACAGGACTGGCTACTCGCCACGGGCCGCTCCATCGTCAGGTAGCTCGTCTAAACAGGACTGACGGATGTGCATTCTCGACGACTTCACTTGTGTACCCATTCCTCGGTACCCCGCATAGCTGGAGAACTCCCTTAGGACGTCACCGTTCCGCTGCTCACCTTTGATCGCCCCAAGGCGGTGGTCGGCATACGCGAGTTGCTGCCTCGTTGGCGTCTGAGCAGCAACTGACTCTGTACTTCATCAACGGTCTTATTTATACCGTGAATTAAAAAGGATGACTCATCCTCCAGTAATTGCCAGAAGTTTCTCGGTCCATGGAGAAGATACAGTGCTTGAGGCGTTTTGTGTGTTTGATGGGTTGCCTAATAGTAGCTCGCAACACTATGATACATTAAGGTTATTTATTGATTCATTATTTTGTACTTTTTTAAGTGTGATGTATAATAAAGAATATTTACATTAATAAACCATTATTATTAATTTGTTCTGTTTGCCTGCCATCAATAAATTTATCTAAAAACTTATTTTCAAAACTCAACAATATGTGTGAAACAGGTCGAATTAATAGTATATTGTGTCACAAGGGCAGAAAGTGAGCATTAGCAGCCCGCAGCTATTAGATGCCTGAGTGAGCGAAGCGAGCAAGGGCAGCTGATAGCTAAGGGCTGCTAATGCATTTTTACCTGTGTGACACACAACTGTTTTTCGTCTAGCATTCACTACTCATGTATGATTATTTTATATTTTTATTCGAAACTCTTATTAACACTACACTGATGCCGAGGTTAAATGAAAAATTATTTGAAACGTCAAAGTCGCAATAAATGAATCTCAATGATAGTCATAGGCGTCTAGATTGTGAAAAACCTACAAAATCATGCTGTTATGAGTTTAGCGGCACTAGGGCCGCAAAGATTTCTTTTCAGTCGCATTTTTAGGGCAAATATGATTCATTTTCATTTACGCTAGGCGAAAAAATTCATTTATATACCATATATGCTTAAACGAATTTTTATTCAAGCTGTTTCATACACATTGTTGAGTTTTAAAAATAAGTATTTAGGTAAATTTTATAACCTTAATATTTTGAATTTCCCGCTATTAGATTTTGTTTTCACCAGTGGTCCCTTGAGGCGTCTCCGGTTTTAGCCGCCATTGTGATTTATTTGTGTTTACTTGCGCACATTAAGTATTGAGATTGAATGTATTATGGCAAATATTCGTCCTAATTCCGATTAAAGGGGTAAAGTTAAATTTAGTTGACGTTTTTGTAATTTATATACAATTGATATAATTTAGTTGGGTGGTTAATTGTAATACCGTTAACCTGCATAGGTCCAAATCTATGTGATATTTTGTGCTTTAGTTTAGGTTATGTATAGAGGTATTGAGAAGTTCTAAAGTAAAAAATGATCAGAACGAGTATTTTTCCTAATACTAGATCGTTGTATAAAATATGCGTAAGATTTAAGAGTGAACCAATATTAAATATCGAGAAGTTGGAAGAAGACGCCTCGAATATTTTAGATGGTGTATTAACCTTATTTGTTAGGCGTCTAATGATTACACTCATTTTTAGTTGTGGATGAAGGTGCTATGAAACGAGAGGAGGAAATTCAACGTAAGCGTAACAAATCGCGTCTATATAAACATCATCAAAACATTGTACATGGTAATAATCCACATCCTGAACCCAAAACGTGGTTCCACGGAACATTGGCGTACAGTCGTAAATTATACGGATGTTATGGTGCACAAAGTGGAGTTGATCCGTCTTACTGTTGGCCGACACAAAAAGAACTTGAAAATAAAATGGAGTATGAACGAATAGCTTTTCCCTACACGATTCTAGAAGTCGCAGAAGAGGCTAAACTGAAACGAATTCAAAAAGAAGAAGAAATACAAGCTCGACAGCAAAGTATAATAAGTAAAATAGAAAAGTTAGATCAGTGGAAGAGAGACTTGAAAAATAAAGTTGTACAAAAAGAGAAGGACGCTACACTTGCTAAGGTATTTTATGTTATAATTTTTAGTTTATTTACAGAACTTAATTATTAACCCAAAAGAATGATTAGTATATACATATATGAAAATTGCTCAAAACTTACTTTCTGAACCAGCAATAGCCAGTGACAACAAGAATACTAGTTATTACACAGGGTGAATGAGACCATCCGTATCAGTATTTTTTTTTAAGGAACGGTGAGTCATAGAGAGTTGGGATCAAAAATTTATTATAAAAGTCATACTAAAGAATCGAATGGTGATATTATTATTTCTCAAAAAAGTCAGCATCACGAGTAGTTTTGTCCACATCTCCAGAACTCCAAAATCTTAAATGGCACCATTAAGTCGAAAAACGTATTGTTCAAAAGATCGTTAAAAAAGAAGAAAGTTTTGTAGGAAAACTTACTTTACTACTACCATCCCTTTTAAGTAATATTCGATTAAAGTTATTAAATTTGAAATTTGTTGTTAACAAACAAAATTGAAAAGTCGGCTTTTAAAATCTAGTTACTGAATTAAACAATGTTACAAACACGTTTTAATGTCAATAATTCCATTTGTTGTATTAATCTATCGTCAAATCACCCATTGTTTAAATTGATAACTTGTTGTTGGTTAGTGATATCTGTTTGGGGGACAGATTAAAGTTAAAAGTGAATTCCGTTAGAAAGTGAATTAACTTAACTTAAATTAGTGAAATTATACCTTTTTCAAATTTAGAAGCTTTCGACATGTTAATGGTTTTGGGAGAATGCAGAAAAAATTACAGAGCGGCTGAAAGAATGTATGCTGAAAGGTATCCTCATTGTGCCCATCAATCCTTTAATGTTTTTCGGAGATTGGCAGCACGTATTTGTACCACAGGGCAGGTGCAACCAACGTACAATCGCAGAAATAGAATTACAAGACATGTACGTAATGACAAGGAACCTTATATTCTCGCTGCACTAATTGTTGATTCGCATATTTCAACGAGATCACTTGCAAGAGATTCTAGAATTAGCCAATACTCCGTATGCAGTATTTTGAAGGATCACAAATTCCATCCAAACCAAGAATTAAGTGAGTATGATTTTCAAGGTCGAGTCATTTTTTGTAATTGGTTACTAAATAAAGATCCCCACTTTCCTAGGAGAGTTTTATGAACTGACGAAGCTACTTTTAAAAGCATCGGAGAAGTCAATATTCACAATGCGCATTACTGGTCGCAAACAAATCCTCACTGACTACAAACTATTGACAATCAACACCTTTGGAGTGTTAATACGTGATGTGGTATTCTTGGTGGATCTACCATAGGCCCTTATTTTTCGAAGGAACTCTGAATGGAATGCGATATGTCGAGTTTTTAGGTAACAACTTGATCGACTTACTGGAAAATGCCCCTCTTTTAATGCGAGCAAGAATGTGGTATCAGCAAGATGGCTACCCAGCTCATTTTTCCATAGTTGCTAGGAACACGATAAATCAACTATTTTCTAATAGATGGATTGGCAGAGGAAGAACAGTGGTGTGGCCGCCAAGATCACCAGATCGTACGCCTCTAGATTTTTTCCTTTGGGATCGGATCAAGAATATTGTTTATAAAGAAAAACCAGCAACGAGAGATGACATGAAGTTGAGAATTCGGAATGCTTGCCGTAATGGCTGACAAAATGGAGGACCAGCAACAGCATGGTTCTAGTAATCAGCATAAACTTTGTAGTTATTGTGGTAAAAATGTAATTAATAAATATGTTGAATGCTGTAAGTGCAAATTATTATTTCATACCTCCTGTGGAGGTAGATGTGGTGTTACTGTAGCTACTGTGACAGGTGAAAAAAAGTTTTTATATGAGGAATGCAATAAACCTGATGAAGGTGTTTCTAATGTTGAAGTAAGTAAAAATATAAATAGGTGGTGATGATAGCACACCTGTATGTTTCAAACGGATAGCTTTATTATTAATAGAATCCAGGAGTGGTTCAAATCACTGGTTAACCAGGCAGCTGCAGTTTTACTAAGTGAAATAAACGAATTAAAAACACAAGTTTTTGATTTAACAGCAAGCAATAAAGATCTAATTAAATTACTAACACTGGAGAGGCAGTTTTCTGAAATTGCTCTAGCTTGTAGCAAAGATAAAAGGATCACAACAATGGATAATTTATCATCTACCAATACACTGTCTGATAATAGCAATAATAACATTGTATCCAAACCAAATGTTATAGATAACCTTTCAACTAATAATCAAATATCAAGTAATCAAGTAGCAGATGGTTCTACAAGTTATTCAAATATAATTAAAGGCTCTGGATCTAATACTAGCAAACTAAGAGTTATCACAGAAAGTAATACAAATGCTAATAACAATGTTACTACACTAATTAGTTCATCTGTAAGGTATCCTTCATTGAAAGGAAAATCCACTTCCATGAATAAAAATGATATGATTATTGGCACAAATGTGGATATTTCTACAATAGGTAATGAGGACTGCTTAGATGGTTTTACAGCAGTCCTACGCAGGCCTTGTTATACTAATCTTCATCTAACAAGGGTGAATCCAACTGTAAATATAAACAAAATAACCCAATACATTGAAAATAAATTGATTGCCCAGACAATTCTACACATACATTTAAAATTGAAAAATTAAAATCCGGTTTCCGGACTCATATAGTTCATTTAAAATCATACTGAGTGCAGAGTATGCTACTACCTTATTAGATCCAGAGTTCTGGCCAAATGGTGTTGCTCTTTGTAAATTTATAACTAATGATAACAATAGGGGAAATGTTCCCAGAGCATCAGTAATTCCGAATTTTCTATTAGAGGCCTCAAGTAAAAAAAAACTGGAAGCACTAACTGTGATAGCATATACTGTTACTACCAGAATGTTCGCAGCTTAAGGAACAAGGTAGATCAAATAGGGCATCTGTAGCTGATAGTGAATATGATTTAATTGCCTTTACGGAAACTTGGCTAACTGGAGATGAAGCGAATTCAGAATATTTCCCGTCACAAACCTATACAGTTTTTAGATGTGACAGAAATTCCGATAGGACTAATTTGATGCGTGGAGGAGGAGTATTAATTGCTATTAAAAATCATATTATGGTGGAAACACTGAATTTATCAGACTTGTTAAATAATCTCGTTTTTGTTGATTTTGTAGGCTGCAAATGTACCATGAACATCATGGTTTTCTATGTATTTGTAATCTACATACCACATACTCCCACTGTTTCTTGTTTACAATTACTAGTGGACTATTTTATTCAATTCCATTTATGTACCAAAAAGCTATTAATACTTGGGATTTTAACATACCTAAGTTTACCGATTCAAAAACTGATGAATTAAATTATATTTTAAACAATTTTGAAAATATACTTAATGTAGTACAGCAAAACCACATATGTAACAACAAAGGTAGATTACTTGATCTAGTATTTACCAACTTTGATTGTGCCCTTGAGAAAGATTTTGGCCACTAATTGCTGAAGATGCTTATCACCCTGCATTGAAAATTACATTTGATTTTAAAAGGAATCCCAAAATAAACTTCTCCACTAACACACATAATAAAGCATATAACTTTTATAAAGCCGATTACTGTTCACTATACAAAGAATTATCTGTAGCAGACTGGCCCCTGTTAGAACAATGTAATAATGTAGATGAAGCATGTTGCACTTTTTATAAATTACTTTACTCGCTGTTGGATAGATGTGTACCTGTGTATACATCCAGGAACAGGTCAAAAACATATCTTAAATGGTTTTCTCGTGAGCTTATTAATATCGTCAAGCAGAAAAATAAATCTCACAAGAAATATATTTCTACGCATTCACAGGTTCACTACATTACATTCAAACGGCTCGGATCTCAATCAAAATCAAAAATCAAGGAGGCTTATATCAGCTACTTGACTCATGCAGATTCTAAAAGTTTTTGGTCATTTATAAGAGGCAGAAAATGCTTTAGCAGAATACCAGGGGTACTCAATGTTGGAAATACCATTTATGACACACCACAGCAGATTGTAAATGGATTCAAAGACTATTTTTGCTCTGTCTAGCATAAGCCGGAAGATATCAGAGGTATACAATGCAATGAAGAAGCTGTCTCATTGGGTATTAACGTGCCGCACATTAATCTGGACAGTGTCACTGAACATGATATCATAGCTGTAATTCGTAAATTAAGAAATAAGCCCACAGCTGGTATGTACCAGGGGCCGAGCTTTTTAATTAAAGATTGTGCAGTGGTTTTAGCTCAACCGCTACTATTTATAATTAATTTAGGTCTAAAGAGTAGTATGGAAAATAGCACGAGTTAATCCTGTGTACAAAGCTGGTGATGTTTCCAGTATAATTAATTATCGGCCAATAGCCATTTTATCAAACTTTGCAAAAGTATTTGAATTGGTCTTATTACAACATATCTACAGTCATCAAAACTTGTATTTCACCTAGTCAGCATGGTTTTATTGAAAGGCGATCTACCTTTACCAATTTGTGTTGTTTTACCCAATTCACCACAAAAGCCTTAGATGATCATGGTCAAGTGGATGTGGTCTATGCATATTTCTCCAAGGTTTTTGACATGATCATTCATTGTATATTATTGGAGAAGTTAAGAAGCTTCGGTTTTAGTAATAAGTATATAGCTCTGTTAAAATCTTATCTTGAAAACAGACCACAGTAAGTTGTATACAATGGTGTTAAGACTGATATATTTATTACTATGTCTGGTGTTCCTCAGGGGTCGGACCTAGGACCTTTGCTATTTCTACTATTCATCAATGACATATGTATCAATCTGAAATCAAAGGTTTTAATGTTTGCAGATGATGTAAATTTTTTCCAGGAAATCAAGTTGGTCCAGGACTGTAGAAACATGCAATTAGATTTAGATATGTTACTGAACTGGTGTAGGAACTATAAGCTTACACTGGACATTAGTAAATGTAAGGTTGTCACGTTTACGCGCAAAGTAAACCCGATCGTCTTTGAGTACAGGATTGATTCAATTAATTTGATTCGGTGTTCTTAAACCAAAGATTTGGGTGTGATGTTTGATCATCAGTTGTCATTTGTTGCTCACATTAAGCTAATTGTTGCTGCTGCTTACAAAATGGTGGGGTTTATTTTGCGCAACTGTAACCATTTTTCAAACCGCTCTGCTCTGCTTACTTTATATTTATCTTTTATACGTTCAAAACTTGAATACTGCAGTGTCATTTGGAACCCCATTTACAGTAATCACAGGATCTTAATAGAACGAGTTCAAAGGAAATTTTTTAAGTTGAAAACTAAAAATCCCTCGTGAATATCAGATAGCAGATTGGATCTCCATATAACATAAACGACTACCTTACCTGATATCACAAGGTCGAGAATTTCTTATTAATGATGGAAGCCCAAGGTAAAGTTGGATGGAAAACGGCTTGAGGAAAAGAAAAACTCTTTAGAGATAAACGGCTAGTAGAGTGTTAGCTCTGGGTAGATCATGAGCTTGGGTCATGGGTTGTCTGTTGACCAAAAATATAGATAAAGAGCGCCACCGTATTTTTCAATACAACAACATACAAAGATACATGTACTTGTATTAGGGGAATGCGGAAACCTGAAGTCTACATTGCTTATATAGCCACAAAACCTATATATTAACCTTGCAATGCACTTACCAAAATATCAAATGCCAGATGTGTTACAGATGTCTCGACTTAACCTGTGAACAAACAAATGCACAACATGGACACCGTTTGTGTCCCTAAAAATATTCACCAAAAATAATATAATTAAATTTATGTTCCAAAAATATATACACGCAGGGTATTTGTTATCTTTAAACAGTTAACCTTTTGCTTATTAAGGACCTATAAATTTCACTTCAATTTTTAATAATAAAAGAGTTGAGCAAAAATAAATTCTATTCAATTAAATTGTCTTAGCTTGTTTCAGTATTAACTTTTTCAACAAAAATTTACATAAAAAGAAACTAGTATGGTTCTGTCTTCAACAAAAACACAAGGACCTCTAAATTGAATACTTCTACATAAGTTTACTATAAGGTATATACTTTCTTAATAATTCATATTTCAAATTTTAATTATAGTCATCTGTAGTACTACGGTGGACTTTACAAGTAAGAAATTGGATTATTTTACGTCTTATAAAAATGTATCATTCAAACAAAGAGTTAGCTTTACTTTATATCTTAAAAAAATTTGTCATGTTCTTTAAAAATTAAATTACATGACCTCAAAATAACCCAAGATATTTTTAAAGTAACGCAAAATAACATGTGGTAATTGTGATGAATAGCTAGATATTTTTGACATCATATGTCAATAACAACTTTTTTAGTGTAGTCACTACTGTCTGCTTGTGAAACAAATACGATAGGCAAACTACATAGCCATCTTTAAAATTTTGTAAAGTTACAACATTAGTACCGGATCTTTCTTTTTCAAAATGTATTTTAAGATAACTAAATCAAAGTAAAATTTCAACTTTCGATCATTTGTAAAACATTTAAATAAATATAACTGGAATTAAAGATTAAAAGTCACTCACGTGCTGAAGTACCATTCAATCAAAAAAATTTGAACTTTTAGACTAGAAAACCAAATAACACCAGATTATTCCATATACATCTGCGATGCACGCAACAGGAAACATACCATTACGACTGAATTTTTACGCTGGAATTATAAAAGATCTTCCGAACAAAATATTATCCAACCAAACCAAATCTCCATTAAGTATGTCCTATTATTTTCTTGTATCCTAAATCTCAAACTAAATTTTCATTTCAGTGGTATTTATGGTATTAATGTTATTTATGATATTTATGAAATTAATGGTATTGCACTACGAAGAAAGCATTAATAAAATTTATCTAATTAATTATACCAACTGTTTTAACGGGGGCTTCTATCTTCTTCGGTCTGCAGGAATCAACTTACTCGCTGAAGGTGGACTACAAAATAAAACCATTACCCAAAAGCGTATTGCAGACCATGTGCCTGGATACCATATTGACCTTTCTACGCTGCGGAGAGCAGCTTACCTGTTCAAGCGCTGATAGAAAAGTGACACGAAATGACAGACAGACGACTCGTATTATAGAAACTTAGACCTCTAAAGCGAAGGAGCGCATAATTCATTATATATTTTATGAATTATTTTAAGTGATCAGATATTTATAAATTATAATTTTATTTTATTGAAACATTATATTAGATTAGTAAGGAAAGCGTAACTGAGTAAAAAAACGTTACAAAGTATTTATGGTACAAAATGCATGGTACCTATCCCATCAGAGGTTTCAACCATGGAACACTGTTAAACACCTTTCATCTAAAAACTTGTGAATCCAGAAGGATTGCTTTAAGTATCACCATTCTGTGTAAGATCATGCATGACAATAGACTGTCCGTATACTATGATAAACTAAATTTTTTGGTTCCTAGACATAATAGTAGAATTAATAGAAATAATAGAGTGTTTTATCTCTCAGCCTGTAAAACCAATATGTTGTTAAAATTTCCCGTATATTACATGTGTAGTAATTTTAATCAAATATGTGGCAATGTAGATATAAATGTTGATAGCCTGCAAAAAATTCTTCAAGAGCTTTCTGCTAAATGATGTTTACTTTTTAACTTTCATTTTAACTCTAATAATTATTCTGTTTTAATAATTATAAGTTAGTTGTACGTAATTATGGTTTGTTGGATGTCCTGTAATAAGGCTAAGGCTGTTGGGCAATAAACATTATTATTATTATTAAGTAATGAAGAAATACTTAGAGCCACTGATAGTGTAACTAAAAGAGCTCAACAGTGTTTAGAAGTAAATGGAAGACATTTTGAACACTTGTAACTTTTCAATTTTGTTTGTTAACAACGAATTTCAAATTTAATAACTTTAATCGAATATTACTTAAAAGGGATGGTAGTAGTAAAATAATTTTTCCTACAAAACTTGCTTCTTTTTTAACGATCTTTTGAACAATACGTTTTTCGACTTATGGTGCCATTTAAGATTTTGGAGTTCTGGACATTGTGGACAAAACTACTCGTGATGCTAACTTTTTCGAGAAATAATAATATCACCATTCGATTCTTTAGTATGACTTTAATAATAAATTTTTTATCCCAACTCTCTACGGCTCACCGTTCCTTAAAAAAAATACTGATACGGGTGGTCTCATTCACCCTGTATACACCTAGCCAAAAATTATTTTGAATTGAATTTGTATATAAGATCTGAATGATGTGATTGTTTTAAAATACACTTCATATTACTAAGGAATTTATGAACATATTTATAGCAAAAGGGTGCTAAGGTGCACAAGAAACTATTCAAAGCTTTAAAAACCAGATCGAAGACTAAATTTTTAATTATCTTAAGAGTTATATATGTTTAAGATACAATGCTGTTTGGAACTAATGTTTCAATTAAACACGGGAAAATTAAATTACAACACAGAATGTAAACTAGAGTTAGGCTTACCTTGTGCTGTAGGTTATTATTTGCAGAGATGGTGTGAATAAATGACTTGAAATATACTATTTCATTACACGTGTTCAGGAATGGTGTTTAGACATACTCGAACATAATATATATCTAACATTATTAACCCTAATACAGGTCTGAACTTAAAAAATGTATTTACAGTATAAGTTTATGTTAAGAATGTCCAAACAGAACGCTCACTAAATATTGCTTATACATAAGTACAAATAAAGCAAAACTATGTAGTAGTAGTAGTAAACTTTATTTTCACTGATGCAATAAATTAACAAAAGAACAATGACGTGCATTAATGGAAATCCGAAGACGAACTACAGTGTCTAGTAATACTAAGCTTGTTCCACCCCCTAAAACTTATTTTAGTATTTATCAACTTACGTTGTGTAATTAATTTACTTAATATATGTATGTATATATAAAAATTAGGTGGATTTCGACTATAAAGGTTTGATATTGTAAAGTAAATATCGGGTAGTAGTCAATTTGGACAATTAGAAAACTCGTTTAATCGATTCAAACTTTGCAAAAAATTATTTTCTTGATTATGAAAAGATTATACAGTCTATTTAATAAATAGGTAGAACATACCAGATGTTAGGATACGCTGCCGAAATTGAAAAAACATTCCAAACACAATAACTAGTTTATATAATAATTAAATACAGTGGCAAAATGATTAAATATTAGTAACAAAACAATTTAAAAGTTATTAATTTAAAATTGAAGTAGAAAAAGTCAAAATATAAAATACTTTTGACAAATCTAACTATACCGTTACACTAATTGAAAAAAACAATATAATCATGTACAGTATTCCACACAATAGTGTTTTAGAGTGTATTACATACACATGTGTTACTTACAATTATAGTCCATTCGCTTTAACTATAGGATTACGACATGAAGTAATGAAGTGTTGGCAACTGTATGCAATCGAATACTAAATGATACTGTCATTTAACGCAATAAAGATTGACACTTCTGTACGGTGTTGCCACCAATTCCTCTTGCCAATGGGAATATTCATGTATCTTTCATTAAATATATTAGAATCTATCCAGTTGTGATGACATCCTAAAGTTAAAGCAAATGTACTATACATGATGGACACCTTACGCAAAGATTAAAAATAAAAAACATGACAATAATTAAATTCTTAGCCTAATAACATGGACGTACTATAGGTATGTTTTATGAGTTCATGAAAAATGTTCAGTTATTTACAAATTTTCGCGGATATAGGTTCAGAGGTGTCCATAAATACCAGATGAGTGATTGTTGACTGTAGCTAACACATTATTAAATGCCCATCTATTTTGACTTCCAAAATAAAGTTGTCGATTTGGGAACCAATGCGCCCCTAAAATTGAACACAACCAGCTTGCTAGGGTATTATCCGAACATGATTGACCACTGTCAATCTGTTCGGTAATTTACTCTCAAAAGTAGATAACCTACTCAAGTTGCATGTTGCTTGTTTGGATTGTAAGTACGAAGTGGTCTAAGAAATTGATATATCCTTCATAAAATAATTTGATACATCGTCAGCAAACTTCAGACAGATGAATTAAATCTACAATTTGAAAAATATCTTGTTTTGTTTCCTCTATATAATAAATATATACAATTAATTTACAGATAGGTTAAGTAAGCTCAGAAATCGGGACTTTTAATTTATTTGAGTCAGCACAATCTGAAATGAGATCATTAGTGCACCAGCGTAATACATTATTAATCAAAACAAATGAATCATGAAACTGTAATAATTTAGAATACAAAGTTCGGCGCCGATATCATTTATAACCTTTAAAAACCACCCTAATGAATTTGACTACCATTGAGTTTGAATAACATAAGATACAAAAATAATTCTATTTTAATCAAAAAATGCATGTAACCTAAAAATTATATTTCTTAAAGGAAATAACCTAACGCTATTAGTGGGATTTATCGAAGCAGAAACTATTAAAATGAAATATGGTTATAAACGTTTCAAAGGAACATCACAACGTACTTCGTAAAATGTGCCCAGATTTCATGTTTAATCAGTTTGTGTGAAATGCGTGTAGACCTGGTAATTCCAAATACAAATCTCAGATAAGAGTTTAGCACTTTTTGTATTCCCCCTTCCGAATTAGTATCTAGACAAGAATGATAGTCATTTAGTAATGTTTTAGTTTTAACATTAAAGTGTTTTCGGTATGGGAAAAGAGTTAATAAATTTAACCCTATTCCGAATCGTCTGGTTATTTTGGTTCTGAAACGGAATGTGTTATCAAATTCAATGCCAAGATTTTTGCTTTGGAAGCACAGGCATAGTTGTATTATTTAATTTTATTATGGATGTGCTCCAATACAAAAACATTTATAAATTTACATTCAAATACTAACACTTTTGATTTAACAGGATTGGGAAAAGTGAATGTCTAGTTGATAGGGAGGATATTCTTTCAATGCCACTGTTCATAAAATCGATAGTGCATTTGACATCTCTTGGCACGAAAAATCTGTAAAAATTACGTCGTCTGTGTAAATATGTTCTTTACAATGTTTCACATACTTCATTAATAGGCTGGTATAAATTGTGAATAGAAGTGGTCCCAAGATTAAGCCTTGTAGTACTTCAGATTCAACATGTACACATTTAGATTCTACTTTATATACAGTAACTTTTTGATTCATGTTATGTAGGTAACTGCAAATCATATTTCCACTATTTTCAGTAAAAACAATATGAAGCAAAATAGCATGCAAAACATTGTGGTTAATGGTATCAAAAGCCTTGCTATAGTCTAGGAGTACTATACCATTATATGTCCTCTATCTGTTGTTCTTAGAATGTGGTCTGATACTTGTAAACGCTGTCGTGCAACTGTGCCCACGAGAAAATCCAGACTTAACAACAACAATAAATGATTAGTACTCACGTATTCCAGAATTTATAGGTTCATTATTTTTCTAAAAATTTTGACATGGTTGGAACAATACTGCTTATAAGACGTAGGTTACTACTTCAAAGGTCAGTTAATTTTTAGTAAATGGCATATTAAGACAATTTTTCACAGCATAGGAAGTATGTATTCAACAATACAGGAATTAATATAACATAATTGCATATGAGGGATAACAAATTCCTATTATCTCAACATTAATTCTACAGGATTCAAAAGATTTTAAATGTAGCGTTTGAAATATTTTAGTACTGCACCTAGTTTACGCGAACGGTTTTGAAGTAAACGCGAGATATCTGTTTCACCAGTACATCTAAGTTATTGTAATATTGTGACTCATATTTCTCGTTTGCTAAGGTCACTTGTAACACGATGTGATACGCCAACAATAACTTATAGGTGAAAGAAAAAAAATTTATCTTGAATAGACAAACGTCTTATTGAAATACATTGTATAATTTTAATTTCATGTAGAATAATGTTCGAAACAAGACTTGCAATTAGATCCCTGTTGATATTCAAATCATAAACTGAAAACCACAATTACAATCATTTTATTTCTGTTAAATACATCTGGAACTTAAATCAAGGGTTGTAAATTATTTTAAACCACAAGAATGTAATTAAACCATTTATAACCATAAAGTTTCACAGTGAAGGCATGTCATGTTTTTAAGTAAATTTTAGATTGATCAAATAATAGCGAATTTATTAATATGCACTCCAAATATGAGTTTTAATATGTTTGGTTTAATAAACTCCATGTAACATGACATATTTCTTAATATACAGTTTTAAGTATTATAAAAATAAATCACAGACGTATTTGAATACAATGTAACAAAAGATATACTTAGCAATGAGAATACGTACGTGGGTTACACAGATGACTTACTCTTTTCATACAATAGATTACAATGTATACATTTATATGACTTTAGATAAAGAAATAAAAATAGATATCTACGTAAGTTACCTTGTAACAGGTACTTCCCACGTGTTATTGGTCATAAACTCAATGGCAAATTGCGCCATAACATAAAAACCACGGACAACATACGAAGTAGAAGAGGAATAGGGAGTTAAAGAACAATAATTACATTCTACTGAGATTTAAGAAGAATTAATTGTGAATCGGCAATGCAGTAACATTAAGATATAGAGGTGCTTCCGAATAGAACAGGGTGTGGTAGTTGAGGGTTGATAGAATGTGAATTGAAAAGTGAGGTTGAATGTAAAGAGCTTCAACAAAAATTTGGTTGTATTCCCAAATGGAAAAGGCGGCAATCGACATGTAAATGAAATACATCTACAAATGGCAGGGGTTCATGAACGTGTGATCGTGGATATAATATTCCGGTAACCACTTTGAAACAAAAGGGTAGTACCTGGTGAGTCATCTCTCCATTAAATTGGAACTTGTGGCATATTCAGAGTTGGGGAGCTGCTCTGTTTAGATATATAAGAAATAATGAGAGCGACAATATTGATGGTTGTTGGAAATCCTGGAATTAACAAAGCGAGTATGTTACGTTAAATTTCTGAAGGGGATTGATTTCTGCACACTACAAATAAATTTTAATTTTGTAACTGCTTTGTTTCATTTTTTATTAAGAAGTGACTTTAAAAATACTAATCTGAGCCATGCTACACTGTTTATGTTATCCCAAATTATACGAACGTTCATTTAACAAGTTCAATTGAAATGAATATTTAAACCGTCCTATAAAAATTTCTTTAAGTTTATATGTTATAATAGGCTGCTGTTTTGCAAAGGTTAAAAGCACACGTTCTAAATTCCTTGAAATATGTTCAGCACCTGCATTGTAAAATATAGAAACTCCACCTTATCAATTTGCTGATACCCGTTCTAACAGCTGCAGCAAATACCTTATGCTTTTTTTGAGCAGTTTAAACTTCTTGCATCATTAAAATACTTTTAATGGGTTGGTTATCTTCTCAATTACTAGTAAATAATTAACGTGGTATTTTGTTATCTGCACGTGTTAAGCTCACTTGGGTTTAGGGTCAGTAAAATCGTCTCCTAATTAATTCATTCTTCGTATCGTTGGTCGATAATATACAATTCGCTGTTGTTTCTATAACAGTAGGCTACCTGCTACCAATTTTTCTCCATATTGCTGAAAGGAGGGTTGCAGATCTACTGGATCATTTAAAATGTATGTACTTTCACGGACAACACAAAATTCAGTGAAAGTCATTATAGTATGTTTGTTTGCATTAATTCGATATTCTTCTAGGAATATTTTACAGCTGTCATTTAGAATATACTTTTACATGTGGTATTTGCAGAACACTTCATACATTATCTCTGCGAATTGTTAAAGTGAAAACATGTTATTTTCCCCCGCTGCTGCAATGCCTTACAAATGGAGACTGAGCTTTTGAAATACTGCTATTCTATACAACATCCTTTTGCTGAATTGAAATGTTATAAGTCGAAGTACTAAGATGCTTTGTTGTACTTGGTGTTACAATCAAGTTTGCTCCACTATCTAGCCCGTTGACAAGCGCAGCCTACACTTCCAAATTCTTTAATATGGTACCAGAGAGGTAGACAGCTTGTTTTAAGGTGCATTTATTCAGTTTTCTTTTCTTTTGACGCTGCTATGGAAGATAGACACTTCTTTGCTGGTTATTCAAGGGTCGTCGTTTTCTTACTCGTGATTACACCATAAATTACAGATTGCACCTTACAAATGTATGTTCACAGTGCACGAGTGATTATGTACTTATTCTTGAAGCCACAATTAGTATAAACCGAAGCTCATGTTAGAACTGTTTTTACTGTTTCCTTTTTCTTGTACATTAATGTTAAAGTCAACAACTTGCTTACTAAATTCTAAATTAGAGTAAGTGAATACCCGAAGTTAGGGTTACGTATTTATTGTTACGTTTTTATATATAATATCATCATCATCATCATTAGATCTTCAGTCCTGGAACTCGTTAGGCACGTACCCTCATTGTTTCCAATTTTCAACTAATTTTATATCTCATTCCGTTTGCTTTTTCTACTGCCCCCATTTCATAGACGTACTATGCTGTTCTCCACACATATGCTTTCAACAATTTTCTTGTTGTTTCTATGTTTGTTGTCTTTGAATATAGCCACTGTTTTTGCTTGTTAGATGTAATTCGGTTCCCTTCTATTGTTTTACAATTATATACCCAATTTCCCCGATATTCAGGGGTATGTGAAGGGAGGTAAGCCGCCTGTGACTGCCAAGTTCCCCCAGCACTTGAACATTTGCCGAATTGATAGTTTTTCCAATATATCCTTTTGCACAATTATCATTAGTTGAAAATATTTCACAACTGACACCTGTAGTAGTTTATAATAATCATCAGATTTAGGTGTAGTTATTTTTTCGTCATTAAGTTTTCCATCTTGAAACTGGTTGGACGCGTATCTCCTCTTATTTATATTCAGAGCTAGCCTACACAGTTCCAGGAATTACCTCAACATCCTATATACAGCTTGGTCTCCTATTGTTTTCTAATTATATGTCCTATTTCACCGAGATTCAGTGGGTTTAAGCAGCCTGTGGCTGCCGTGATCCCCCAACACATACATTTACCGAATTGATAGTTTTCCAGTAAATTCTTTTGCACAATTAACATTATTTGTGAATATTGCACAACCAATACCTGTAGTTGCTTATAATAATCATAATTTTTAAGTACAGTTATTTTTTTTTGTCATTAGTTTTTCTATTTTGGGACTGGTTGGACGCAGCGAACTCCCTACACATTTTCCTGAAATTCCCACAGCCTACATCTTTCAGTATCTGTGCAATAGTCTAACCTAGGTCTACCTCTTAGTTCTCTTTTTTCCTATCTCTGCTTCTAATATATTCCGCACTATTCCCTCATGTCTTAGTATGTGGCCTATCATCCTATCTCTCCTATTTCTTATTGTTTTCCGCATATTTCTTTCTTCCCTTTACCATTTCTAGTACCTCTTTGTTCTTCACTTTGTCTGTCCATATCTTAATCATACGTCTGTAGCACTACACTTCAGAGGTTTCTTTCTACCTTTTTCTTGTCTGCTTCTCCTACTGTTTAGGCTTCACAGCCATACAGTGCTGTGCTCCACACATGTTTTAAGCAATATTTTCCTTGTTTCTATGTTTGTTGTTTTTGAACACAGTAGTTGCTTTTTCTTGTTCAATGTAGCACGGCCTTGTGCTAATCTCTGTTTTATATCTTTTGCACTTTTCCAATCTTGCGTTATTTGGTTCCTAGGTAGCAGAAATCCTTAACCTCTTGTAAGTTCTCGTTACCTATTTGCATTCTTGTTTTTGATTTATTTCCCCTCCATTGCATACTAGTACTTTAGTTTTATTTTTGTTAATTTTCATACTATATCTATCTGTTAGAACCGTTTCCATTTCATTAAGAGCAGCTTCTAACTCTTCCTTGCTAGATGCTAATACCACTATATCATCTGCAAATCTAAGCATATCAATTTTTTGCACCTCCATAGTAATTCCAAATATCGTCCTGCATTTAACAGAATTCGTTGCCTCTTCAACGTTCAAACGAGGATCGGGCATAACAGTGTATCACCCCTTTTCTAATATCGACTTCTCTACATTGTTGCTGTAATTCTATTACAGCTGTTTGGTCTTTGTATAAGCTATGTACTATTTGTTTATTCCTATAACTCATTTCAATCTATTTGAGTATTTCGAACATTTTTTTCCATTTTACATTGTCGAATGCTTTTTCCAGATCTACAGACCCTACATACACACTTTCCCCTTTTTCTATTGTTTTCTCCATTATCACCCTCAGAGCTAAAATAGCCTCCCGTGGTCCCCTGTTTCACTTAAACCCAAATTGATCTTCTCCTAGTATTTCTTCTGCTCGTTTTTCAATGTCTTTGTACAATTCTAGTTAATATTTTTGACACGTGTGCTTTCAAACTTATTGTTCGAAAATTTACACATCTATCCGTTCCTCTCTTTTTTGTTATCGTTACTATGATGTTACGTTTGAAATCTTTGGATATCTCTCCTGTCTCATACATATAGCTTACAAGTTGGAAGTGATATTCAGTTGGTTACTGCTTGTCCAGCGGCTTTTAGAGTTTCTGCTTGCAGCTTATCTGTACCCGGTGCCTTACCTTTGATGCTAATTCAAACTCATCTCTAAGTATAGTGTATCCCGTCATCATTTTCAATGTCTGATTCCTGTTGTAATGTAGTTAGTTCATCTCCTGCATATAAATTCCCTATATATTCTTGCCACCTAATCACTTTCTCTACAGTTTCTATAATGACGTTTCCTCCCACGTGCCTTATATTTTTGCTATATGGTTTTATATCTCTAAAATTCATTCTAATTAGTTTGCATACTTCGCCTGTCTTTCCTATTTCCATGTTAGTTTGTACCGCTTTGCACTTTTCATCAATCCATTGTTCTTTAGCTTTCCCGCATTTGCGAATAATTTCCCACTTTATGGCTTTGTACCTTTGTTTTCCTGTTTTGTCTGATCTATTTTTGTATTTTTGTCTTCTTCTATTAAATTCCGGATATCTTTTGTTATCCATGGTTTCTTATTTTCTTTTTGTGCATACCCCAGAATATCTCTGACCGCCATGTCTAAGCTGGATTTACTGATGTTCCATTCTGTTTCTACTTCCTTAGTATAAGAGATTTTCCCGATATCTTTTAGCAATTTATTTTACTTTTTTCAAATCTTTCGTGAATATCTTGATTTTTTAGCTTCTCAAAGTCAAAGTGCGTTTTTTCATTGTTTTTTTCAAATTTTTAAATTTAAGAGTGGCCTTCATGATTACGATGTTGTGGTCGGTGTCTATATCTGCTTCTGGGTAGCTTCTACAGTCTTTTACTCGATTCCTAAACCGTTGTCAAACAAGAATGTAATCTATTTGATATCTTTCTATATCCCCTGGCATCTTCCACGTATATGGTCTTCTAGCATAATATTAAAATAATGTGTTTGTGATGATTAAATTGTTCTTGTTGTTAAATTCTACCAGTCTATTTCCCCTGTCGTTTTTCGTGCCCAAACCAAGTAAACCTACTACCGATCCTTCACTACCCTCACCTACAATTGCATTAAAATTCTCCGTAATTATTAAATTTGCATGTCCTTTTACGTACCTTAGTATCTCTTCGATATCTTTGTAGATCGCTTCTACCTCTTCCTCACTGTGACTAGATGTGGACATGTATACTTGTATTATAACTGTATTCACCGGTTTAGCTTCTAATCTAACCATGAGTACTCTTTCATTCTTTTGTAGGTAGTTTTCTATACAGTGTCCTATTTTTTTTCTCATAACTATCCTCACACCCGATTTCCTTCCTCTGATCTTGTGTGAATTACTCTAAAGTCTCCACTCCAAAAATCGCCTACCTCTGGCCACCGAACTTTGCTGATTCCTACTATGTCTAATGCTAACCTATCCATTTCAACTTTCAAGTTCTCTAGCTTAACTCGTGCTTCATATTTCTAACATTCCACGCTCCGACTCGTATAATGTTCTCGACTCTGCGATCGCATATATATACTATGTAAGTATGAATATGTTATTTAGATTTTATAATCGATATTTGCTAAAATGTACCTGTTTGTATTGTATTATATGCAAATTGACACTTTTGTTAACATCATGTTATCAGGATGCTTATGTAAATGTTCGAGTTGGTCTCTGTAAATATTCTTTTTTATAGTATGTGTAATTAACAGTTGTGAATAAAATACTTACTGAGGTTTCCAATTTTTCTTTTTGTATGACCCACCCAACTCTACAACGTTTTGAGCTAGCCAGGAATCCAATTCTTTTGGATTCCTATTCTATATCCCTGTTTTGTTGCGGTATTCGATGTGGGCGATTTTCTTTACTTACTTTACTGCTTTCTTATATGCGTGGAATACCGTAAAAATTCTCTTTTGAACTTCTATGTAACGTTTTAAGGATAAAGTTATGAATTTTTGAATGTCAATTGTGTGTATATTGATAATAAGACATTAATTAAGGGAAAATAATTATTTGTTTGGATTAATTAGTGATTTGAAATGCCAGATTTATTAGTTAAATTTAGTGTAATATTAACTTCTGAGAAAAATTATCAGCGGCACTCGACTGAATCGTATTTCTCTTCCATACAATATCTCCCTCTTTAAATTGCAAATTGTGAGAATAATTATGAAATATGTATTTGTAACATTTTATTATTTAAATTTTAAGTTGGGATGCCTTATTTATCTATATCGTTTGTTCTCGCCGATCATCCCAAATGTTATTTTGATTATTATAAGAAATAACGTCTTTTTAATTAATATTTGGAATGGTGTCTAAGTTATGTTGTGTTAAGTATGCATTCATATTAATTGATTAATAAAAATAGGAATTACCAATGATTATATTTATATATGTATAGGAGGTATAGTAGTAGGAGGTGATCTTAATCTTCCAAGTGTGACTTGGGCCATCAAACCTACAACTCACTAGAAGCAACATCTTACTAACCATCTCCTGTCTGAGGATTTGCATCAAATAGTGATAAGTACAACCAGGGGTCACCATCACCTGGACATTGTTCTGGTCAATTCTCTTGTTGAATGGTCCACTTATACTGTCCTTGACCCATATGGTCACCATCAACCAATTCACTTTTTTTTTTATCTCAGTACGAACGTACAAAAGTGTACTTGTATAAAAATGCTGGCGTTGTGGACCTCCGTAAGTTCCTAGCAAGCAGTTACCGGGGCTGGAATAGCCAAGCTGGTTCAGTTAACGAATACTGGAAATCTTTCAAATGTCTGCTATTAAATGCCCGTGATGCATATGTGCCATCTAAATGGATATCCTCCAATTCTGATCCCTTGTATTACTACAAAGTGGTAAGGCAGTTCAAAAAACTGTGCTGCCATGCCTATGCCAAACGTAGTTTATCTCAGTTCCATAAAATTTTACTATTCTAGTTTGAATAAATACACTGCAACCTTGTTACTTTGTATTGACTGATATAATTAATTATTTGAAACTTGATATTGATGGTTTCTACTTCTCAGCTTCTGGGTTTTTTCTACCTGTATGTATGAGTTTATAATGGAGTTTACTTGACATTGCAATTATGTAAATAATTCTAAACTATCTTACTAAAATTTGTAAAAATCACTCTTATATTTGGAATAATTGTGACATGAAACACGGATATTAAAAATTTATTGTTATGTATTGTCATTTACCGAAATTGGTGAATAAGAAAGAGTAGGTAAAATATCGTGACCATGTTGATTGTTTGACAGAAGAAACTTGGTGTAGGGATGGTTTGCTAGATGATACTGCTGAATGCTTGAATTTATTATAATCATAGGATCATCAGGAGGAGATGAGGATGAAACTGACGACAGTGAAGCTATTTAGCACCAGAAATCTTGTGCAAAAAGCCATTATAATGTTCTTTTATGGATAGTCATTTCTTGAAATTTATGCAATGTACACTTATGTGTTTAAATATGTAAAAATTTGATTTCTGTTAGCTAATATGTGTGAATATTCCTTGTTTTAAATTTACTATGATTTGGTCTTAGTACTTGTTGATTTATTAAATATATTAATTGAAGTAACAATTGTTGATATTAAGGTTACAATAATTTATTAAAGAATTCATGACGACCTAAAAAATAATTTGAATGTCTCACAAAAATTCTTACACAGAGTGTACTCTGTTAACATAAGTTTCATCAGGCCATACCCTCCAAGGGCTAATGTTTTCTTGGAGCAACTGTACTTAAAATTTTTAAGTTATTTTGTGTATGAATAATATATCGTTTGGTTACAGCAACGCAAAGACAGACTTATTGATGAAGTCAGAAGGCATTTTGGGTACACTGTTGATCCTCGAGATGAAAAGTTCCAGCAAATGTTGGAGAAAAAGGAAAAGGAACAAAAGAAAATCTCTAAAGAAGCGAGGAAAAAGGAAAGAGAAGCAAGAATGATGGCTGCCTTGTTAAGTAAGAAGTCTGATGATACAAATCAGGCTACAATAAAACCTAATAGCGAAAATAACAGTAAACCAGACAGTGGCAGTGTTGAACAAAATCAGTAGTAGCTTATTATTACTTTTAAATAAAATTTTTAATGAAACTATCCATTCTTATATTGAAAGCATTGCCATGTACTTTAACAAATGTAGAAAGGAAATAAAAATTACAATAGATGTTTTAAAGTTTGATAAAAATAAAAATTAAATTGTATATCAGGGGTTAGCTAGAGAAAAGCGAATGTGACGTTTTTGGAAGGTGTTAACTTGAAATTTTTCTGCTTTATCTGGTAATAACGATAAACTTAGAATAACCATTCATAGTGTTGCAGGTGAATGAATTTCTTGATAAATTGTAAAAGTGTGGTGTATGTATTACTGCAAAAAATAAGCAAGGGCGCCTTGAATAAGCATGTCCAGCATTGGAAAATCTGAAACTATTCAGACATACAGTGTTGATTAAATGGGAAGATGTGCCAAAAGGTGTATATTCAATTGGGAAATATTAATTAGAAAGGAAAATTCATTTATTTATCTCTTTTAATTTATATGATACAATGAAAAATCTAAATTCCACTTTGATCAATAATTTCTTTATTGCATAGTTATTGGTTTTTCAAGACCTAAGTTTTTATTTTTTGTAATAATATCGGTAATTGCTAATAACATGTTTTATAAATTTGAAATCAGCATAAAAAGGACCATCGAAATCATGAGTAATCAAAGACGGCAATAATATGCCATCCGTCATTAAAGAAATGACTCAATAACAAACGAAATACATATTCTTATTTATGAAAAGAAGTTGCCTTAAGAATGTTTTTATAGATTACAGAAATAGCTAAGTAAAAAAGTTATTGATAAAGTTAGAATTGGACAATTTCCAATATTTTCGCCGTATATTAAAAATTAAAAGAGATAACTGGATTTTCTTTTTTAATTAGTGTTTCTGAACCTAGATATGCATATACGAAGTGATTGCTGAACAGCATCAATAGTGTTTAAGTTCGCTTAATATTTAAAATCAATATACTCCTACTTTTAAAACAGCATAGTAGTGCTAAATTCATCAACAACAAGAATGTAATGGTTAAAACTGCTAAAACAGTGTTACTAAGTTCTATAATGATCCAAAATTGTACAGCTTCTCCTCATTGCTTAAACCAGCTACTATAATGAGCCTCTGATACCATCAAAACAGCAACAAATTACTGTCTTTATTACTAAATTTTATGCGCCAGGCTTCCTAAAAATAACAAAACTTTGGTTATGCTCTTCCTGGGTTAGACCACTTTTATTACCATGAAGCTCTTTTATTGAATATTTTAAAAATTTTGTTTCAGATTAAGAAGTTCTTTATTATACGTATAAAAATAGCACAATTTTAATATGTCAACACCAGATATCAAAATTTAGAATTCCATTATTTATTATTCTGTCACCCTGAATGACTAAAATAAACCAACATCATTACCTTTTAAAAACTTTACAATAAGCACTACGATACTAATTTATATAATCTAAATGTTAGCAACCTAGACTACATTTCTGCAAGCATTATTCTACAAATGTCATTTTATACATTGTTAGTGGTAAAGATTGCGTAAAGATTGCATTACAAGTAGTTCTGTCTCACTTTTTATGTGTATTAAGATTGAAATATCATATGCCCTATATTGACCAAATAGAATCAATTCTTATCAATTATATGTAAATCCCTTATTTAAAAACATTATACACAAGATGCCATTGGGCACCACATTCAGTGAGAAAACACCCAAAAAGTAGAATTTTCTGATATTTAAGTTTTACCCTGTATAAACCTATAAATGTATTCCCGTGCAAAATAATACGCTCTAAGTGCATATAATGTTGTGAGATCCTATTTAAGAACAAAACCCAACTTTAAAATCCCTGAAAATCAAGCATTCGTTGATTAATCCGTGTGTAAATAATGATTTTCTAGAAAAATACTGTTAGAACAAGTGTTTATTGCATTTATAAAAATCGTTAAATACTTTAAGACTACACTATCCTTCTTTAAGATACCATTTAATAAACGTAATACACTGTTTGAAAGACAAATAGTTGCAGCCAGCAGAAAACATAAAAATCCATACTTTGTTAAAACATAAATTCATTTATTCATTTTAGAAATATCGGTCCATAAACGTTACCTATTCAAAATATTAAAATACAATAGTGAGTTTTAATGCATAGTAGTTTTATTTCAAAGAAGTCAATTTCGGGCTGGTTCTAGAATAAATTATATTTATGTTAACAAACAAAAATACCGCATGTATTTGCTTAAACAAACCACTGTTCAAGAGTCTTCTCAAAGTTATGTCATCAAATTAACAAGCTAATTATCGTACATGTATGCACGACCCAATTCTCTGAACATTACAATGCTGAAAAGACTGTAAAGCCAGATAAGATAATGAGTTTTAATGGCTTTATATTACAGAAGTTCGTAGGAAAGAGATAACAACTGTTGGTTGTATTCACTATTAAAGAATTGAAAATCTTTATGAACGCTATAAATTTTAAAACGATCTTAATGAAATTAAATGAAATTGCGGTAGACTGTTGCATCATGCGATGTCTAATACTTCAAAGAATGTTATCCAAAGATTTGAGATTCGAATTGAAATGATCATTTGGGCTTTGCATAAAAGTCTAAGTTATTATTTCATTCTATTGACTAATACTTTAGTATTAATCAACTTACCTTGTGCAATCAAGCAGCAAAATGCCTTTCAAAATCATTCTGTAAAAAATGCAACAAGCGCCTTATAATACATTATTACATTTTGAAAGACAGTCAACAGTGGACCAAAATAAACGTGATGTGGTTGATTAGTCGAAACAAGTGGTAAATTCCAAACCTTTGATAGAGTGCACTAGCACTTCAAGTACAAGCAGCTTATTCACAAAGATGCTCAAATACAATTATATTGTTAGCTACAGCTAATATTTCAATTCGCGATGGTAATGGTAAGGTTCAAACAGTAAGAGATTTGTTAGAGAAGGCAGCATGGAAAGTTTCATGACTGAAAGTTGTAGGCAACGACTTGGACTACAAAAGGCTCGAGTAATGGCAAAAGTAGAAGGATTAAGTCTTGCATCTTCACAAATTTCAAGTGCATCGACTTGTAAAATCAGACCTTGTGGGCAAACTTATTCCCAATACGAAGTTGAATTTTTATACTACCAAATATTTGTGGAAAATTGCCTACTAAGCAATTGGTTAAAAAAGAATTGCCGCATATAAATAATTTGAAATTGGCAGATCCTAGCTTTGATGTGCCAGGAAATATTGATTTACTTTTAAGTGCAGATGTTTTGGCACATTGTTTGTTAAGTGAAATTCACATAGGTGCATTGGACGAACCTGTTGCAATTAAAACTACTTTTGGTTGGATTTTGACGGGTAAAGTTGAATCAACTGTTACCTCATACACATCATTGTGTGCAATCATGGACCTGTTGAATGTTAGTCTCAATAGGTTTTGGCAGCTGGAACGCATTCCAGAAAGTAACAAGTTATCTCCGACAGAAGATGCTTGTGAACAATGTTTCGTAAATACTTACACAAGAGACAATACTGGTAGATTCATAGTAACTCTGCTGTGCTTAGGTCCTGAACCAATATTTGTGGATTCTTTAGGGGTTGCTCTCAAAAGATTTTTAGCATTGGAACGTCGGTTACAAAGTGATCCTCAAATGTTTTTGGAATATAAACAATTTATGCAAGATTATGTGAACAGTGACTCAAATTTCAACAAGTTGTGGTTCATCTGGTGGATATTACATTCCTCATCATGCTGTGTTAAAACCCGATAGCTCAACTACAAGTTGTGCGTTGTGATTGATGTTTCAGCAGTTGTACCTATTGGTGGTGCCTTGAATGATCATTTATTGGCTGGCCCTCCTTTGCAAAAGGACATGTTGGTATTGCTTTTAAATTTTTGTTTTCATTCTGTTGTGCTTACTTCAGATATTAAGCAAATGTATCGTCGAATTTTGATGACACCAGCACATCGTAATTTTCAAAAAATTTTATGGAGGTTTTGATCCTTCTCAACCTATTATGCATTATCATTTTAACACTGTGACATACGGTCTCAAATCAGCACCATACTTGGCCTTGCGAGTAATACAAGAACTTGCAAGCATTGAATCCGTGCATTACCCCTTGCAACAAATGTTTTGGCTTCTGATACATATGTGGATGATTTGGTGACAGGTCGTGGCACAAGCAAAGTGATTAATTTTTGAGTTGGATAAAATTTTTAATTTCGGTGGGAGCAACTTTTCGGTGGTTTTACAAAACTTACCAGATTCTTTAAGTTGTCAAGGAACATTTTCATTTAATGACAACAGTCATTTCTCAGAAAGTTTTGGGATTACAATGGCAACCTTTGGTGGATGCTTTCATTTATGAAGTAAATCCTTTGAACAAGGTGAGTACAAAAAGAAACATGGTCTCAGAAATAGCAAAGATTTTGGATCCTTTGGGTTTATTAAA
Source organism: Platerodrilus igneus (assembly GCA_036346225.1). NCBI lineage: Eukaryota > Metazoa > Arthropoda > Insecta > Coleoptera > Lycidae > Platerodrilus > Platerodrilus igneus. The sequence goes on from JARFIW010001290.1 coordinate 139,705, forward strand.
TCTCTTGGTTTTCTTTGGATTCTTGGAATTGGCTGGAATGAACATCCTCCTCTAGATGTCACATCAAAATGGTTAGATTACTTAAAACAACTGTAACTTTAATGTATCTACATGCCTTGGGCGATCGTGCAACTTTCTAAATAGATGTTTATTTTTTCTTACAAAAGTCGTGCAGAAGATGTAGTTTTATCCGTATTAACACAACTGACTTTTGAAGACTTTTGCACTAGCTCTGAACTCTATCTTCAGCGGTTTAGAGAGACTATAAGGGGGTCGTTAAATAAATACAGATGAATAGGGCGTCACTGTACTTAGATAGCGTGTAAAAGCAAGAAATATCGCTAAGAAAAATACAGGAACCTCAACGAGTATATTCTGTTATAAGAATACAAGATTTTGTATTTTAGATGGTACTACGTTTAACCTGAAATAAAATAAAATACATAAAATAATATTAGAGACAGCAATTTGCGCCTCAAAATAAAATCAATAAATCAGACAGGTTTTGTACATCTATGATTTCTTTCTTTTGTGTAATTGTGCATGGACACTCCTTATTAAATTTATGCACTTCTGTTTTATATATAATTCATTGAATCCAGTGATAAGTATGGACAAAATAAATACCATTAAGTGCTTCTTTGAGTGTAATTAACCTTGTTTAAGTTTATAAAGAAATTAAGGCTGTTAAGTATCAACCCGTATATTAACTGAAAAATACTTCTGACAGATAATTATTATAAGTTTTCTGAATGTTCAATTAATTTTATATACTTATTTTGTTAATCTTTGTCAATTTAAATGAAAAAGCCTCTAAAGCAAATAGGCACTATAAATATCATTAACATAATTATGAGCTTTTTTTGTCATCTTTTCAGTACTGACTAAATGACTCACATACTTACAAAATTAGTTTTGTAATAAGATCTTTTAAATTAGCAAACTTAATCTTTGTTAAAAAGTTGTCCTGTGTAATCAAATATATGACTATATTATTCATAATGTAAATTCATAAAGATTTTGTTAGATATACAATTTTAAAAAGCATAATTTTAATCCAAAGCCACATTTGAAAAGTTAAGTTCATAATTAAATATTATCACAAAGATGTTATTAGTTTCCATGCGTTCAAACTACCAAGGTTACAGTTTCACATGACGTGAACATCAAACAGATGACTGTCTCAAAAAGGGATATCACTTACCGATCTTGAATTTCAGGGCATGGCCGCTTATAGACCAGTCAACAAACAAGCTCGACCCACATGTGGACTTCCAACATTAAACAAACACATGAAAAAGCAGTTGTCTACATTGTTATAACAACGCTTCGTAAAGTAGAACCATATTGTAAGTTTCTAATGCGTAATCGCTTTATATGCAATTAAATTAATTTCTTCTTACAACCATTAATCAGCTCTAAAGTGTTGCTTCCGAATTAAAACAAAATTTCCGTGTTGAAACATGAGGAACGTATTATATTTCTTATACGCAGTAAAAATTTAACAGTCTCACACGGCCATTACAGTTTCATTTCTTACGTGTTGTTTAATTTTCTACTCCATTAGTTCTTTTGTGTTGCACTAAGTAAAACCAAATAAAATTGTTTGAATTATTTAGAAATAGAGATTACAAACCATGATTAGTTTCTAAGCATTCAGATCGATGGATTGTTCGAAACTAAATTGCAACTCGCAAGTCAGCCTTGGATGTGAATTTATCCATATTGACATTAGAATGATAAAGGGCCGACTGGTTCAGCTTGTCGACAACAACCTCAACAATCAGGTGTGCAAAAGCACGCTATTTGATATTACCTTGAAGATACTTTATGGAAATTTCTGAATAGCTTGTTTGAGTTTTAGCATGGCTTTAAAATACAAACTGAACATTTATAACTATGTGCTTTATTTACCATATAATTAGAATAAAGGAGGACAATAATTGGGGTGTTTCGAAATTATGATACTTTGTTTTAATTTTGTATTAATTGTAGAAGTACGATTTATTTTTAATTATAAAAGTAAATTTAAAATTTTTATAACAGCACATAATTTTTATGTGTGATTTTAGAAGAGGGAAAGTGAACTGTTACATAATTATCAGAATTGTCACGATTGACAATTCCTCGTTGGATTTTATGTAACAATTATGTAGATTTGCAACTTCATGGCTTTTGTGATGCCCCGAGTGGGGTTATGCATCAGTAACATTATCGTGGATTTGTTCATTATCTCATTTATGGGAAATCGTATATCTCGCATTCAATTTTTGGTTGCACCTTCTTGCTGGCATCATGTTAAATCAATTGACAATCCAGCAGATTGCGCATCGCGTGGCATATTGGCTTTGGACTTGGTGGATCATCCATTTTGGTGGACTGGTCTTCATTGGTTACAATTACCAGTTGACAAATGGCCATCTAGACCACTCTTGGATAGTGATCATATGGATGTATCACGTGTCGAATTGAAAAAAAGAATATTATCGTTATAAATTGTGGTGGTAGAGAACTTTTTAGATGACTTGCTAAATAAGTACTCTAATTTACAGAAAATATGTCGAAACATTGTGGAAATCCTACTGATGTATTAATGCATCAAGAAAGGGATGCTTTACATTTTTTGGTTGAGTTCAAAACGAAGTATTAGATAACGATATAAAAGGTGTTGAATCTGGCAGACCTATTCTTAAACAGCTTCGTTCGTTACGTCTGTTTGTGGATAGCCATGGTTTGGTCAGGGTGGGCGGTAGGTTATGAAATTCAGAATTGTCATTTAATGAAAAATTCTTGGATGATCAAATGCTATGACTTCCACTATTGAATGTATAATCGCCTGTATAACGCTTGAAGCTACATTGCTAATTAACTAAAACGTTTCCTATATAGCTAGCACTCATCACGACTCACCACAATCAAAAGGTTTTGTGCGGGAATCCGTTTTTGCCTTGGTACACCTTTCCTTATAATTTGTAAAGTGCAAATACAGGAAAACGTCGCTTTATTGAAACTATTTACAAGTAACCGGGTGTCATGTATGAATAATTTAGAGACTGGAGATGGTATTTGCCACATGAAGGATTACTGAATTGGACCTCACACAAAACATTTTTTAAAAATGTTCTTCTAACTCTGCCTATTTATATTTTTTTAGTTCCCCAGGCAACCCTCCCCATAACACCGGTCTTGGCCAACCCTTTGATTAAAACGATTTAATGAAGTGAACTATATTAGTGTGATAGTTTAATTTCGTTTCCCAAACTTTTAAATTTTCGCATTTATGCGATCAAGCATTTAATAAATGTGAAAATTTAGTTCATAAAGAGAGGCAAAATGACTTAAAACTACTATTTTACAAATAAACAGGATCACACTGGCAGTATAATTTTTGAAACCGAATATAGATAAAGAATTTTGTTAAGTTTGAAGTTTATGGCAAGATAAAAATATGTCGACTGTTGCATTGAACTTTAATAATTAGATTTGGAATATAGGTAATCAGATTATAAACAATCTTTAAGAAACAAAAAACACGCAATTACACTTAGAAGAAGTAAATACAAATGGAACACAAATAATAAACATCTGTCGGTTTGGCACATTACTATCCTAAGGCATTGCTGCATAAATCTGAAAAAACATAGTCAAAGATTTGAATTGCTCTTGGATTATTATTGAAGTGTTATTTGTACAATTATAGGGATGTCTATACTTTAACAGACTTATTTAATTAGAAAACACAGATTGATGAACAAAATGAAATTAATAAGGACATACGATATGATGAATACTTGTTACCTCAAAACAAATTAGTCCAACTGAATTGTATGGACTTAGGATAACTTGAAGATGTTTATGTATTGACTAAGGATACTATAGCTTCAAGTACAACATGACGAAATTAATGCGGTGACTGTTTAATGTCTATTTTCTTAAAGAAAAGTATAATTTTTAATAAAACATCAAAACATAATTAACGTAACAAAAATTAGTTTATATAAACTTTTCTACTCATAGCTATTCGTGAGGTAAATTTAAAAAGAAGTCTTGATATTCTTTTGTAGTAGCATTATTTTTGCAGTAGTATACGATGGAGGCATGTTTAAACTTGGAAATTGGTAGTAAATTACTTCTTAGTTGCATTAGTTTGTGGTCAGAGAAACGAATGGTTTTTTTTCTTGAGTGTTTTATTACGTTGCATTCAATAAAATCTTCTTGTAGCCTGTAACAGAGTTTTAAAAGGTGTGGGTATTCATGATCAACTTGTATGCAGCTAACTTCTGACCACCATATGGCATTCCCGAAATCATTTAGTTTTAGTTTTTATCGTGTAAAGTACATGCACTTCTAAATACAAGTTAAATTACAAAGCAATAGTAACAACTGCCGCCAGATCTCTGATTGTGTAAATACTCAAAAGGATATAATTCATCAAAGATGTTTTTCAGTTATATCCTTACACATAAATGTTGAATTAAGAGCAGTAACTAAATTTATTTCTGATGGAGCTGACGTTTTTGAATAGCAAGTAATTCATTTTTTATCAAAGACAAATGTAGCTTTTGATTTTGCTTGGAACAGTTCTAGGTATTTGTTGAGTAACTTCGTGGCACAGTAAACAAAACAACCGTCAAATTTAGCTGTTCTGTGTCTAGGTATATTAAATGTAAGTGCAGCTCTTAAGTGGCGAGAGTGAACCGTTGAACGACTCTTCAGCATTTTACAAAGATATGAAGGAAGTGTGTTGCATTATATTATATACAAAATAGCAAACAATAATTCCGATCTATAGTTGGATTTGAGGATATTTAAGGCACTGTAGAATGGTGTTACATGGTCATATCTATTTATATTGAACGAGAACCTCAAGCAAACATACATTAATAGAACTCTGTTTTAGCCGATTTGTCAGAAAGTTGTAATACACTGTGGAACAGTCTGAATGACTCAAAATCAAAGTATTTACTAAATTCCACTTCATATCTGGACTCAATAAATGCTTGAACTTGTATAAAGTTTTAAGTTTAAAAAAGCAAATGGCCATTGTCTTGTTTATGTGTTTTTTAAATGATAAATAAGGATCAACGGTAACGCCCAAGTTCTTCACCGAGTCACTAATGGTTATCACTATAGAATTTATTTTTAAATCGCTAGTAGTATGACTTTTGAATTTGTCGATGTTTTTTTTGTACCCACGCAGAGAGCCACACATTTGTTAGGATTTAGTATTAAACCATTACTTTTAGACCACTCGTAGATTCAATTTAGATTTAGGTTCATTTTTACAATAATTTTGTTGGCTAATGATGGTGAACAGGACATATACAGTTGTGTATCGTCAGCATACATATGTATTGTGCAGTCGTTTGTTAAACAAGCTGGCAGATCTACAGTGAAAATACTAAATAGTAGTGGGCCCAGGATACTCCCCTGTGGTGTATCATGCATAATTTCAAGGAATGTAGAATCGGAATTGTTTAACTTGTGATCTTCCTTTAAGATAGCGAACCACAGTATGGTTTTGTGAGTACATCCATAGAACATAAGTTTTGCTAATAGAAGGTTATGGTTGATGACATCAAATGCTTTGCTGTAATCGAGAAGGCATAGAAGTGTAACCTCTGAGTTGTCAATATTAGTAGTAATGTCATTAACAATTTTCGATAAACATGTAGCAGTAATAAGTTTTGATCTAAACCCTGATTGTATTACAGGTAAAATATTAAGTTTCAGATGATTTAATAGTTGCGTATATACAACTATTTCAATGATCTTTGACATTGTCGTAAGTATACTGATTGGTCTGAGGCAATTAAAGTCTTTAGCTATATTCCATGGTTCAGGGTACACTCCATTAAGTAATGAGTAATGACTTCCAAGCAGAATGGTAGCATTAACTTTAACATTTTTATGTTGATCTCGTCAATTCCAAATGCCTCTCATTTAATAGAGTAGATTATCTTGCGAATATCTAGTGAACTAACTGTTTTTAAAGAAAAGTCTGTAGTTTTTGAGTATCTTGTACTTCTGTATTGTGCTATTTTTGTTTGAGGAATGTGTGGGTAGTTGATGGAGGTAGTAAAGTGCTGATTTCTCTTTTTTGGGTCTTGAAGCTCCAGTGCTATTTCATTTTTAGGTTTAAAGTCTACTTTTTGAGTTTCAAATACTTTTCACTATTTTTTGACATTACATTGTAGTTGAAGTTGGTATTTAAAATAAGCAATTTTCTCATTCCCTATGGCTTGGGTGAGATAGTTTGTTAGATCTTTATAGTACTGGAAGTGAATATTTGATTTGGTTCTCAAATAAGTTTTATATGCTTGATTTTTCAACTTCATCATAAAGTCTTATTATATCTGTTATGTAGGGTGGTTGATTATGTTTAATATGAGCAACTCTAATAGGACCATATTTGTTTAGAAAGGTAATTTGCTCTTCGATTGACGACAATCCTTGCTGAATTCCGTGAAATAGTATTTGCATCCAGTGTCAGCTTATCAAGGTCAAAATACGTATAGTTCCGGAATTTGAAGGTTTCGGGCTTAACTTTAGGTATTTGAATGTTAAAATTAGCTTCCACCATTCTGTGGTCAGTTAGATTTAAAAAAGTTAGCCAAGAGCGAGTCGAGCTCACACTATTAGGGTTCCGTACCAATACTACAGTGAGCAATCAGTAAACCAAATTAAGCTGTTTTTATTTTTTATGTATATTTAAATCTTATCCAAATTTGATTGTGATAACTGAAAAATGAATATATTGTCCCACGTTGTACTGGTACATTAGTAAATACGTTATCTATTAGTGTTAAAAAAAATTTTTGCCAGCAACTATTACACTGTCAAAAAAAAACCTGCAGTTTTTCGATAATCTATGACTCAATAGCTACTATCCCTATTAAAATAAAAATTTTAGCTTTGGAAATGTAGTAGAACGAGTGGGGGGTCATTTTTGACACATGCGCTATATCATGAAGACTACTGGACCGAAAATTATAAAAAACTATTTTTAGAAGCTTTAGAATCCTCTTTCAAATGATACCTCACGCGATATATTTATTAAAACTTTTTTCTTTTGACCGAATTAACCCCTGCCATTTTAATCTAAAAATATTTGTTTTCTATTTTCTGATTGTCGATATATGTGCACGTCATAAAGATCTAGCATTGTACCAAATTCCTACATTACATAGCTTTCGAGAAAAACTTCTGTGACGGATGGACAAACACGAGAGTGATCTTATTAAGGTTCCATTATACCTTATAAAGTACGGAACTCTAAAAATCTCCAATTTCACATTTTTCTAGGCCAATATCTTTTGAGCTGCATATTATATCAATAGTACTTAAAGATGACTCCGTCACCCTAGTGGGTTCACAAACATGTATGAGTTCATAAATATCTAAAATTGATTGAAGACATATCGTCGCTGGGTCGTTAGGTTTAATGAAATCTATGGTAATATCACTAACCAATATCACAGCTTCACAGTCTATGCACTCATTGGACAGAGACATCTCCAGTTCCACCACGGAGTCTGTACTAGTTCTTGGGGGCCGATAGACTGCTCTGATTGCTATATTTAGTTTATTAACTTTGGTTTTATCCACAACTGCTGTAATTCAGTAGTATGTGTTTGTGTTTTAGAAACTGTGTAGTTAATTCCACGCCTAATATAAATGCAGAAGTGCTCCTCCCTGTGTATCTCTACCATTTCCAACGAGATCATAGCCTGAGATCATGATCAGGTTGGATGGGAAGTCAGGGGCCAGCCATGTTTCTGTAATGGTAATTATATCTAAGCCTAATTCATTAAAAATGTGTGCATACTGATCAAAGCATTTCACTAGAAATTTGATGTTAATGTGACCCACTTGAAAAAGTTTGAAGCTGTTTGAGGAAGGTGATTGCTATTTATACCCATAATTAGTGCGTGATTACTGCAGCTTTAATTGCCGAGTATAACATGGACAAACTTTATCTTTTGAAGAATGTTTTACATCGAGACTCATACCAAATGTCGTGTTGGCATTTATTTAGTGACCGAAGAACTACAATCCTTATGATTGTGTTCACCGGAGCAATTTGCACATATTTCTTTCCTATTGCAGTTTCTTGCTAAGTGAAGGTATCCCTGACATTTGTAACACTGAAGGATGTCTGTATGATTGTACACATTTGCATATGACCAACCTACAGTAATCTTGTCCTTGTTTAACAGCGTAGCATGCGTAATGGGGTCAACCTCTAAAATTAAGTTGAGAAATCATGTTTTTTATTTCTAATGAGTTTCACCAGCGTCATATCGAAGTTCGCTCTTTGATTCTCTAGTTTATTTTGTTTAACCAATTTTGGAATTATAGAGTTAACTTCAAAAATATCTTCATTGTTTATTGAGCCAATTCTTATTCTAGGCTGCCTGAGCCTGGGGTTTTTATCTCGTATTTTTCTTACATGGTGTCAACCACTTTGGTATGTAGAGTATCCCAATCTTCTCTATTATCGCAACCAATGATGATGGCCCCTTTAGAGGTTTGTTTAAACTTAGATATATTGACTCGGATTTCTGCGGGATCTAATGATTTTTTTAATCTCTTTTTTAGTTAGATGTGCTTCCTGTTAATTTCTAGATATAACTACTATTATTTGCTCAGTCTTCTGATTTACAATTTCGGAGTATGTTAGCTTTTGAATAGGTTTATTGTCAGAGGGATTCATTGGCTTTTTTATCAGCTCATTTACTGAAGCGGTTAGAGATTCAATTTTAGAAAAAATAGTTGGTAATTTTATCAAATTTATGCAGGTATTACATAGAAACCACAGGCCACGTTTTTGAAAAACCACACATTTAAGTTCTGAAGCAGATATCACATTTGATATAGGTGTCCTGATTTCCAAAAGACAGAGCAGTTTGTAGAATTAGCTTTCATCCTTTCTTCTGTCATTAATACATTGTCAGTTTTAACACTTTAATTTTGTTAAAGATAATGTAGATCTGGCTATTTACAATTTGAAACGCCTGTTGTAATGTATTGTTGATTGATAAGCTTTTATGTATGAACTAAATTTGCTTGAAATATACTGCCACTTTAATTTAACTAACTGTCCCAAACTCTGTAATTAGTTAGAATTCCTCACCTTACAGAAGGCCTACTTTTTAACCCTCACTTTAGTATAAATGTCACTATTTAATTTCACTTGTAACACTTAAAATAACCAAGTTTTTAGGAGCCACATGCACATACAACTCAACTGTAACATATATGTTGTTGATCTTTATTTATTTTCGTAGTAGTTTGTAGCAGAAAGTCTTTCAAGTCAAATAATCGGTTTGGTTCATTTTGAAAAGATATGGCTTTTTAAAGCATGCGGTACGAGCAATCATATACCATTTTGAGTGGGCCCAACTCCCATGAAACAAAGTAATTTTCGTTTTGTGCTTGATAGCAGTATATATGGAAATATGATATACATAAATTTGTTTTTATTTTGTCCCGCACAATTGTCGGAATAAAACGAGAGTTCTGTGCTACCATCCTGTGATTTTTTTTATAAATTCCAAAAGGCAACTTCCAATTTAACATGTACCATGTGATGCTATTGCTTCGTGCCACATATAACAATGACCATGTTTCTTTCCGGCTTCATATGCAGTTAAATTATATGTTGCTCCCTTAGATTTATAGTAAGCTTGACCAAACTCTACTTTTGGACACTGCGAAACTTGCTGAAGATTAAAACTGGCCAAGCAGTAGCTTTCATCATTAAATACTTTTATCATTTTTTTTTAGTTTCCACATAGCATACTTATTTCGTAGGTGAATATCTAACTGTTCTTTTAATTGAAGTTTCTCAATATCATTGATATTTTGGTAATTAGCACATAAATTGCATTGGTCGTTTTTGGTATGTGAAATCCTAAATTGAATTCGTTTACAAATATCCAGAGGTACATAAATTCACGGATCGGGACTACACATTTTTCTTTGTAATAATCAATGTACAATCTGTACATTTTCGAAATTTTTATGGAGGCAGGTGGATATTTTTTAGAAGACTCTTTCCTGGTGTAGTGACTTTTAACCGCATCAAATGTGTTGATGTGGTCCTTTACAAATAGTGTTTGTTTATCACTTATGCACTTTTTTGCCATACGTCTACCTCCTTCGTCTTCATCCATGGTGACTATATTATTTTCAGCAGTGTTTTTCCGCAACAGTCTTGACAACCTGATGACTAATAGCAAGTGTATTAAAAAAATGCCCGACAAACTTTTTGGATTGCCTTTTTCTGAACTAAGATGTAGAAATAGAACATTTTCCTGTGACGCTCGTCTTCCTTATCATCTTCATCACTTCTATCATCTGACTTTATTTGTGATTTTGGTTAATGACGGAGGCACTGGGTTTTTTATTCTTAAAGTCAACAAAACATAAAATCGCATTATCAATCATCTCTCACAGCCCAATATTCCGAAAAAATAACAGTCACGTCTTTGGAAATACTATTAGTGCATTTTAACCTACAAGTATTTTTACAGGCCTCTTTCGTTTTGAAATAACTTTGTTTTCTCCACAATGTATCTGACTTTCTTGTCCGTTTTCTAATCTTTTGCAGTCCTGTGTTATGTTATTTACCTCTTATGATGTTAGTTCAATGCTAGTATTTTCATTTTCGCCTTCTATATTATTTCCGAAAAAGTTACTATTAATTCCTTCAGGTACTGGACATTGATGGGAGATAAATTGATGCTTGTCGAATGTATATTTGTATTAACATAGGTGAGGACCTCATTAATTAAGGTATTATAAAAAACGGCCTATGTAACGCACACAAAAATTCTCCTCCTAACCACCACCCGCCCGCGCCCCCAACTCCGAAACCCTCGGACGCAAATCCCAAAAAGCGATCGATTCGCGCCTCTCAACTTTAGCACAAAGACGGGCATACGAAACTTATAGTTATTAGATGACACCAGATGTCAATGTCTGTCAAATAACGTAAAACAGTTCTATGCAATAAAGCACATACCTGAATCCATATTCGGGTTTTCCACTGCGTGTGTTATTTTGCAACGGCAGTGCACCTGACCCTTCAACAGCACTGAGATCGTGCACACACAAGCAACTCAACTTATGAATTTTAGTTGTTCACACTTAATGTCGACTGTTTTTCTTACACACGCGATCCGTCCCATTGTCTTAAATTAAATTGTCTATAACGTGACGAAACAGGTACATAATCTAGGTTAGAATCGTCCAAAAATGGATCATTTGTAGAATGAACGTCACCTAACAGAAAGTTATCAGTTGCTATATTTTTTCCAACATAATGTCTGAACGTTTTATATACACTTCTCAAAACTAAAATGAGCCTATTTAAAAATATTGCTGTTGGAATAATCGATGTTATTATTGTACTTAATGGAACTGTTGATATGAATAAAAATTTACCATTATGTTTAAACTGAAATTTTATTTACTGAATGGACTCTTAAGTTTAACTAAGTATTTGATAGCTCAAAGAAATTTTATCGTATAAACAAAGCACTTCTTTTTCGTTTTGAAGGCGATCAATATTATTTTAAGTATTAAGTACTACGAATATACCTTCTACACTATTTTTCCACAATGATCTATTATAAATAGGAACGTTTCACAGTTCTATTAATTCAGGTCTACTTGAAAGCCCATGGTTATTATGTTCTGTTGCAGCATCTTGGAATCTTACATAAAAAAGAAAGTAATCATTTTCTTTGTTTACATTTGAACTGTTTCTAATATTACCAACAGTATCTAAAATCAAACGATGGATGGAGTTTTAGGTAATCGATTTATTTGCAGTTGTGCTTAAAAATAACTTAGGGAGTTTTTTTAGTGAACCTTTAAATTATCAATCTTTTCCTAGAATCACCAGCACAATTGGTTTGATCCACAAAGATTGTCTTAGAAGCAATGCATTTTTTTAAGATGGCAAATTAATTAAATCACACCTATTCTTACCAACGACATGGTTTTTTTAAGTCTCCATTGAATTTAGGGACCGCAATATACAGTGCACGAAATAATAAAGACATAGTCCATCTTAATACCTTCAGAGTCGCAACATCAATAATTACCTTAATTTTTATTTTCAACAGTTTCACCAATTTGTATTACTACTTGTGCCAGTTCGAGGCGGCTTATTAGAAATTTGTCATTAACCATCAATCTTATTTTTATAACTTGTTCTAAATGTTAGGTTTTCAACAATAGCAACTTGTACAGAATCTGTTACAAGGACAAAAAATTATACTTGCGTAATATATACTAGAATCACCTGTACATTTCGGCAACATGTTTAATATTTTTTCCCTCGTGTAGGAATTTTTATTCTTATTTATATCAAATAATTAGTAAGAACACATAACAAAAGCTCTAAAAACCATGTACTGGGAATAGATGGTAATTAGAAGCACACTATCCCATATCCATGTTATCTCAGGTTTATGAAACGCAAGCAATCCTGTGTCCTAAATATGGACATAGGATAGTTTACTGCAATTAAAAAAGAGGATGATATTAGGATACTTTGCATTGCTTATGCTATGCAGAGGGTAAATTAAAAATATGGACTTAAGATCGTTTTACAGTAAAATATAAAGGTCTAAACTCAGTTACCATAGATATCTCATTTTAAACAAAAGATGGACTTAGGATACTATTGCTCCAAACCGACGAAATCATTTCAATTTACCAATCGGAGTCAACAAAAAGCTGATTAGCGTATTCACAAAGACTCTCGAACATAATGAAAAATAGGCTTCTTTCTAATTAATCTTGACATAAAGGATATGGGTATAGTAATATTTCTTACCATAGGGAAAAGTCCTTCACTACTGTATCTTGCTCAGTTTTTAATAATAAACTTTATAAAATGGGAATCCATATCGTTGCTTTATCATGATAGCTTCTTTTTTTTTGCAAAAGTGAATCCAACAAAGTAGTTGCTGGTACTTCGTATGTTGTTTTACACATACAGGATATATTCTATGAAACAGTATTTCAGACGACGTTCCTATAATACTGCTTAATAATACAAGAAGTGTATTTATTTAGAATGTCTTCAATTACAATCAAAAATGCATAACTACTACAATTATTTAATAGAAAAAAATTTATATAATGGTAACAACTTAAAAACAAACAACTAAACAACTAATTTTAATTCTAACATCAACGGCCTGCTGCTCCGTCAGGGTTGGCAGCTGATGATAATACCATAATAATAACCACTGGTACAATGTACATCCACTAAAACAAAAAAGAATGTAACAAGGAAATTTTTATTTGCAGTTTTGTTATAAACGAACTAATTCACAAATAAATTGTTGTAGCACTTAGCTTTTCAGATAACGACTTGAATAGAAGGTTATTATTTTAAGGTTTAAAAAAGTCATTCCCAACTTGTAATTTTATTCAGCGAAACCATCAAACCTGATAAATGAATACGATGAACACTTCAAATTTGTGGAATCTAGCACTAGCATTCTGCAATTATCATCATTAGATCTGTCCTGAAACCGATTCCTATTCTGAGCTAGCCTACATACTTCCCTGAAATTACCATGGCCTATATCTTCCACTATCTGTGTGCACTAGTCCAATCTAGGCCTACCTCTAGTTCTCGTTTTCCCCTTTCTCTGCTTCTAATATATCCCGCACTATTCCCTTATGCCTTAGATCGCGTCCTATTTCTCTAACTTTTTTTTTTAAAGTTTTCCACACGTATCTTCTTCCTCTACTATTTCTAAAAATTCTTTGCTCTTAAATTTGTCTGTTCGTGGTATCTTCTCATCATAAATCTGTAGCACCAAATTTCAAATACTTCTATCATTTTCATGTCTGCTTCTCCTACTGGTCATGTTTCACATCCGCACAGTACTATGCTCCACACATATGCTTTCAACAATATTTTCCTTGTTTTAAGTTAGTTGTGTTTGAACATAGTAGTTGCTTTTTCTTGCAAAATACAGTATGGCCTTGTACTAATCTTTTTTTTGATATCTTGCACTTTTCCTATTCTATTGTTTTCTAAAAATATGCCATATTTCACCTATATTCAATGGTACGTAAAGAGGGTTAAACAACCTGACGGCCACCACAGATGGCATTCCAATTTCTCATTTTGCACAATCGACATTTTTTGAGAATATTGCAAAACCATCGCCAGTAATTGTTTAAGATAATCATCAGATTTAAATACAATTACATTTTTCCATCAATACGTTTTTGTCCTGGAACTGGTTGGATGCATAATTGATTTCTATTCTGAACTAACTTACACATTTCCCTGAAATTTCCACAGCCCACATCTTTCACTATTTGCGTGCAATAGTCTAATCTAGGTCTACATCTACCTTTCTTTTTTTCTTTTGTCTGCTTTTAAAATACTCTGCAATATTCCCTCGTGCTTTTGAACGTGCCCTATCTTCATCCTATCTCTCCTATTTTCTATTTTTTACTCTTTTCGACATAATTCATTCTTCCACTACCATTTCTAGTACCTCTTTGTTCTTAACTTTGCCTATATATAATGTCTTCATCATACGTCCGTAGCATCACATTTCAAAGGTTTCTACTTTTTTCATGTCCGCTTCTCCTACTGTCCTAGTTTCACAGCCATACAGTGCTATGCTCCACACACTTTTCTCATCTTGCGTTATTGGATTTCTTAGGTAGCAGTTCTCGTTTCTTATTTGTATTTTGGTTTTTGATTTATTTTCCCCTACTAGTACTATAGTTTTATGTTTGTTAATTTTCATACCATATCTCTCTGTTAGGGCGGTTTCCATTTCATTAAGATTTGCTTCTAACTCTTCCTTGCTAGACATTTGCAAATATAAACATATCAATCGTTTGTCCCTTCATAATAATTCCAAATGTCTCTGCATTTGACAGTACTTATTGCCCCTTCGATATACATCTTTGTCTTACTCCTTTTTTAATGTTTGCTTCTCTAAGTTCCTGCTCTAATTCTATTACAGCTGTTTCCTCTTTGTATAAGCTATGTATTATCCCTATAACTCATTTCATTTTTGAGTATTTCGAACAGTTTTTCCTATTTTACATTGTTGAATGCTTTTTCCAGATCTACAAACCCTATATACACGCTTTCTCCATAATCACTCAGCTAAAATGGCCTCCCGTGTTTCCCTGTTTCGCCTAAACCCAAATTGATTTCCTAGTGTTTCTTCTGTCAGTTTTTCCATGTCTTTGTACAATTCTAATTAATATTTTTGACACGTGAGCTATCAAACTTATTGTTCGAAGATTTTCACAAATTATCCACACCTCTTTTTTGGTATGGTGTTACGTTTGAAATCTTTGGGTGTTTCACCTGTCTTAACCATATAACTTATAAGTTGGAAGAGACCTTCTGTTACTGATTGTTCAGCAGCTTTTTAAAGTTTCTTCTTGCATCTTATCTATACACGGTACTTTATTATTTTTCAGACTATAATGCTAATTCAAATGCATCTCTAAGTATAGGATACCCCAAGTAATCCTTGTCGATGTCAGACTCCTGTTCTTGTGCTCTAGTTCGTGTTCTGCATATAAATTCCCTATATATTCTTGCCATCTAATCAATTTCTCTACATATTCTATAATGATATCTCCTCCCATGCCCCTTATATTTTTGCTATAGAGTTTTATATCTAAAATTCATAATTAGTTTGTATGCTTCGTTTATCTTTCTTATTTTCATCTTAGTTTGTACCTCTGCACTTTTTGTAAATCCATTTCTTCAGCTTTCCTGCATTTGCAAACAATTTCCCATTTTATGGCTTTGTATGTATGTTTTCCTGCTGTGTCTGGTCTGTTTCTGTATTTTCGCCTTTCTTCTATTAAATTCAGAATATCCCTTGTTACTCAGGGTTTCATATTTCTATTTGTTTATACCTCAGAATGTTTCTGGTCACCATGTCTAAGTTGGATTTACTGTTATTCCATTCTGTTTCTACTTCCTCCGTATAAGAAATGTTTCTAATGTTTTTCAGCAACGTTTGACCTTTTCTCAAATCTTTTGTAGATATCTCTATCTTTTAGTTGCTCAAAGTCCTAGTGCCTTTTTCAGTTCCTTTTTTTCAAATTTTTAATTTAAGCATGGCTTTCAATTACTATGTTGTGGTCAGTGACTGTATCTACTTACTTCTGGGTAGCTTCTACAGTCATTTACTTGATTCCTAAACCGTTTTCAAACAAGAATCTATTTGATAATTCCCTGTCTACTGGCATCTTCCACGTATATCGTCTTCTAGCATGATGTTGAAATAATGTG
Source organism: Platerodrilus igneus (assembly GCA_036346225.1). Classification (NCBI taxonomy): domain Eukaryota; kingdom Metazoa; phylum Arthropoda; class Insecta; order Coleoptera; family Lycidae; genus Platerodrilus; species Platerodrilus igneus. Next base: position 156,023 of record JARFIW010001290.1, read on the forward strand.
TTTGTGATGACAGGGGAAGTAGGTTGGTAGAATTTTGCTTTTTGTCGCAAAATTCTACCAGCCTACTTCCTCTGTCATTTCTCGAGTCTAAACCAAATCAACCTATTAGCACTCCTTCCCTACCCTTACCTAACACTACATTAAAATCTTCCGTAATTATTGAATTTTCACGTTCTTTCATGAATCAGTGTTTTATATTTTTCCATATATTTACCCCCACATCCAAATTTCCTTGCTCTGATCCTGTATGAATTACCATAAAGTCTCGCTCCTAAAAGCTCCCACCTCTGGTGACCGAACCTTGCTAATCTCTACTTGCTTCATGCTTCTAACATTTCACGCTCCGACTCGCAAGATATTCCCGGTTGTTCGTTTCTTCTTGTTCAACTTGTCGATCACATCCACCGAAGTAGTCTCCTTCCAGAGAACTGAATGGAGGACTATTTTTACTCTGGAATCTTTTACCCTTGAGAATGCCATAATTTTTTAAAACGATTTTGGTATGCTGTGTACTTGAGAAGTAATGTGGTGGTTTCCCATTGCCTTACACATCGCAGTAGTGCATCTTAAAATGTCATATCGATCACTGTGGTCTCTGTCACTCTAAGTATCGAAAGAGCTGCCAAACTCTTTCGAAACATGTCTTAGACTGGTTCTTCACTAAAAATCCCACTAATTTGGTTAAACCTCTAGTTCGGCTCTTTAGCTTACTGAAATACACAAGAAAAACTTATCCAAAACTATAATTCACAAATGGTTTACAGAAATTCCACATTTTTTACAAACTCAACATGCACAAATGGTCAATAAAAACAGCTACATGTTAGTGGTTCTTGATGCTAGTTTTATAACAATCAGTAATTTTACCAGATAATCTTGCCAAATGCATGTATTTGGGATTACAGATACCGAAACTCAAATAAGAAACTTTTCAATACTGATTCAAAATAATGCAATAAAATTTCAATATGATTACAATAACAAAATTACACTATAAATTAAACTGTTTAATACTCATCTCTGGAATAAAGGTTCAATATCAACTCTCTTTTTTGTGTTTCCATAGTAGATCTGCTTTGCTATGATCTAGTACCATAAAATTGTTCTCTGCAAGATGCAGGATAATAGATTAAGAAAAAGGAATCCTCATAACTTCGTTATAGAGTCAAAGAGAACATACAGCAGGCTTTCCATCTGGAGGGATATAATGTAAAAGATAGCTTCTCATTTGTACGACAGTTTAAGAATTTTCATCTTCCCAATGATTATATTCTCATTTGATTGGATGTAGTTTCTTTGTTCACCAATATTTATTTACATTTAGTCATCATTATAGAAATAAAGAAAATTGGAATAAAATTAAACTTTATTGCAAGCTGTCGGAAAATTTGTTTTTGGCAACCGTTAATCTGGTATTTAACAACACATTTTGTTTTTCAAAATAAATTCTACCTACAACTATTTGGAACTCCAATGGGCTCAACTCTTTCACCTATAATTGTTCAAATTATTATGGATAACCTACTGTCTATCGTTTTACCTAGACTACCTTGAGATGCCATTTTCAGTCAAGTATGTCGATGACATCATTTGCCCTTTACCAGCTAAATATGCTGACCAAACAGTCACAACATTTAATGAATTTAATAAACACCTTAAGGTGGGTGGGTGGATGCATGCATGTGCACACACATGCATGGGTGGGTGTGTGTCCATGGGTGGATATGTACATGGGTGGGTGTGCACATGGGTGAGTGGATGCATAGGTGGGTGTGTGCGTGTCTGTGGGTCTGTCTGTGTGTGTGCGTGTGCTTGTGTGTGTGTGTGTGTGTGTGTGTGTGTATTTCTTGTTCTCGTGCTTCTAGTTCCTGTTCTGCATTTAAATTCTCTACATATGCTTGCCATAACCACTTTCTCTACATTTTCTATAATAATGTCTTACCCATGCTCCTTATTTATGTTAGAGTTTTATATCTCTCCTCCCGTTTCCCTTATGAGACAAGCGATATATCAGAAGATTTCAAACCAACACCACAGTCACTATACCAACAAAGAGAGGTGTGGATGGATAGATGTGAAAAATTTCAAACAATAAGTTTGACAGCACATGTGTTAAAAATATTAACTAGAATTGTACAAAGACTAATGGAAAAACAGGTTGAAGAAATACTACGAGAAGATCAATTTGGGTTTAGGCAAAATACGGTCACACTGTTACAGTCTCATTTCTGATAACGACATTTTTATATTTTTCTGCTAACTTGTAAGGTGAAATTCTATGTTTGTATCATTAATCTTATTTAATGGTACGTTTGTTTAATTTAATTGTTAGGTTAGTCTTCCTGTGGCGATTAATTTAGTTAGCTGTTATTGGTAACGTCATTGGTTAATTCAAATATCGTATATTATAAATTCATTAATTCCAATTGGTTATCTGGAGCACATTATCAATTCAAGTTTAGCATTTGTTTTCTGTCATTCTGTCTACTTCGATCCTGGTCGTTGCTTTATAAGGTTTAGCCATCTGCCATTTTTGGGATTTGTAACTCCAGGAATTTTTGAAGCAATCTATTTGATGTTAAATTATTGACTACCCATTCTTGGTTATGATTGTTCAATAAACTCATTTGCGAGGATTTATATATCGAAGTAAAGGTAATTATTACATTATTCGAGTTCACTGATTTGTTATGCACGTGTTTTAGGTATCATCTGTAGTTGCTGTCCGTATTGACCATTGATTGTTAGATTATTTCATAGTTTATTGCCCGTTGCACGGTAGTTGTATATATGAGTTTATACAGATTACTAATATTAGAAATTGTATGGCTTCTAGTGTTACTTTAGGTGTACCGTTCACCTTCAGGTCTCCTAGTGTAGTTTAGGTGTTCACGTACAACTTTAGTTTTAGTCGTGTGATGAAAATTATTGGGAATTCCGTCAATGCAGCCTTTGGTTTGGCGCAAGATTCACTTGTTGGGTATCATTATTGCAAGCTTATGTTATAAAATTTATTTGTCATTTATATTAAATGCCAGTGTAGTATAAGTTATGGCATTGAGTTCTTAACGATTTTTGTGTACAATTTTATAGTACTTTTGTTGTTATAATTAGATGATACTGAAATCACTATCACACATAATTATTCATTCCATAGCGATCAATAACTAAAGAAAATCTTTATTTACATATAGGTTCACAATTATAAAATTTATTATACCAAAGTGAATATTTTTGTAACTGATATCGGTACATCAATATCCCCATTGCATACTGTACATTAGTAATATTATTTATTCCATTAAGTTCCACTATTTAAAATAATAAAGTAATAATTTGCATGAATTCTTGGTCCCATAAGAATTATTTATTGATGCTGTATACTACTAATAGTTTAATAAACATTGTTATTTTGTATTTGGTATTTAATTTGATACGTTTTGTGACTGTGTGTGATTAAGGTTCTATTTATTGTAGAAAAGCTGAATATCATTTTGACGGGAGAACCTCCCAATTGGGTTTACGGATATTCAGGTTATTTCAATTGGGTGGCGCTTATTATTGTTCGATCTAAGTCTTTCCTTAGGGATGGATTTGTGAGACCCACTCCCTCCTCCTTTGGTCTAGTTACGGCAACGTTCCTAGAAGTTTCTGCTGTTCGGTTATATCTATTCGTCCTTGTTTGTGTATGTATTTTGTCTTTAGGCATCAGTGCCTTGTGGTTTTTACTAGCCAACGTTTAAATGGTACAATTGGTAGCAGTTGGACGATGGTAATGAGTTGTGTTCCAACGTGCCGTCACTGTAACAACACGGAAGGACATTTTAGCTTTAAGGGTGAAAACAATACAAAATGGAAAAGTGCAAAAAATATAAAATAAAGATTAGCACAAGGCTGTGTTGCATTTAAGAAGACAAAGCAACTATATGTTCAAAGACAAGAAACATAGAAACAAGGAAAAGATTGTTGAACTATATGTGTGGAGCACGGCACTGGACGGCTGTGAAATGTGGACAGTAGGAGAAGTGGACAGGAAAAAGATAGAATCCTTTGAAATGTGGTGCTACAGACGTATGATGAAGCTATGGACAGACAAAGTTAAGAAAAAAAAAGGTTCTAGAAACGGTATGTGAAGAAAGATATGTGGGAAATGGTAAAAAAGAGTAGAGATAGGATGATATAGGACACACTAAGACATGAAGGAATAGTGCGGAATATACTAGAAGCAGAGAAAGGAAAAAGAGAGGTAGATGTACACCTAGATTAGACTATTGCACACAGATAGTAAAAGATGTAGGCTGTGGGAATTTCAGGGTAATGTGTGGGTTAGCTCGGTATAGAGATCAATGGAGGTATCCATCCAACCAGTTCCAGAATGGAAAACGTAATGATGAAAAGTAGTTGTATTTAAATCTGATGATTTATCGTAAACAACTACAGGAGTTGATTTTGCAATATTCTTCACAAATATTGATTGTACAAAAGGAGTAACTGGAAAAAAATTATTTGGCAAATGTCTAAGTCATGGGGGATATTGGTAGCCATCAGGTTGCTTAACCCCCTTCATGTACCATTGAATATCGGTAAAAACAACAGAAGAGAAAAAGTGGAAAAGATATAAAATGAAGGTTTGCACAATGCCGTGCTGTATTAATAAGAAAAAGCAACTAGTATGTGCAAAGACAACAAACAGAGAAACAAGGAAAAATGTTGAAAGTATATGTGCGAAGCACAGCACTATAGGGTTGTGAAACATGGACAGTAGGAGAAGCAGACAGGAGAAAAATAAGCCTTCGAAAGGTGGTTTATGGTTTAGACATCTTCTCATTTGCTGAACTGCTTTATAGAAAAACTCAATTATTTGTTTTAAAGTGCATTTCTTTTTTGTTACAAATATTCATGTAAAGATAACCTAGCAATATAATTCATTCATGTTATTTATGTGCTGCCCAATGCATTAATTATTATTAATTGTACATATGAAAACAATTATCTTCCTCCAATGGTTAAATCATACACACATCCCACAATGACAAAACTATAATCTTATAAATAAAATACTTACATATTTTGCAAAAAATGATCTATTGTCTTTAACTTCACCTCGCTCTTTAGCTTCTCGCTCTTTTTCTAGCTTTTGTATGTATGTGGAAACATCAGGACTAAAACAAAATATTTAATGAAAAGACAAAAGTAGATCGATTTATACATTGGTCCATTTTCTGCATGTCGTACATATACACTGGTAGTAAATTCATGTATTCTGCTAACGGGTACCACAGCACCTTCACATTTTGATGTAGAGGACACGGCAAGAGTAACTGCAATTACTCTACCGGAATAATCTAATGATACTGATAAAATATCGTTTAAGTCAGCTTCTACTAACATGCACTATAAAAAATATATAATATAAACTACTGGAAAAGTATAAGTAATACGTACGGCTTTAACAGTTGAAAGAAATGTAGTTTCGGACTTATCGCTAGTTATGACAGTTGATTTCAATTGATAAAATTTATTTTCTGCAGCAAGATCCTAAAACACAATAAGTTACTGTTGTATATGCACTCTCTATAAACAGAGAAGTTAATTCTTCTTTTTGGAAGTTGATAAAAAACGATTTGTATGGTCAGCTTTACAAAACTCAGTACATGGTTTTACTGAATTACATTATTGAAATTTAGGGAATTTCAGTATCATATAGGTACGTGAATTTATTGAAATGGGATACGTTCTAGGTATACAACCGTCTTTGTGCAAATTGATTTTGACCACCCATAAGTAAAAAAGAAATAAACACTGATGTCCAGGTTAGGGTGCAGGTTTCTTTTTCAAGTCAGCATAGGTGGTGTAAACACAATTTCATTGTGTAAACCTAGTCGCCTAAGCATATAGAAACTAATGAAGCATGGGTCTAAAGTATTTCAATGTACATCAATGTTCGTGGAATGTCAATATATTTACCATACTTTTTCTATGTTTTATTTATAATCAGAATTAATATAAGAACTAAAATGGCATCACAATAAATATTTTTGTCTTATGAACGAGTTGCAAATCAAGACTCGTTAACCATTATGTACATATAAACCATATAAAGGTTTCCGTAGTTACAATTTTTTTTATACAGGTATATATTCATACTTTTATAAAAACCACAAATGACAGTTTATATGCGTTTGCTAATTTGCACTATCACGGCTCTTGGCAGAACGGTTCTGAATTGGAATACATATGAAAAAATTTATCAATAATTTATTTGTTGGATAATTCAGCAACAATTTGTTACAAAAATAACTCTAGAAAAACATATACCAGAAAATCATCTAATTTCAGATAAAAAGATTTCGTGATTAATAATCCTAACTCGAGTTGAAATTTTTATACATGTTCACAGGGACATAGGGATTGCATTTTAAAAATTAAAATCAATTCCACTAATAAAAATAGTTTTTCTTATCTCCACTTATGTTAGTTAAGTAAATTTGTTACATACCTGCATGTAAATACTTCAATTCGTAATTAATTAAATTTCATATTCCTTACCATATCCGTGGTCTTTTGAGAATTTTCATTAAAAGTTCAACAGCTTTATAAATGGAAATCGTTGCTTATTCATCACCCTGTAGGTTTTATTAAAACACATAATTATAATTTAAATGCTGCAAATTTACTTTTCGATATAGCATTAAAATCTCGTATTTTTCCTTAAAGATTATAATAAGTTTAAAACGTGGTTTTCGATTATCTGTTAGAGCTCATTTGTTAAAGAGAGATAATGGGTTTTCACTAGGTGTGGAATGCAAGTATTTTGATTATGTCGGTTCCTTGTTTTCTAATGCAGCACTCGGGTGATGATTGTGTTCCTGTTATTTTAAGTAATTGTGAACTGTTAGTAGTACATAAATTTTCAAATAATTAAGCATTTTAACATAATGGATGCGCCGTATTAATTCCAACACCACACAAGAAAAGTACCACAATAGCTATCAGAACCTTAGTAGACAATTTTATACTAGTATATGAACCAATGAAGCATACAAACTGATCTAGGGATTGAGTACAAAAATTAAAATTTCAAAAGTGTAACTGAGCTATTATCTATACTACCACATCAATTCTCTACACAGTATCATCCATAAACGATAGGAGTTGGGAGAATTCGTCGCACACTAAACGAATATCTACCATCATACATGAATGTATCCAGAACTGATTGGGTGAACGGAATTCAATATTTTAGTTTTTGCTACAATACCTAACCACACGTTACACATGGATATATACACTGTTCAAACTTGTTTTTGGGAAGACAATTCATCTGCCCTCAAAATTAAAAAAGGGGTGAATTCAATATACAAATCAAAATTTACGAAAAAAATTAAAGTACAGAGCACAAATGTTACAAAAAGGGCCGAACAATACCAGAAAGATACAGTATGCTACTAGCATAAACACTACTAATCTAATTAAAGTGCATAAACATTTTAATTAGATTAGTAGTGAATGAAATTCAATATAATTATAGTTAGGATTGACGAATATGATGGTTGTACATACCAGTTTATAAAAGATTACAGTACTAATCTAATTAGACACGTAACTGTATAGAAATTTATTTATATGCAATTTAACCATTTAAATTGTCAGTATGTGATTTAATTTATTATTCATGAATTGCATTGCAAGGCGAAATCATCCTGTAGGAAGTTTTCACTTCGTGCAGAAAATGGGTGTATGGCAAATTAAGTAAGTTAACCTAATAACACAGTAAGATTGTTATACACATTCCATTTGCAATATCATGAACCACAAATTACTCATTAATAGTTGTCAGCATTCTATAATGATGACATTTATCTACTTTAAGGTTATATAACAATTGAAATATAGAACTGAAAAATAGGGTAGGTGATAGACATATAGAATAATGGCATAATCGATCTAAGTAATGTAAGACGCTTTATCTACATGGCGACCCCACCATACGTTACACACCTAGTTGCTGGTATTTTGAGTTGTGCTTGTGCCACAGTAAAGGTAAACAACAAACTGGGAATCGTTTTTTATGGTGCATATATTGTGATATTGAAGTTACTTGTGTAGGGCTTCAATCCAATAAAATTCAATCAAGAATTAAAGTGTAGGTAGCAAATATGCAACATCGTGCACGAATAGTCTATTTTTCTATTCAGATATGCTGGTTCAAACAATGTAAAAAGATTGACTGATACACAATTACAATACTTTAATGTGTTGACCATTTGAGCAAAATAAGCAAGATGAACAAGATATTGATGATGACTGACTGATGAGAAGCCTGAACTTTATGATTTAGAAGAAGTCACCAACAGCCAACACGAAACTTTAAACTCAGATACTTTGAATGAACCCTCCACATTATGCTAATTAAATAAAGCCTCAACACACTAAGAAACAAAAGCAAAGAAACCTATTCCTGTATACAATATAAAAGGTTTGAAATGACTAATGGATAATTTAACAGTTTCTGAAAAAAATTTAGAATTTCGAGGCAACGTCACTTTACCAGAAGAAATAATTCAGCTTTCCAGTTCATATCATTTTTTAAATATTTTTTTACACATTAAGTATTATAAATTCAATTGTTGAGCAAAGTAACCTGTAATGGATCCTTCGAAGTCTGCAAATTTAACCACCGCTGATGTACAAAATATATAGGAATATGTTTCTATACCTCCATAGTGCATTTCCAAAGAATTAGAAATAATTATTAAAAAAAATTGGTTATGAGAAAGTAACTATGACAATAAGTTTAAATGTGTTTGAAAAAGTAAGTGTGATTCTTCATTTCAATAATAATTCTAAAATTACACCTACAAATTATTTGTGAATAATGGTTAATAAATATTGTATGATTGTTGTATTATTTTGTGATTTTAATTGAATGGTGTGTGAATGATTAAGAGAATGAGAGTAAATTTAGGTATACGAGAAGAAGCCCAGCTGAGCTAGCCAGGGAAGCGGCGGAAGAAATTAATTTGATAGAGCAGAAAGTGGGTTAGGAAAATTTTGTGAAAGTTTTATATTTTTGAAAATTAAAATTTTTTTGTGAACTGGTGAGGTAAGGGAGCATGAGCTCGAACGATTTTTAGGAAGTTCCAGAGGCTGACCAGAAGGTTCCACGGCAATTTATGACGGCCCAACGTTGGGGCTCGAATGTTTATTTTTACGCTGGCGAGGTCTTATAAAATGTTACACGGCTATATATATATATATATATATATATATATATATATATAAAAGGTTCTTGATAATTCTTGAGCGTAGTTAAATTAGAAAAGATTTTGTTTTTTGGTTCTTGGGATAAAGTCGCTCATAAATTAAACACAAAACATTAAATGTGTATCATTTGTATTAAATCGACGTTTCGTGATAATTTACACCTTAATCATCGATCTACATGAAAAAGTATATAAATATGTAATTCATATAACAGGTAATATATGTTTAACTTACTTATTACTTGATAAAATTATTTTATGTATTCACCCATAATAAAAGTAACAGAAGGAAGCTTGTCATATTACTGATTAAGAATTAAAATTAATTTTGAATGAAATGTCAGTTCACTTATTTGACAAAAATGTAGGATCAAGGATGACATCAAACAACAAATTATGACACTATTTGATTATACTTTTTAATTAAATAGTAGTATGTGGTTTATTTGTAAAAAAATTTTTTGTATGGTGGGTTGCATAAAAATAGTTAGATTTTAAAATCATATATTTTTACAGGTGTAGTAAACAGTTTGAATTTTGACTTAAATTAAATAGAATTCTGTGTGTAAGCAATATCATTATAGTTAGTATATTTTTTTTGAATTAAAAGTGTATAGGTATGAGTAAACTGTATGTAAATTATTGATGTCTTCTTTGTGATTGATGGAATTTTGTTCTTGGTTTATATGAAATGATTCTAAGAAAAGTCTTTTTTGTAATTGCTTTCTATATCTAAAATTTTTACATTATCATAATTGACTTTGTGTTTTGTATTGTATAAATGTATAGAAAGAGCACAAGAAGTTTTCCTAATTTTGCATCACTTTTGTGTTGTGTCATGCGATTTCGGAGCCACTGTTTGGTTTGGCCTCGTAGGAAGCTTTGCATTCACATTGAATTTTATACACTAAATTGCTACATAAAGCTTTATTTGTTTTTCTTTTAGTTTAGTAAAAAGTTTCCAATGGACTTAGTATTTGAATTTATTATAGTTACAAAAGGTTGTTTTAGTAATTTTTTATTAGTGGTGAAAGATTAGTAATATATAAAAGTTTTTGTAAATGATATCAGTATGTTTATTTTGAGGTGGAAATATGATTGTGTTAGTATGTAGTAGTTTTGATAAAAGTGGTTTAGGGTAACCGTTGTTGATTAAGATTGATATTAGTTCTTTCAGATTTTTTCCTTAAATTTGGGTTCACAGATAGAGACCATACGATGTTTCAGTCCTAATATGGTGTTAATTTTTGTTTCATGCTATGATTGGAATGGTAATTTAAATATCTTTCTGAATTTGTAGGTTTTTGTAAATATCAAAATTGATCTTGTTGTCATTATTACGGATAACTAGTGTATCAAGAAATGGTATTGATTGGTGAGATTCTAGTTCATAAGAGAATTTCAAATGTTCGTTAAAATTGTTAAAATGTTGAATGGTGGTTAGTAAAAATGTTCAGGAAGTGAGCAGAGAATGTCATCAACGATTTGACTAGAAATACCATTTTGAAAGGTAAGTTAGGTAAAACACTTTCTACCAGTTTGTCCATTACTATTTGTGCAATAATAGGGATAATGGTGAACCCATAGGAGTACCAAAATCTGTAAGTAAAATTTTGAGTTAAAACTAAAATATGTGTTGTTGAAGATAAGGTTTATTGAAGTGATAAATAATTGTAATGATATATGGCAATGTGGTTCTATGGAATCCCATTTTTCTGTAATAATTTGAATGACTAAGTTGACTGGTATGTTTGTAAATAAAGAGTTAACGTCGAGAGAAACGAGAATGTGATCTTGAGGTAGTTGAAAGTTACGGTATTGGTTTACGAATTGGAAGGTATCTACTATGTTGTGGCCTGTAATTGGGAAAGATTTTTGTAATATAGTAGATAAGAAAGAAGAAAATGCATATGTTGGAGAATTAATTGAAGAGATAATAGGTCTTAAAGGAATATCTGGTTTATGGATTTTGGGAGTCCATAATATTTGCTTGGAACAGAATTATTGGTGATAAGCAGTGATTTTTGTTCATTTGTAATCATGTCTTTTGAATAATAATTTAATGTGATTGTTTATGGTGTTCTGTATGGTGAAAGTGGGGTCCTTTTTAGTTTTTATATGTAAGTTCATCATCTAATAAGGTGTTGGATTTATCTATATATGTTGATTTATTAAGTATAACTGTTACGGCTCCTTTGTCTGCTTTAGTGACAAAAATATCAGGATGGTCCTTTAGGAATTTCTTTAATTTATTAAAGATTACAGAATCTGAATTAAATTTATTATTAGGATTTTTTAAAAAATTGGTTATTAGATTTGTAACCTGACATCTTTTATTCATTTTTTGTTGTGAAGTAATATCCATGGAGTCAAGTAATATTTCAATATCTGCTAATAAGTGTCCCATATTGATGTCAGAAATACATGAGTTTAAAATAAACTTAGGGCCTAAAGATAAAAAACTATTGATGTCATCAGGGATGTCTACATTACTTAAGTTACAAATCCATTTGCTATTGTTGACAAAGAGTTGTTTACTTTGGATTTGATGTGATTTTACTAACCACCATTCAACATTTTAACAATTTTAACGAACATTTGAAATTCTCTTATGAACTAGAATCTCACCAATCAATACCATTTCTTGATACACTAGTTATCCGTAATAATGACAACAAGATCAATTTTGATATTTACAAAAAACCTACAAATTCAGAAAGATATTTAAATTACCATTCCAATCATAGCATGAAACAAAAAATTAACACCATATTAGGACTGAAACATCGTATGGTCTCTATCTGTGAACCCAAATTTAAGGAAAAAAATCTGAAAGAACTAATATCAATCTTAATCAACAACGGTTACCCTAAACCACTTTTATCAAAACTACTACATACTAACACAATCATATTTCCACCTCAAAATAAACATACTGATATCATTTACAAAAACTTTATATATTACTAATCTTTCACCACTAATAAAAAATTACTAAAACAACCTTTGTAACTATAATAAATTCAAATACTAAGTCCATTGGAAACTTTTTACTAAACTAAAAGAAAAACAAATAAAGCTTTATGTAGCAATTTAGTGTATAAAATTCAATGTGAATGCAAAGCTTCCTACGAGGCCAAACCAAACAGTGGCTCAAATCGCATGACACAACACAAAAGTGATGCAAAATTAGGAAAACTTCTTGTGCTCTTTCTATACATTTATACAATACAAAACACAAAGTCAATTATGATAATGTAAAAATTTTAGATATAGAAAGCAATTACAAAAAGACTTTTCTTAGAATCATTTCATATAAACCAAGAACAAAATTCCATCAATCACAAAGAAGACATCAATAATTTACATACAGTTTACTCATACCTATACACTTTTAATTCAAAAAATATACTAACTATAATGATATTGCTTACACACAGAATTCTATTTAATTTAAGTCAAAAGTCAACCTGTTTACTACACCTGTAAAATATATGATTTTAAAATCTAACTATTTTATGCAACCCACCATACAAAAATTTTTTACAAATAAACCACATACTACTATTTAAATAAAAAATATAATCAAATAGTGTCATAATTTGTTGTTTGATGTCATCCTTGATCCTACATTTTTGTCAAATAAGTGAACTGACATTTCATTCAAAATTAATTTTAATTCTTAATCAGTAATATGACAAGCTTCCTTCTGTTACTTTTATTATGGGTGAATACATAAAATAATTTTATCAAGTAATAAGTAAGTTAAACATATATTACCTGTTATATGAATTACCTATTTATATACTTTTTCATGTAGATCGATGATTAAGGTGTAAATTATCACCGAAACGTACGATTTAATACAAATGATACACATTTAATGTTTTGTGTTTAATTTATGAGCGACTTTATCCCAAGAACCAAAAAACAAAATCTTTTCTATATATATATATATATATATATATATATATATATATATATGCTGTGTTAACTCCCGTTAGCCCCTACGCTTGGACAATATTTATTTATATTTATGTCGTGTTATCTTCCTGTAAGAAAAACAAAACCCTTGTTATTCTCGCCCCTCGGTTGGGCAGATATACTTATGCTGTGATACTCGCAGCCCCTTGTTATTATTTTAATATTTAGCCCCACGAATTGGGCTCGTCATATTTATGCTATGTTAACCCTGTTAGCCCCTACGCTTGTGCAAATATTTTTATGTCGTGATTTATTCCTTTATTACTCAAGCACTTGTAGAAATGTTAATTTATAATTTTCTTTTGCCTCGACTAGCTGATTCAATTAAATAAAGCAATTTTACAATACACAGTATAATGATTAAATATTTACAACCTTTTTAAATATCTTCTCCCTTTTTAAATTATTTACATCTGTCAGATTTTTAGAAAAGCAAGCCAGCAAAACGAGATTTTTATTACATTTAGAGACCTATTGAAACGTTTCAAGATGTCTATTACTTTTCATAAGTTTATACAAGAAACCCCAATTTGTCGGCTCTTACACTTTGAATTATTATAGAGATAAAAACAGTTTTTAAAAATAAATCATATCAAAATATCTAACCTGAAGTGGTTCAGTAGATGCTCTGCATTCCCAAGAATTGAAGTCGACATCCAACCAAATTGGTATCAAAATCGTTATTGGTGAGTTTATTCCAATGAAAGGTTTTTCATTTCCATAATAGAATATTTACCATTTTCAGAGATTATCAAATTGCTTGAACAGGCAGAATTTTCCAGAGTCTCGTATCCAAAATTGTATTTAAGATCGTAATTAACAGGAATCGAAACAAGATCTTCATTACGATCGTTATTGCGATTGTAATTTAATATTATTTAATTTCATTATAATACCTCACATTTGATTCAGAAATCCCAGGAATCTTCGTCCAACAAATCACGTACTATTGTTGTTGGCCTTATTCTAATCTGAATGGAATAAATTTGGTGTTTGTTTATTTCCTAATAAATTGGATTTTTGAACAAATGTGATACTTTTAGATCACGTACGCTTTTCAAATAATGCATAATTTCTGCATGCGTTTACGATGATATATTAACGCACTTTTTAAATATTTATCTAGCCAATTCATGCAGGTTTTTCACTGATTTAATTTCAATGCGTTTCGTTACATTTTTAAATTCTTATCTTTGCTAGTAGCTACTCTTGGATATGTGTTTTAATCGCTTGTACTGCTATATACAGTGTGCTCTCAACTAATAATATTTATAATGACCTATTTACTCTTCTAATATCTGTAATTCTGTGCTTTTGTTACTTGGGAGTTTATTTTGTTTATTCTACGACCCATATGACTTAACCTACCCTTAAATTAACCTTATAATTACAGCAATATATATATATATATATATAAATGTATGATAATAGGGTAATTTAAAGGTATATTGAGTCATAAGGGTCGCACGTTACATGTAAATATCACTAAAGTTTAGAAAACTAAAGAATTTCATCATATATGGAAGTAACTCGACAATCATGCAAAAATCTAATATCGAGCACACTGTATATAAATCACAACTAACTTTAATTTATGAAAAGAAGCTCATTCTTCAAAAATCAAATCATATTTAGTAAGATAAATAACTTGTACAGCATATAATGCATTTTAAATTAAATATACAAGCATAAAATTGAAAATAAATATGCAGGAATAACGTTTTAAACGCAACGGGTTTTGTTGAAACGAATACGCAATTAGTGAAAGGAAATAACCTGGCATACTAGCTATAAAAATCCCATTCAAAACATTAATGCATAAAATAAACAAACGCATTCAAATACGTCATCATAGAAATTTGACTACGTGATCTGTACATTGTAAGTTCATATAAAATCCAACAGACTTTGGAGTACTAAACAACAAAACAGACATTTGGTTACATGATAAATTAAACGGGAAAATTTGAACAAAAGCAAATATAAACAAGCGGACGTGAAATGAATGAAGTTCAAAGTTGGATATTCAAAGGAATATACGATACAAATTAGACGCCTACGTTAGAATATACATCACTTCGACACGGGCTTTGATGGTAACTTTGTAGAAAATCTGAAGGCTGCAATGATAAGGCAAAAGTGCAACGCCTCAATTAACAAAGTATGCTAGGAAAACCAATGGTATAGGTGAAGGGCGGAGCCTTTATATAGAACGCGGACTTGGTAAATAATCAGTCTTTCTTCGACCAAGGCACAAGCTATAACAGTTCAAAGCCGAATATGATTCGGAGCGAAAATAGTAAAATTAAATAATTATTTAGTGATAGATAAATTTTAAAAGTTGTGATAATTCTAGTGCCAATATATACGATAGAAGTTGCCGTTAACTTTGAAAAACGGCTCTAAGTACATTCAACTAACCACTCTGGCGAACGAATCTAAATAAATGTAATAATAACTACGCTAAGAAACGAATTTAAGTAACTACTTAAAATATTCGTTTAAACATTGGTATCTGAGCATCGAAGGAAGAAATTAATCAACTAAAGGTTAGACTGGGCAAGCTGGACTATGCAATAAACAAAAGAGCTTAAGTGGAAACAATCCAGGGGTGCTGATCAATCAAACGCAGGAAAAAGCAGGTCAGAAATAAGAATATTCTTTATTAGCATAAGGCTTTATTTCAATTTTTAACACTTTATTTCAATATATTGAAGTATTTAATTTGTGAAGGGTCATCAAAAATCTTTTAAAAATCTAAGTAGAGAGAAAGAAGGTCGTTTGAACATTCAAGAGTGCTTCTAGTAGTATACAGTGTTATTTTTGCTGTCTTTAAGGGATTTATAAATTGGGCATGATCAGATTGATATTATTATTTTGATTCAGGGGTTAATTTATGAATAGCAAATGAAATCATCAAAGTTATTAAACTGTAAAGTGTATATATTCTTGGTCATTATACAAATTTTGGTTTGTTTCGTTTATATCATTCAAATAGAAAGGATCTAGAGTAAAAAGGAGGGGTTAAACTTTCTTTGTTGTCGTATCGTCGTGCACTCTGTGTGGATTAGACTGAGTTAGTCGAGGCATATAAAAAGAGGTTTTTTAGAGACACAGAGCGGTGGCGTTTAGCAGGAAACTGAACGTTAATCACATCGGCGTGCGGCGGTATCATAGCAATATATACAAGTTATTTGCAGTCCACAATAAGGAATTGTGTGGAACAAAATAAAACATAAGATATATCTGTAAATAAACTCATGAAAATAATAAGAGCTTTATTCACTTATACAAATCGTGCTAATAGTTGTATAGCCTTTAACAAAATAATAAGTTTATTAATTCACAAGGGGAGGAAACATCCACTGACTGGCCGGTTTCGACTTCCTTAAGCTTCGTCAGAGCAACAACCCTATAAAGTAATCCAAGCTATTATACTAATATAATTTCGAAGGAATCCTTGTACTATGGCAAAAGTAAATAATATCACCATCAGGTGGTAAAACACGAACACTACTAAGTGTGGAAGTACAAAAATTGATTCGAAACTACATCGTCGTTCTATAGATGGCTATACAAGTATTGGATCTGAAAACGTTGAATCGAGATGAGAAACTATACCTGGGGACCTATTCTCAGCAAGTGAAAGTAAATGTTCGCATATATCATTTACGAAGGGTTACATGCCATTCGAATTTCGTTCCTTATTTTTATTCACTCTGAAATGTCGTTCGTAAGCAATTACAATTGCTTATTTTAATTCGTATAAATACATCAGGCAACGTTGCATTTTTGTGTCAGAATACTTACGTCAAAGCAAAAACTACTGTTAATTCATAATTAGAGCAAAATTTTTAGAGGTTTAACTTTTGCGTTTAATAGTTGTAAGATTTTGTTTTATAAAAATCCAAGTAGATGAAAACTACAGCTCAAAAGGTATGTATACGAACATTGATTTCAAGCAAAATTTAAATCAAATTTCGCATACAAGGATTACCAAAACAAGTGAATGGAAATATCTGAGGTATAAAATTCCATACCAAGGGGGAACTCGTACGGACATTTGGAATTCTTGGAGAAAAGTATGTATTGCCTACATATAAAGGGATCTTTGCTGTAATCTATGGATAATCGTATGAATAGTAAATAACACATGTTCTATTTCACGACATGGCAAGATAATAGCAGCCGAACCAAAAAGAAGCTGCAGAAAATTAAACAGCAAGCAATGTGAACAGGTGGGAGTAAACAATATACTGATACTTAGATGATTGAGATCTAGTAGTACAGTATTGCCCGAAATAAACAGTACTGAAATTGTAATTGTTTTGTATATTTAAAAAATACATATTATTGACACTTTATTATATGTTCTAAATGTGCACCTCCTCGTTCGAGACAGACTTCATAACGATGTTCTAAGTTTCTGGTCATGTTATTGAATAAGGGTTGTCTCAGGGCTGCGAAGAAGACTCTAACGGCATCCTTTAATTCATCGATGGTTTGTGGTGCCCGTTTGAAAACGGCATTTTTAGCCATGCCCCAAATGTATGCGTCTGGAGGTGTGAGGTCTGGAGAATGTGAAGGATAAGGGAAGTCAGTAAATCGTGATATGAATTTGCTTGGAAAATGTTCTTGAAGAAATTGACGAATTGCGGCAGCAGTATGGCAAGTTGCCCGTCCTGCTGAAAAATTGGTTTCGAAATGCCAAGTTACGTGCACGACAGAATTGGCGTAGATCAGGGATAAATCGTGTTAAAATTTGTCTGTACCTCTGTTGATTAAGTGTGACTTGCCTACCATTCTCTTCGATAAAGTACGGACCAATGATTCCGTGTCCGGAAACAGCACATCAGACACTCACTTTTTCACTATGTAAAGGAACCTCTTGAACCTCATCGGGTCTGGCAAAGCCCAGAAATCGATTTTTGCGACGATTCACATAGCCTGACAAGTGAAAATGTGCTTCGTCTGAAAACCAAACATTTTTCAAAAATTCAGGATTTTCATACTGTAACGCGAGAATTCTGGCGCAATATTCCACTCTACTGCGATAATCCCGAGGATGTAGTTGTTGATGTACCTGAATCACATACGAAAATGTACCCGGCTCCTTCAGGATTCTTTGAAAGGAAGTTCTTTTTAAATCAAGTTGTAACGCTGTCCTTGCCTGGCTGACTTTCGGATTTTCTAAGATTTGCTCAAAACACGTTCATAGTTATTGTTGTTGTTAACTGTCCTGGGACGCCCGAGTTTCCTTTTCGTTGGCACAATACACTACCTGTATTTCTAAACTTTTCAATAACCTTCAAAATTACAGCATTACTTGGAGAACGTTTATTAAACCTTTGTGTGAATTGATCAGGCACGTATAGCAAACTTGCACCATTATGTCGGCCGATTCCGTATGAACGAAAATAATGCTCTACCAGAAACACTTTCTCCTCTGTACTTAACACCATTTTTAACAATTAGGCCCTACTAATTACTTATTTGAGGTTTACTTGACAGGTCTATACTAGCTAACTTGAGTGTGGCAGCGCACGCATAAAAACACCGCCAACTTAGTTTCAGTACTGTTTATTTCGGGCAATACTGTATTAGACATAATCAAAAATGTTTCCGTTGACGACACTGTGGGCGTTAATGAATCACATGTGGAATTCAATATAGAGACTAATCTTGACGCAAAAGAAATACAGAGAGATTGGACAGAGATGTTGAAGATGTGTCTCTCACGATATCCCCAGTTCTTCAAGGTACCAAAAATACATTACTAAATGAAACCGCTTCCAAGAAATATTTCAAAGGGAAAACACTGCTTGAGCAGTTCAACATTTTCGAACAGTGTAGAATGAGCAGAATGCTAATTATAAATATTATATAACTGAAAAGCTGAGGATTATGAAAGACATCAATTGGAAGTTTTGGCGTTAAAGTGCAGAAAATGTGAAGCTATGAAGAGAATAGCATCTGCTGTTGAAACCTTATTGGAAAATTTGCAATGAAGTATTTTTTATTGCTGAAATGTAGTACATTTTAGTTAAATAAGTGTAACAATGTTCTTATTAATATGCATGTTTTGAAGTTCCTTCAATTTTCTTAATGAGACACCGTTTGAATAAACAATTTATTGCATTTTAATATAAATTTTGCATAACTGTTTCTTATAATTCTTGCTGCTGCAAGGTCTTGATTCACCCGCTGTGCTACTCGGTTTATATCATGTTGATTTTCATCATGTTCGTGATCATACGTACCATAATCAGCATTAACAGTGAGATTGTCATTGATAATTTCTGAGACCATGATCTGTGCATAAATTGTGCAGCACTACACACGCATTTACAATTCGACCTGCAGTACCTGGAGTATAATGTAACACTCGATCTCGCAGTAAGCATCTGAATCTCTTTTTTAATACACCATTGCTGCATTCAATGATGCTTCGAATTATTTTAAACCTGGAATTAAAACGATATTCAGGTATTGCATGTGCTGGCTGATTAATGGAATCGTTAACCATGAACTCATCATGAGTACTCCCAGGAAAAAATGCTAGTACATTTAATATTATAAAATTGTTGTCACATAATTATCTGTAATATTGGACTTATAAAGATGCGAAAATAGGTACTGTATTTCACTATTACAAGTTGTACATTTAGGGAATGGTAATTTTTTCTGTTGACATATACGTGCTCAGGATGATTAAATCGTTTTCAGCTTGCGGAACAATTGCAACATGAATACAATCAAGTATACCCATTATTACAGGAAAGTGATATTGCCGGTAGAAATTGTAATAAATAATTAAACACTGGTTAAGATCGTAAATATACCTACGTTCTTGGTTCGTATAACATTTAGTTCATGGATAGTACGCAGAAATTTGACAAAACGATTAAAAATTGCTTGTTAATTTAAAGCGTTTGTAACTTCCATAAGACATCGCTGCGCAAAACACAAAAAAAAATTATTTGCATCCATGTCCATCTGATAGCTACCAGTAACATAAAAATGGAGAACTATCAATACCTAAAATAGAGGGAATTTGTACACATTTACATTATTAAAGTTGCATTGTACCTTAGAACTGATATTTATATTGATATCTCTCGGTGGAGCTTTTAAATAAGGCATTAATACTTCTATTAAAAAATTTGACAAGTCTTTTGACAAACTAAACATTTTTATAAATTTTTTCTCCGATAATTCCTCAAAAGGATTTCGCTTTCTTTCGTATACATGTACATCTATTTCTACATATTAGCTTTATATTTTTCTTATATTATACTTGTAAAACAATTCTCTGTACACTACCATATCATATGGGTGCAAATAAAACATAACATAACATATACTCGCGGTGGCATTTTTTCAGCATGCTCCAATTTTTCTAATAAGTAAATGCAAATATTCTCAAGCCATGACTAATGAATTAACAACTCAAAGTACAAAATATACCAAAGCTTTGTTTAACAAATGCAAAGTAGGTTATACTACTATTCGTATCTCAAACACACATGACAGTTATCACTCGCTACATTTATGAGTGCGAATCCGAAAACGTATGCACAAGAATAACGGCCCTTCGCATTACTTTCATGTACGCATTCGTATATCAACATTCAAGCATGTGAGAATAGATCCCTTGATTTAAGTGCCAGTGTAAATGTGACGGTAAGATTATTGAGAAATGTCACTAAGAATGTAAATCATCGCATATATTTTGATACTTATTACACATCTTTCTTTTTTCACTTTACAAAGGATCAAAATATCCAACTGTAATAAAAACAAGGACTTGCAATGAAATCAGTAATTTTATTTGAATTAAACTGAAAACCATAAAGAAGTTTGTGTTATTTCCCTTAAATACATAGGGGAACTTGAATAACGGGTTGTAAATTATTTTAAATCACAAGAATCTAAACAAACCAATTACAATCATAAAACTTTATAGTGGAAGCATGGCATGTTTTAAAAAGGCTTTCAGAAATTGTTATGAAAATGACAGTGAATTCAATAAAATGCACCCCAAATATGACTTTAGAAAGTTCGTTTAATAAATTTCATCTAATATGACATAGTTTTAATAGACATTGTTGCTATTATCATAAAAAGAAAACCACATGCACTTTATTACAATCCATTTAGTCATTGAAAAAGCAGAATACAGAAGAATAGGACTACACATATGAGGTAATCGTCTCATGATAAGACTGAAAGCATGAGGATAATGAAAAACCATAAAGTGAATTCTATACATTGTATTACGTAATAAAATATGATTTATAGTAAGAATAAAATGAGTCGTGTTGAACACGACACAAGTAGAATTAGACACAGTCGCATAGAAATCGGTCATCTAAAAACATGAAAAATGTAGAGATATGCATGCGAATAGAAGGGGGAGGGGTTTGAAATCAATACCAGTAAGTTATATAGAATTCGTTGACTTGAACGTATCAATGATGTAGGGATACGAGAAGGTGTGATCGTGGATGGGGAGAGGGGATGTTCGGTGTGAGGCCCTAAACAAGTTAAATGTGAAAAATTAAGGGACGTTAAAAATGTAATGAAGCGAGGATACGGAACACAGTTGAATGGGAGAAAAATGCAGCATACGAGGAATCATTGGATCTTACGCTTGTGGTTCTGTGAGATAATTTCGAAGTACCTGCGGGTGGAATTAGCATCATTATGATCATTGTAGGGAGTGAAACTGGATTTATTCGTCCTGCCATTAACTTGGAATTTTGGGGGTTATGTTCTAGCTGCCATTTTGGAAAATGGAAAGCCTGTATAGTCTCGACATTCTAACCATTAAATTAGAGGAATTCAACTGTAAGTAATATTATAAAACATTTATTGAACATCTCAGTGATGAGCTTTATTGATTAACGATTTAGCAATGGGACAAATTGTGATTAACTTAAGGTTAAGAGTAAAATATTAAGAAATGTGTAGGTGTTAAGTACGTTGGAAAGGACAGTGATATAGTGCAAAGTTGGAACTTGCTATTTTTTTTTGTTTTATGACGGACAATGCTGATAATTTGGGATTTACTAATGTCATCATTAAACAGGAAAACGGGAAAATTTGGAGTGGCAAATAGTTTAATTGATGACCTAGAGTTAAGGCTTTTTAAGAATTTTCTTTTAGGATATTTTTATTTCAGCAAAACTTGGCCAGACTGTAGGGTAAGATTTATTTTCAGGAAAAGATATTTGTACATGTATGGAAATTATTTTATGTTAATAGCAGGTTAAGTTAGGTCGATTTTTATTTAATTTATTTAGGGAGGAGTATTTTATATAGAGAGAAAGCTCGTAAGTATGACCAAAGTAAGGGAATAACAGTCTTTCACATAAAAATGATATCAAAAGTTTGTGGTGATGGATTGCCCTGCGAATTTGATAGACATAAGACCGCCAGAGTGTGTTAATGTAATATAGAATTTTCGAAATTAAACCTTGCTAATTATTAATTTTGTGTTTTTTTATTTTCTTTTATCATATATCCATAGGAACCCATTCCCACAACACTGCAATTAGCCGATGCAAATTGTGTAAGGCCTATTTTATCCGTAGCTTCAAATTTTGTTTGTATGGTCAATGATTTGCTTCAAGCAAAAAGATCAAGATTTTGTTTTTAAAACTTGCTGCCAAACTGTTTTATATTTAAGAAGCTCGTAAGTTTCTCCACTTCACTTTCAGCAACGGGTCAACTTTCAAGAACTATGCCATTTAATACTTTAGAAAATCACTATATATCAACAATAACCGCCAAACACTACATACCCGTAACTTAATACGATCTTCATCATCGAGAGGTTCCTGATTAACCACAGAAGAACCTGTCCGTAAACTTTGAATAGTGATATTACCTCTGTTTGTAAAAACTGGATTTGCGCTGGATATTAAAGCATGTTGTAGGTTTATATTCACTATACCATCATATTCAACATTGCTCTACAATAAATAATGATAAATTATGTGTTATAACCGAAATTACTCACACAGCTTTAATCAAATGCACAAAACTGAAAATACTGAATATATAACAATATTTCTTTATAACCATTATAATACTTCAATCAACTTCTAAATTATAGATGAATATCTCACAATGAACAATAAGGTTAGGTATTTTTACACAATTGACGCTCACAATACGACAACGGCGAAACAAGTATAAAGAACGAAAAGAAGTGTTTTCACGGATACAAAATTGGACAGTTTTTGTCATGTTGACATTCTGCAAATAAATTTTTCAATTCTGGTGTTTTATTCGTAATATCTGATTATTATTTTCATAATGTTTGAATCTCTTCGTTTCTTGTAAATCTTGCTTGAAGTTTGACGACTGATTGATAGTAAAAATACTGATCTAGAAATGGAGTTCGACAGAGAAGTGAATTATTCTAAATTCTGCAAATATATATTTTGTACGTGATACCTAAAAATTATAAAGATCGCGCCAAAATAAAATACCGGAAAAAGAAAATGTAGGTTAAGAGTATTTATCACAAGAAGAAATAAATATGGTCATTATTAGAACCTTATGCAAGAACATCGCTTAAACGATGCCGAGAAACACTGCAGCTACTTTTGAATGAATGTGGAACGTTTTGATAAATTATTTGAAGCAGATACTTCTAAAATTTTCAAAATTTTTTCATGCTTGAGAATCAATATCTTCAGCAAGAAAATTATTAGCTACTTTGAGGTAAATACAATTACATGTAAGATTCTGCAGTACAGGCGTTATATTTTTTTAAGTTACTTAGCTTCGGGCGGTAGGATGGTTTCAATATCATATGCTTATAGGGCAGGAAAAAATACTATAGGTCGCCTAATTAAGAATACCTGTCGAGCTATATGGGAAGTTTTGAAGCCCTACACAGCTCTGCACGCCGAGAAGTGTAATACATTATGGCAACTATCGAATTGTACAGGATTGCTGGCTAAAAAGCATACTTATATTCAGGTGAAATACAAATATGAATGTATTAAATTTATTGAACATTTTTTTAATATACACCACCAAAAGCTTGATCGAAATTTTATAATTATAAAAATAGCCATAACGTAGTTTTGTTAGCATAGTGTAACGCTGAATATAAATTCGTGGCAGTAGATATGAGTTTGAATCCCGACACGGTCCACTTGAAAAATGTTAAACAATCATTTTTCACAAAAATACGCCCTCGTTCGGGTGAAAGGTAAAATGGAGACCCCGTGTGCGAGTGTTGTCACGCACGTTAAAGATTCCTACCTTGCTTGGAACCGCAAGGGTTCGGCAAAATTCAAAATTTCCAGGTAAAAAAAATAGCTTCCTGGCCAATGTAGTACCTTCGGGTAAAGCATTGGAAAATCACATGTAGGGTGGTAGATATGAGAGCGAAAGGGAAATTGATGGTAATATGTTACGAAAATCTGAATTTGGCAATCAGCTAGCTATATAGTAGCAACCTAGATGTTCCATCTGCTTGATCTATTGAATATGCTGGTAAAGATATACCATTTTATCTTGTCAGTGATGAAACCTTTCCACATCGTAATAATTAAATAAGGTCATAATCCTGGCAAAATGTTAAATTCAGAAGAAAGGGTTTTTAATTACAGTTTATATTGGAAGAAACAGTAATCAGAGAACTAAAATATTCTTTTTAGCCAAGTAGAAACAGAGGTGTAGAGGAAAATGCATTTGATATTTTAACATCTCGATAGAGAATATTTCGCGAACCACTTATTGCAAGTTTAAAGACAACCGAACATATAATTAAAGCGGCGGTCTGCTTGCATAACGTTTTAACGAATAATAAGGAAAAAGCCCAAACCATTGCCCATTAAATTATGTTGATGCAGACCATGCGAGTGGAAATGTAAAGGGTCAATGGAGGTTAGAGTCTCCGTTAAGTCTTTTAAATATCCATCGTTAAGGAGCTAGTTTCTTTCTATCGATGCAACCTGTTCCAGAACTAAGACCTAATAATGATGATGTAAATAAAGTAAGGAATTCTTTAACAGCTTTTTGTGCTACTGAAGGAGCACCACGTTACCAGTGAAATAACTAATATTCTTGTAAATATAATAAAACTGTCAATAAAGTAGAGATAAATTACTGTAAAATTTTATTTATAGATGTTTCTATTTTTAATTATATGGTAAACTAAAACTAAACAATAAATTCTAATTACCAATTTTAACCTTATACGCAAATCATCATACGCTTTTGTAAGAAAGTCCATTTCTAATTTTGTCCGTACTCTACTTGGCAAGTGCTTTAAAATATGTAAGTATGATTCCCTATTACGCGTTTGGAAAGTTAGTAAACTTTATGTGCATGCATTATAAAAGTGAGAAGCACCTGTCTTTTGTCATCCTATTATGTAAGATTGAGAAGGCATGTGCAATTTAGCTTGTTTATGCAATGCGCAGTTCCACGCATCGTCCCGCTTCCCTTTCTCAGCGTTGTGGTAACGATGGATTGCTATCACCATGTTTTGTTCTTTTTAGATTTCAACAAGGTTGTAACTAGTTTGTTCAATTGGCAATTGAAGTAATTCAAGTCTTGTACGGGTAACTAGGAAGGAATATACTTTCAATGTTTTCTACTCTATTAAAAGCACCACTTTGGCGTAGGGTCGGGATTTAAAGCCCTAAATGGTCTAAACCTTCTGATAAATTTGGGCCGGCATCGTTAATCATTCTTAAAACTGAAGTGATGCGTTTAGTATGAAATGCTATCTAGAAATATTGTTTTATAAGTGGATGTTTATGAGAATTCTTTTTTTAGTTTGGTGTTTTAAAAATTCAGTTCTAGAAATAATTGAGTTCCCAAGGATTCGGCAGCCTGGATCAACAGGTATCAAGCTACTTACGTCAATAACGTATTTATCAATCACCACTACTTTAATATATCTGGTTCGTCTGGAGTGAATGTAAATTAGTTTAATGAATAATTTATGCATTCATTTAAGATATTTAATAAGGATTTTTTTAAAATTTATGGCATTGTTATCGACTGTTATGCGTTAGCCATACTTTCAGCTCAAAGTGTAGGTAAGTGAATCTTAACTTTTGGTTGTCAAGTTATTTTTATTATTACTTTATTTTTAAGGAAGTGCTTTGACTGTAAATACTTGCTATTTTATGCCTGATGTGGCATCTATAAAACTAATTATTGGTTTGATATTTTATTTAGCATAATTGAACTTGGTGATGGTCACTCGGCTATTTCATTTAACAACCTTTAGTTAATAAGATGCTGTCTTAATTTTTACGTTGTTATTAAACTATTTAAAGACTACTTACCTTTTGTAACTCCTGCAGAAACAAAGAACAAACCTGCTAGATGATTAAGAGGTGACGCTTCTTTGTCGTGTCCTTGTTTAATGATTTTAAATATTTGATCTTGCGTTTAAAAATTAAAAAAGGGATTACTATTTAGTTTTTGAGCAAGTATTAAACAGGTTGCAATCGTTAGAAATATTTGATAACTGAATACATATCAGGTTAATTTGGTTTTCTGTACGTTGTGGTGGAATTGCAGGTATGTTTTTATTGTCTTCAAAATTAAATTTTTTCTTTTGATCCTAAAATAATATTCATATTTGGTGGTTAATATGAAAAACTACTAACCTCGACTCGAAGTTGCTTCGGCATATGACTGCGGAACGAACAAGAGTGTGGTTAATTTCTGTCTAACAATCTTAGTAACACTTTTGAAATAGAAAGTACTAAAAGTTAAAGTACACAGAAACCATATTTACTCTCTAGGATGGACAATGTCAGACAATATCAGTTCATAAAACTTCCAAAACTTTTTTTTGTGGAGGATAAGTTGAAACTTCTTCCTTAACGCGAATATACGCATCACGAAAATTGCGCCCTTTTTCTTATAGTGTCTCGAAAGGATGCTTCTCTACAAAATAATTATGGTAATTACATACAGTATATTTTAAACAAAATTAGTTTATCTTTAAAGTATTCAGAATTTGATTCCATAAATCATCTCTGATTATGTTGGATCGATTTTCAACCGGTAAACGACAATCACACAGTAGAGGTCTGGCTTCAACCAATATTATTAATAATATTTTCAAACGGATAAGCAGCTGCTTCATTAAAGTCCGCTTCTGCACCTTCTGTCCTTTCAATTAAATATTGTTCAGAACATTTAACTGTTGTGCTAATAAAATTGCATTACTTTCAACACAATTCTACTAACTTTTCCATTTTGTGACAAAGTAACACCAAATAACAAACTTCAGATGCACCAAAATGTTTGATTAAGTATATTTTTCACAATTCACAACTGTCAAAGTATATAATCGTCGCTAAAAAATTTAAATTTTCTGAGCTTGTTACAAAAATTGGACTTCCATCTTGTTTGCAAATTGCAAATTTCGTATCTGTGAAACCGGATCCTAAGTCGTGATCGGTTAGAATAGCGTACGAATATAATTGTAGTTTATATATCAAATAAGGCAAACCCGGCTAGACAAATTTTAAGCAGGGACTTAGTTACAATCAATAAGCAATGAACAATAATATACTTTGTTACTATTTTACAAACACATGAAATTAATGGTGACTAATTTCCTTTGTTTGATATTTAAATATTATTTATTTTGAGTTTCTGTGTAGAATTCAGTCTTTAATGGAAGCTTGCTTTAAACTACAGCAACTTGTAATAGTACAAACAATTTGAAAAATATCGGATTGAAACCGAAGAAGTTTTTAATTTTTTGTACCAAGTTAATCTTTAAAATGTTCACTTCAGTAGGAGGTTGTTCAAGAACCTTAGCCAATTACACATTAGTGTACGCTTAGTTACAGTTATTGCTGTTGCTTTGTCAATGTCAAATTTGCCTATTTCTCTTGTATACATGTGCTGTTTTTAAATCAGGCGTGTTAGGGTTAGATTTAAATAAATAATTAAGAAGTTTTGATTTTCTTCCGTAAATGTTATAAAGTTACAAAAATGCAACACGACGATGTAAGTATGAAGGTATGACTTCCTTAATAAGACCTCATTTAATTCTAGGTTGTTTGGAGTATTATCAATAAGTCATTTTGTTCCTACAAAGTAAAGTAAGTGTACAGGTAAAATTTTTATTGTAATATATATAGAATGTTACAGTACTAAGAGTCAACGGTTTTGTCGAAATGAATATAACTTAACTGGCTTGTGCAATCGATCATCTTGCCCTTTGGCCAATAGCCAGTATGCTACTGTTCGTGAAGAAAACGGAATTATTTATCTATATCTAAAAACTGCAGAAAGGTATTTATCGATAGTACTGTAATTCGAAGTTCAAATTTGGATTATAGAGCTGCTTTTCCAAGAAATATGTGGGAAAAAATAAAGCTTTCCAGAAACTTTGAAAAAGCAATTTATCAAATAAATGAAAATTTGTTGTATTGGAATGGTTTTATTAAGTCAAAATGCAAACAGCGATTTGTAAAAATAACACAATATCTAATTCGAATGCGTAAATTAAAATTACGAAGACAGTGAGTATAGGAATTGTGTTTTTCGACGCTAATAATTTTTTACTTGCAGGAAATTAATAGTACCATTGCAGCGTAAAATAGAAAGGAGAGAAAGGAGAAGAGAAGAAAAGGCTTTAATAGCAGCAAGAATAGAAAAGGATGTAGAAAAATCACTTCTGGACAGGCTGAAAAAGGGTGTTGTAAGTACATTATGTTGACCGGAGGAATTGTTTTTAATTATTTGCTTATTATTTAGTATGAGGATTTGTATAATATACCACAAATGGCATTTGACAATGCACTTACAGAAGAGCAAATTGAATCTGAAAATGAAGAAGAAGTTGAAAGTGAAACAGAGATGGAAAATGAGAAAGAAATGGAAATGGAAGCTGAAGATGGTGATGAATTTATACCTGCAGATACTGATGACGAAGGAATTGATGATTATGATTCTGATGTAAGTTTTGATTTCTTCTGATAGGTTGCTATGAATATTGTTCTAGGCTAGTGATAGTGGTCGGCCAGAGAAGGTTGATCTTGATAGTAGTTTCGAATCATCTGAAGCATCTGACATTGAGGTGAGTGTTGTATATAGTTTTAATTAAAGAATAGCGCGAAATAAATGAAAAGCGACCGGCAACCTTTGAAAGAATAAAGCAAGGAAAGTCACGGTAACGGCAAGATTTCAATAGCCTTCCATATTAAATTAAAAATTGATTAAAACTACTCAGGTACATGAATATTTGTAAGTAACATGAAAATTACAAAAAAAAATCGAATTTTTCAAAAAAGGTAAATAAAATAGCTTAGTTTTGGGCGAACTAAGAACAAAGATTTAAAATATAGGGTTATGGTTGGTTGATGCATTCAATTAACAGTCATCGCCACTCCTTTGTATGTGCAACATCTTCCAGTTGGCTTGCGATATTAATGTATTTATAATCACGATTACTAACCGACTTCAATAGTGAAGATAATGAATTGGTTTGTTTTCCTACACAATTGATGTTGAAATTGAAGGTATAAGCTTATACACTTGTGTATGAACCAACAACCAATAGTATCTTTCAGAAACATTTTCAACTCCTTCAAAGGATTTACATACTTCACTGGTTAGCGTAAATGCATTGTACCGCTGTAGTTCTTCATTACCAACTACATTTAATAACATAGCAGTTTTAACCGAATCAGATTTCTTCGTATATTCATTGGCTTCAATCAAGAGTTTTGAATTTTTGCTTAAAATTTTTTTAATTTTCTGCAACATCACTTACTAAACGAAGTCCTTTTGGTGGTTTGAATGTAATTTTTTGAACTTTGAACTGTACGTTTTTAACCTCGGTAACTCAAATTTAATTGTTTTACAATTTTGTGGAAAGTTGCATATGGTTTTGAAATTCTAATTTTCCATCTGTTGAATAGTAGTGATGAATTTATTATAATATCGTACATTAGCACTAGTATCAAGAATACGGCAAATTACCTTAACAATGATTAGGGGGAGCCATTAATGGGCTAAGATCAGTAGCGTAACATGTGGGTGTGCCAGTGAACATTCTAAAGTATAAATAACACAGGGGCATCGGACGGTCATGTAAATTAAGACAAATAGTTGCCCAAGGTAGTTGCAGATGCAATGAAACAGGAAGATGCTGAGCTGTTTCTATCAATAAATTCCTTCAGTTTTGCTAATATGACGAAGTTGCCACAAATCTAAATGCAATTTATGTGCAGGTCCTATTTAGAAAAATTCTTGTTTTTGATGAGTTTTCACTAGTTTTTCTTGCACAGTACGAGTCTATTATGATTCAGAGAGGATTTATTGATGCTGTTAATCTTTGCAGACTAAGGAAAAATTTGAAAGATGATACCTTTGAGGCAGTTAAAGGCCTACTGACGTTTCTTGATTCATTGGTCGGAGTAATTAAAACATTTAAAAGGCGATTTGGTCATAATAAACCAGAAACGTAAAAACTTGAAGAACTGCCTTCTTATGAGAATAGACTACGTATGGTAAAACAATTTTATGAATTCCTCTGAGGTATGTATGTCACTTTGTTAAATGCCAGTGCAGACATTATATATCTAATCCACAAACATTAGATACACAGTAAGTAAATTACCGCCTAGTATATGGCGTGCATAGTTGCTGTAGAAAAAATGAATTCACAGTCGTGTAAAGTTATTAGATTTTATAAACTGATTTGCGCAGTATTATGAATGTGCAATATTAAGTGATAGAGATCAAAGAGAAGAAATGTCAAAAAAGGGTGGCAACTTAAATATTCGTTTGAACTTAACAGAAATAGTTAAAACTAAAACAGTTTCTGCTTCTATGTGAACATTGTAGCTACTACTGACGACTAAGCCATAATATTATTGTTCCAAACTTCTCAAACTTTCTATGTGGTTGACATGGTGCTTTGTTAGAAAATGTAAATTTTGTTTTTGTATTTGTTATCAAGGCATTGCTGTCTTGTAAAAATGTGCAGCTTTGTAATATTAACAAATGTCGACAAAGTCATCGTTCAATTTTACATTTTAATAATATATATGTAAGAACATCAGTATCAGAAGAACGTTGTAGACAAATCCTTTCATGAGATATGTTACTGTTAGTTCATTTGGGTTTAAATCCATTAGTATAACTTACTTCTAGGTCATTCCTGCAAATTTATCAAATCCACAGGGTTGTTAAGTTTTACATTAAGCTTTGTTGAATTTACACTTATTTGGATTATTTGAATTTGAACCTTTTTATATTAGTTACACTTTGCGCCATATAGTTAGCGTTGCGGAACATAATTAAGAAGAGTTATAGGAGTGGGACTATGTAGCTTTTGATATTTTTTTTTGTTCCGTGGCGACTCGCGCTTTAGACTTCCACGAGAATGGTCGTGTGCAGTTCTGTTCTGGTTCAGTTCAGTTTTGGTTTTTAACAATGTTTGTTCAATAAATATCACTGCGTTTTACAAGTTTTATGCGTTTCTTTTTGATAGTGTTAATCTGCAGACTTGCTTGGAGATCACGTCAAGGAATAAATATACATGGTCCTTCGAGCCGGATAATAATTACTATGGAAACGGAAATTAAGCTTCATCACAATTACAGAAGGCATTGAGCGTCTATGCCACGGAGCGAAACAGTAAACTTTCAAATAACTGAAATTGGAGCGATTATAAATTTGCATAAAAAGGATTGGTCAAGGTACCCATATATAAGACTTCATTTATCCAAAATAGCGTTTATTTGAGGAATCAAGTAAGTTTTCCGATCAATTTTCAATAATTTGCGTAAATTTGAGATTACAACTTTAATTTTATATGTTCATAACACGTTTTAATGTGGTGTTTTTCCAATTAAAATAATGTTTTTTATATGCACAGATGTAATTTGCATTGAAATATTGCCAGAGGGTAGTAAATGTTAAGTTATTAAAGAGCTTATTTGCCCTTGCATGCATTTAATTACACTGCCAAACAGGTTCTTGCAGGCGTATTTTCTTTCTAAAAATAACCTTTAGCTTTAAAAAGTTGCACATGCTAGCGGTGACTCATTCATAACTGTGCATTGCCTTAAACGATCTGAAAACATTTATTGGTTTTTAGAAAGTTTTACTTGCATGTTTTGCAGGGCGGCAAAACGTTGAAACCGGTATTGTATAACCTAAAACCATTGAGCAGTTAAAACATCATTTAGTGTTTGAAAATTAGAAGTCAATTTTAATAACATAAGGTTAAAAGGTTTGGTGCGATTTATGTGATTGGTTTTTAGCGAGGTTCTTATGCAATTTAAAGGTTAAGTTGTTTAATTTAAAGGTATTTTTCAAATATAGCGAAAAGAGGTGTTCTTAAAAGCAAATTAACAAAGTTTAAACAGAAGCATTAGCAGGAGTTTGCTGCTTTAAGTTAAGGAGTTAAGAACATTGAACTTAAAGAGCGTTATACTCGTTTTGTCCCCTTGTTGGAGGAATATGAGGCGATTCAATTAAAAATCGATAATCTTGAGCATTCGGAAGATGCTGCAGGTTATGAAGAGGACAGCCAATTTGAAGATGCGTATTTTTCTTTAATGTCTAAGGTTCAGTACACGATTCAAACTTATGAATCAGTTGTAAAAACAGAAGTAGGCTCACGGGCTAGCTCAGATGCTTCCCCAAAAGGGTCTAAGGAGGTTAAGCGAGCGGCTTCTTCTGACAATTCGAATGCAGGCATATGTCTGCCAACGATAAATTTACCAAAATTTGACGGTTTGTACGTTAAATGGCTCGATTATAAAAATACGTTCGAATCACTTATGCATTTTAATAATTTAATTATTTAATTAATAATTTAATTAGAAACGTTCAAAAATTTCATTATTTGAAGGCCAGTTTGCAAAATAGTAGCCCGGAACAAGTGATTAAAGCAATACCCATATCAGATTCCAATTATACGATATCGTGGGACATTCTATGTTCGAGATATGACAACAAAAGGTTACTTGTTCATAACCATATAAAATCTATTTTTAACCTAGAAGTTTTGGCTAGTGAGTCATCATTACAAATTCGAAAACATACATACGGTTAACACCCATTTGAAAAGCTTAGAGTACCTTCAGTTACCAATAGAGCACTGGGATGTACCATTAGTGTATGTTATTGCATTACAATTAGATAGTACCTCTGTGCGAGAATGGGAATCGTTTAAGGGCGATAAAGACTTACCTGCTTTGGAGGATCTCTTTAAATTTCTGAAAGGGCATTCAGATTTGTTAGAAACTCTTGAGACTGCTGGTTTAGAAAGGCGTTCTGACAAACCTCATAAAGGCTATCATAATAAACCCTGACAATTCACAAAGGCGTTAGTAGCGAACAGTATCTTGTGTAATTATTGCAAGAAAGGTTACAGTATTTATAAATGTATGCAATTCAAGGATTTAACGGTGAAAGACCACATAAAAAAGGTTAGAGGTTTAAAAGTGTGCGAAAATTGTTTGCACGAAAACCATTATGCCAAGGATTGTAAGTTTGGTTGTTGTACCAAGTGCAAATTAAAACACAATTCTCTTTTGTATATCGATGCAGCTGAGGCGAATGATATTGTGGCGACGAATTTATCTGCAACATCGATAAATACACAGGTTTTGCTTTCTACTATATTGGTGAAAGTGCGAAGTAAGGACAATAAGGAATATATTGTCAAAGGTCTTTTAGACAGGTTCACAAAACAGTTTTATAACTGAAGAACTGGTGGAATGTTTAAAGCTAAATAAAAATAAAATAAACCTCACAGTATCTGGGCTTAGTCAGTCATTGTCAACAATCGAATGTAAGTGCGACTTGACTGTACAATCTGTTAATAAGCATTTCAGTGTGGATTTGTCTTGTTTAGTTATCAAAAATATTACCCGATACTTA
Source organism: Platerodrilus igneus (assembly GCA_036346225.1). Classification (NCBI taxonomy): domain Eukaryota; kingdom Metazoa; phylum Arthropoda; class Insecta; order Coleoptera; family Lycidae; genus Platerodrilus; species Platerodrilus igneus. Next base: position 190,183 of record JARFIW010001290.1, read on the forward strand.
CCTTCATTTAAGTTGGATAAGGATGACGTTCTTATTCCAGAAAATCTGAATTTAGCGGATCCTAAGTTTTTGAGCCACATCATATAGATGTTTTGATAGATAGCGATTATTTGTGAAACTTTGTTTGCAAGGGTCAGAATCAGTGGAGAAAATATATGCCTATTCTACAAGAAACCAGCTTTGGTTGGATTTTATCAGGGCCAGTATTCAGTAATCGTAAAAATCTTAAAGGCACCACATACTGTAACTTAATTAACGTAGGTGTTCAAACACAGCTACAGCGATTTTGGGAACTGGAAGAAATTAGTCCAGCAAGACAACACTCTTTAGTAGAGGAGGAATGCGAGCAACATTTCTTAAGTAATTATAAGCGCGTAGAGGACGGGCCGTTCATGGTGTCTATTCCATTAAAGGCATCTCCAGATATTTTGGGAGAATCTTATGAATTAGCTAAATCGCGTTTTCTAAATTTAGAGCGGAAATTTGCATCTATTGCGTCACTTGGGCAGAGATACAGTAATTTTTTGTCAGAGTATGAAAGTCTAGGACACATGTCCAAGGTAGAATATCCCTCTGATGTTAAGCAGTATTTCATGCCACATCATGGAGTTTTAAAGGAGAGCAGTGAAACCACGAAATTGAGTGTGGTGTTCAATGCATCTCAGGCGACTAGTTCAAGCGAATCTATCAATGATCTGCAGATGGTAGGTCCCGTATTGCAAGTTGACCTTCTTTGAATATAGATTCGTTTTAGGCAACATTAGTATGTTTTTTTGTAGCGATATTGAAAAAATGTACTGTCAGGTACTTGTAGAACCTTCACAAAGGCGATTGCAATGCATATTATATAGGCATACACCCGATGAGAAACTGCAAGCTTACGAATTAAATACATTGACATACGGAACAGCATCTGCATCCTTTTTAGCGATACGATCTTTACCGCAGGCAGGTCATGATTGTAAAAAATCATATCCTTTGATATCTGAAATAATATTGCGTGATTTTTATGTCGACGACTTACTGAGCGGATCTAACAGCGCCGCTGAAGCTAAGAGTATTGTCGAAAATATTTTGGTTGTTTTAAGTCAAGGAGGTTTCAGTTTGCGTCAATGGGTTTCGAATAGCGATGAAATTATTTCCAATAGTTTAGGAAATGATATGATAGATCTAGGACCCAATGAGAACAAAAAGACCCTTGGTCTAACTTGGGCAGTTAGCACGGATTGCTTCAGGTTTAATATTAGCGAGAATAAAAATTCGATGATTGCAAAGCGAACGATTCTATCGGAGATTGCTCAGGTATTTGATCCTATCGGATTATTGTCACCTTGTACTATAATTGCTAAAATTATTTTACAAAGGCTGTGGCAAGAAAAACTGGCATGGGACGACGAAGTTCCAAGTCCTATTAAAAATGAATGGTTGAGAGTTTGAGAGTCTCTTCGTATTTTAAATAATTTAAATATAGAGTGGTGCGTGAGATATACGGACTCTTTTCATTTGGAATTCATGGCTTTTCCGATGCCTCGGAGAGAGCGTACAGTGCGGCGATATACATAAAATTACTAAATAGCGAAGACACTGTTCGTATAAGATTGCTATGTGCAAAGGCTAAAGTTAGTCCTTTAAAGACTCAATTCCACGTTTGGAACTGTGCGGAGCACTTCTACTGTCTCGATTAGTAGAAAAGGTTTTAAAATCGCTTACTTTAAAGCCGGAGAAAATATATTTATGGTGTGATTGGACCATAGTTCTAGGGTGGTTAAAAACTCAATCAAATTTATTAAGGCAATTTGTTGCTAATCGCGTAGCAACTATACAAAGGTTAACAGAAATTGATCAATGGAATCACGTTAGGTCACAAGAAAACCCTGCTGATTTATTGACGTGCGGAATTAATCCAATAACTTTACCAAGTTTAAATTTGTGGTGGGACGGTCCTTCTTTTCTGCAACAAAATGCGGAGTGTTGGCCAAAAATTGGCACAGAGACAATATTTTAACCAGAGTTGCGTAAACAGGAAAATGTATATTTAATTATTAATGATACTAAGTTAATCGACTTTACTCGATTTTCTAATTTTAATAGATTACTTCGCAGCGTTTCATTATGAATTGCAGAACTAAAATTAAAAATATTCAGTTACTAACGAGAATTGAGATTGAGCAAGCTACATTAATCGTAGTAAAATATTCACAATTTGAGTCATTTTCTGAAGAGCTAAGAGCACTTAAACAGGGAAAAAATATTTCCAATAAAAGTAGAATTTTAGGCCTTTCTCCGTTCTTGGATAAAGATTGTATCATGCGCGTTGGCGGAAGATTAGATAATTCAAACCTTCTCGAGGATCTAAAGCATCCTATCTTATTATGTTCAAGACATTTGTTATCAAAGTTAATATTAGAGTATGAACACTTAAATTCGTTGCATGTGGGCAGTCAAACTTTATTGTACACAGTGTGTCAGAAGTATTGGCCGATTGCAGGAAAAGGCTTGGCTTGTAAAGTAGTCAGGCAATGTGTAACATGTTTTAAGGCGAAACCAAATTTTTCTAGTACTATCATGGGAAATTTACCAAGAGAGCGAATCACTCCTGTTGCTCCATTTGCAACTACAGGTGTTGATTATACTGGAGCATTTTTAATAAAAGAGCGAAAAGGTCAGGGATCAAGAATGATCAAAACATATATATGTATATTTATTTGCTTCGTAACAAAGGCTGTCCATTTATAAGCAGTTACAGACTTATCATCAGAGTGCTTTACTATGGCTCTGAGACGATTTGTTTCACGTCGGGGCAAACCCTCTAAAATCTTCTCCGACAATGGGACGAACTTCGTAGGTGTTAATAATGCGTTTGCATTATCTTGAAATGACAAATGACAAATTTAAAAGAACTTCTACAAAATTACTACACCACTTGTGTAATTTGAATCCTGTGGAATTATAAAGGGCATTTAATTCGACAAAAAGCTGTTTCGCTACTGTGATCGACTCACAACCTGTCACTAAATCATCTACTTACCTATCTTCAGCCATAGCCTTCGCAGCAAGAGGAAAATTTGAAGCTAGAAACAAGGATGATACCAAACCATATGTAACAGTGTTTAATTGAAAATCCGAAATAGATTCTGGAGTGAATCGTCAAACTATGCGTTGATTACGACAATGACTTTCCTTTACCAGAATTTGTCTGTACATTTGCTTTATATCAGCTGATAAAACAACGCGAAATACACGGAAGTTCAACAATAATTTACTTATATCCATCTCCAATGCAGGTCCAACCAATAAACTTCCATTCAACAAATTACCTAAATCATCTTTGCATGAGGCGACGAATACGACACTCAATTTAGTTGTTGTACTAATCACTTCATGTACTTGCTGCGGAATGTAATAAAAATTTTTGCAAGTTAAGGTATCTTTTGAAAGGATCTTGATTTTAGTTATATGATCACTATCAATATAAACCTTCATAAATTCTTGGTAACTAGAATACAACTCTTAACCTTTTAATAAACAACGTTCTAAAGTCAAAAAAACGACGAACTGCAATTTCTGTAGAATTACAAAATGAAGGTTCAGAACCTTTGAGTGGTAGAGATACCACAAATCTTCCAACCCCATTACAAAAATAATTTTTACCAAAATCTTGTTCTCATTTCTCTTCGACATGGGAAAAATGTGCAGTGGAAGGAATGTTCTCTAACTCTCAAAATTTACGAATGTCCACATTCAGTAGATTTATCGTGGCACAAAATGAAGTAACCGAACGTGTAGGAGATACAACCTTTCCTTTTAATACCCATCCCAAAGTGGTATGAATAGCAACAGATTCCAATGCATTGTCCCAACGTGACTCATTTAATATTATTTCAGCAAAAATACCTGCTCTCAATAGCAATTTGTGTTACTAGAGAATATTAAACTTTGGATCAGCTAATTGTAACTCCTGAATATGTGACCAATTATTTATCAGTAATTTAGTGGCCAGCAAACGACTATAAGTCATGGGTAAAATAAAACATTCTGTATTATAAATCGCTGCAAATGAACCAAGCGAACTGAAAATGCACGATACCATGCCAGACACTGATGACGACTTAAAACCTAGTCTGTGAATAGTGCCATTGACCTTGGTTTTACTCAAATCTAACCCTTGACGACATTTATCTATCATAAAGCTCTCCATACTTCCATTGCCAATTAAGGTTTGAACTGACTGCAATTGATCTGAAAATTTTAATACAGAAACTACGGGTTGCTAACAACGTGGTAGTCTGCTCTAACGGGTTGTTGCTGAATGACCGGTTGACTAACTACAGAAATTTTTTCACCATTATTTGACGTTCTCTGAGGAGAAACAGCTATATCAAGATTTTCAAATGTAATAACGTATTATGTTCTTTTGCACATTCCTTACAATTCAACTGAGACTGACAATTTTTCACTGAATGTGATTCACTTAAGTAACGAATACACAACTTGTTCATTTTTATAACCTCATAGCGATCTCTAGGGATTTTGTCTAACAGTTGCTTCCATTTGTACAAAGAATGCGAACCTTGGTATATAGTACACTTTTTATTACTAGAAGTTGTAACAAATGAATTTCTATGCACCGACAATACGCTAGAAAATTTTTTATTATCTGAAGACCAATCTTTGCACCTTTGTGACTTTTTAGAGATGTCTCCAATGAAACGATCTCACTGATTTCTAGCACTTTGCCTTGCCTTTCTACAAAGGCTCTCAAATCTTTAAATGTAGGAATTTCTCCAAACAAATTTTCATCGGTACAATTTATCAAACTTTTTAATTGTGCATGCGGAACAACCGAATTAATTTTCGCACATTTTTCAAGAGCATTTTATTAAGTGCCAGCTAATAATCTTTTAGACTGAAAACGTTTTAACAAAATGTCATATGTCTGCTGATACGAATCATTCTTAATTGGAATATGTTTAATCAAAGTATGTGCAATTGAATCAATATTATCCACTAAATACATAAACTTTTGAATGTGTAACAATTTATCATTGTCATTCACCAATTTTTAAAACACAGCATGAAATGACTTTCAGTCAGAAATTTTTCCCGAAAAACGAAGAATTTTTAAAACAGGGAGAGGTAGATTTGCACTAGTTGCAGGTGTATATTCTGTATTAACAATAGGTTTAACGTCTTTAGGTAGTTCTGCTTTAAATTTTGCTGTGAAAATCTTCATTTCTGCTAAGAGGTTTCTCATTTCAACCTTCAGAGCACAATATTTTTCCGCTTATCAGACTCTTTAAACACAGCGGCATGACATAAAAATTTGAAATCTGTTTATATTTTTCTCACAGACTCCACCGAAACATCAATAGCACGACAATTAAATTCAGATTTTTCAATTTTTCACTTATTAAAAATTCTATTTACCCTGCTTGTGCTTTACGAATGAGCATTTCCACCTTAGCACCCATTTTAAATAGAAACCTATAAAACCACTTCCAAATAATACAAAATTAATTAATTAGGTATTACGAACCGAAATGACGAATTACTTTATTTCTAAACACTTGTCTATACCGACACCTTTGTAAAAAATACACGAAAAGTGGCTGTACTATTTATTACTAACACATGAATAAAGCGAAGTCTTGCAATTAAACAATTAAACAAAATTCGAATAATTTATTTGTTTTCCCAATGAACTTGAGAAATAATTATGCTTACGATGTTATGACGAATGATAAAGACAAAAATGTATTCGTGCAGGAAAGGCCGACTATCTCTTTTACACTTAACGACAAAGTGACGAAATATACTATTTGGTATTACAAACCTCTAAACTTGTTTATTATCAATACAGGTAAAACCTCAAACATTCTAAATTTAACTTTGTAAATACGAACGAAGGGTTGAAAGCAATACTTTCTGAACTGTAAACAAAGGGTAACAAGATTTTGAAATTAGGGATATTGACAAGAGAGAATTGAAACTGCATTAAAACAAATGTTCATAGCCTCCGAGACGTGACCAAATGTTGATACCTTTAAAGTTGTTGCTAAATTATAGCATAAAAATTAACATACCTTGTAGTATTCAAAGATGAAAAATCAGCAACTTGTTGGACAAATGATGTTTAATGAACTGTAGTTTTATAATCGACATGATTATGCCCCAATTGTAGACATGTGCGAATTCACCTTAATTATGTGTCACACATAATGACTGATTTAATGCATGAATTATTGTTTATGTCCGATACACATAGTTTTTTGTGTCAAGTTTCAGGACGAACTTCCTCGAACTGCCTTCACTTTAATGGTTGCAGTAAAGCATGAAAAGTCATTTTCTAATGGCACTATACTAATATGTATCAAGCTCATGTCCTTTGGAATGCAGTTTTTAGGAATGCATATTCAGGAAATATACTTGACAGAAGGATACAGAGCCTTATTCAACACCAATTTAATTATTAATAAAAATGATCGACCAAACGGCAGGCATCACTCAACCGATCACCATTATCTGCTCTTATTAATAATTATAATTACAACTTACTCCAATCTTGTAACAATAATTAGTCTCATCTTTTTGCACTTTTGAGAATCTCTCAAAAACGTTATTGAATTGTATATCTGTAGTTATTATATTTATGATTTTAGTATGTCTATATGAGCAATATAATTATGAGTGGATTCTACAGATTGGTATCGTTAATATCCATTACTATTGAAATTTTAACAAGTAGTGTTTAACTTCAGCTTAGTTATATTATGATGAATCATTGAAAGTAATTTTATAGCCTTTACTTATACTGTTTCACTAATTATTTTAAAAGGCGCACCCAGGGTGCACTGCATGATCTGCAGCAATGGCTCTATTTTATTTCATTAGATTGTGATTTATGTCAATGTTGTAGAAGATAAAGCAGATTACAATATTAAAACTTTCTTTGATTTTAGGATACATCTGTTCCAAGTAGTTCGAAATCAAAAAGAAATGCATCAAAAAATAGCAAAGGAAGAAAATCTACTCCTGGAAAACGGTCTGGGAAACCTAGGGTTGAAGTTGAATATGAAATGGAAAATGCATCACCTTCCAAATCAAAAATATCAAATTATAGTTTTTAACTAAAATTTTAGCAATATACATGTTTAAGATGCTAAGGAAAGAATTTTAAAGCTATTAAAAGTTGGTCAGTTGTTTTGTACAATTTTTTTTATAATAGAGACATTTCACTATTTTCTGAATGCAAATTTTTGAAAGTCATTTTTTAATATGGATATTGCAAGTTAATTTGCCACGAATAACATAAAGTGCAAATAAGAACAAGTACAGCTGTTACTGAATTATCCTGTAGAAATTTGATGAACTAGTTTTTGTTTACTAGAGATTTATTATATGCTAATTGATACTACTTGCCCGACTTAAATTTTCTCTACTAAGGAAATGTAATGGTAAATAGTATACCAGTGGTGAGGGGTGGATTCTATAAAAGCAAATGCAAATCTTTTTAGGGCTGTACAAATTTCAACACTTTCACTTACACCTACATGGAAAGGCATTTAAACTTTCTGTCTAATAAAAAGCCATTGCGCATCAACCCACCTTGAGTAAGTGCCTGCCCGAAAGGTGGGTATTTTGAGAGACGATTTACTGGTTCTTGTTGAAGGTTGGATGTTTAGAGCTTTATTTACATCCTTATTATTCCTTTCTAGTAGTCTACACAAATAGTAAAACCAATCTCGTCATCTGCTAAACCAAGCTATATTAGCAAACAATTATTACAGTAAATAATCAACAGAAAACAAAATAAATCCTAAAATCTAGCCCTGCCAAATATGCATGGAATTAAAAAATCAAATGTATCAATGATAGAGTTATCCAATTAAATTTCTAAATACTATTTCGCCTCTACAATACTGAACTTTTATATATGAAAAATTGTGTTTCTATCATCTGCTTTAAATAAGGTCAAAGGTAATTCGCCAAATTTAATAATTTTGAAATGAGATTCTCTGTGAAATATACGCCTGCTTTTCCGAAAAAGTTGATCTCACGACTATCACATTTGAATTTTGTCTTCACATAGATTTGAAAAAGAAGTTGAGAAATGCCTACATTCTATTCTCTCCCCCTAACTTTATTGTTTGAGCTAATCGTTCTCTGTATGTAAAAGGTATAGACGACCAGAAAGCTCCATCACCTTTATGTTTTTTGGTAGCCCAAGTCCCTGAAACGAGTCTTTTTCCAATTTCCATATCTTGTATGGCGTGAAACTCATATGTTGACGATTTATTTTCAGCTAACCCTTCTTTGTCTTCTGTATTTGGAATAAAGAACTTAATTGTTAAATTTTATTTTTATAAGCGACCCATTAGTGATTATGTACTTACAAATACAGCTATGGCCTTTCATAATTTTTTAACTGCTAATAGTAAAGGTGCTTTCATAAATAATGAAAACCGCAAGAGTAGGTTCATATCGTTTTACGTACAGTCAAAGAATATTAAGAAAATAAGAGGGTATGACTCATTTAACTCCGATATAAGTAGTTGTGTACGAACCCCCAGGAAATTACCTAATTAATTTCTAAAGCTTATTCGTACAAATATCTAACTACGAATAATAAAATTAATAAAACTTATATTTAGTTCATTAGCTTTCGGCGTTGAGCTCTTTCTTCAAGGAATCGTTAGTTTCGTTTTCTTAAACTTGTAGCGCCCTAAAGAAAAGGCAAGGCCGGTAGGAACGATAAATTGAAATTATTACATCAAAAGAAACACTGTAACACCACCCCCGATAAGCACCGTTGCTTCCGCGAAAGCCGGTATTAAAGGGTCCACGTAATTACCGGCAAAATTAGTTCGAGATCCAATAAAGGTTTCATATCATTCCCCGAGAGCGATTAAAATCCCCGAAACGTTATCTTAGCGTATTTATACATAGTAAATCATTCAAATCCTACAATGTAACTACTAATTTATAACCTACAGGTCGGATCCAGGAATCAGAAAGATTACGTTTACTAAATATAAGAAATGGAAACTGGTTGTGCCATAATTGAAAATGGCATGTACGAGTTAATTCACTTAATACGTAACAAGTCATAGGTTCATTTACCCGCACTTCTCTTAAATAAAAGAAGTTGATAGTTTAATAAGGGTAACCAACCCTTAAACAAATTCATTTAATATTATTATAAATTGATGAAACTTTTAATAACGTAACTGTCAATAATTTCAAACATAACCATTACTTTGACCTTGGCTCAATATTGCATTCTATAATTCAAAATTAATATCATTTGTTATTTTTAAGTTGTTTAAAAGTATTTTATTTAGTTCAATTTAATGATATACAACTTGTTTAGTGTTGAAAGTTACACAGGTTTATTTATACCATTTTTTTAGGATATTATTTCTTAATACGTGCTTTATTTGTATATAGATATAAATTCTTATTGAGGTGGAATCGAATTACGTAGGTTGCGTTTGGTGTTGCATATTGCTGAAATTAAGTAATTTCTTGAGTGGATTTCGGGACGGTTTATTCAATTATTGCAACCGTCTCGAAATGGAATCAGAAAAGACCTCGGTTCGTTAATTGTGTTAGTGGCCTAAAGCAATGTCGCAAGTCGCACAAGTCATGAAATATTTGTTGAATTCCATAAATATTGGTATTAGAGGTACTAGTACGCTAATGCAAAGTGTGTTCATGAAGGCGTTTGCTAACGTTATGCGTGATACTGTATAAGCTACCGCACTGGAATGATGTCCTACTGACTAAACAGACTTGCAGATGCCAATATGCGCCTATTCTAATTCTTTTAAAATCCACGACCAAGGTAAAATTTTTTTACAAACCTTGTTTTAGTTGGAGTCTATTGGTAATGGTACTGAATTGTTCAAATGTTTTGTTAATAATAAATTCATCTACAATTCTTGATTCCCTTTTGTTGATAAAGAATTAAATATACCTTCCTTCCAAATTCAGCATCGAGTACTCTGAATTGTCTGTTATAAGCATCTAAGAATTGTAGTTAAAATATGCATTGTTTAGCAAGAATCACCAAAACACCAGTTGATAATATTAGTTTACAAGCATTAGTATTAGGGGTATTAATACTCAAGCACCTCGGTTTATTAATCATAATGCATAAACTATCGCATCTGGTCTGAGGTCCTGTTAATTCAAGAAGCAAGCAAATGTAACCGTGAGTGCATTTTAGTTTATTTGAAACCCACGACCGAGATAAATTTTTTTATATATCTTGATTTCATAAAATGTCAACATGTACGGTACGAATTGTTCAAAAGTTTTATTAATTAATAAAATTTGTCTGGAATTCTAGATTTATTTTTATGAATGCACAATCAATAATCTTTCTTGTGGATTGAAAATGCCGAGTATAAATTGTAGTTTATAATTGATAAGGAAAGGTTATCAAAACACTTACCTGGTTGTAAGAACACAGGCAATAAAGAATGCAAGTTTCTAATTTTTAAAGTAGCACTCTTGTTCAAAAGCTAAATGTTTATGTTTTAATAATAGCAAATTAATTGAATCTCGTGTCCCATAAGGGTAATATACGTTTTCTAAAGTGGATAATTTAGATACGCTGTTAACTCTATCATCACACGCAGAGCACTGAACAAACGGAGAATTTGCATGTCACAGATCATGTCACACATCATATAAGGAAGGCGCGCGACCACAACACCCGTATATATAGCTTAACGTGGCTCGCCCTTTTTACGATGACCACAACCCCCAACATAAAATTCATGCACGCTGATTGGCTGCGCGTCACCCCACCGGCCTCAAGGAAGGATATAAAACCAGCCGCATTACGACCAGACCGTCACTGCATCCGACCATCTAGCGCTTCTCCTAGCCTAGAGAGGAACATTCGAACCCTCGGCTCAGCTGTGAGCCCGAGGCAGCACGACGCTCTGGCGCTTCTCCTAGTCCGAGGCACCGTCGAAGAAGACCTCGGCTCTGGTCCGAGCCCGAGGCAGCACGTCGACGCCACAACGCTGCATGGGCGACGTCTCGGTGTAGAACCAACCTTCGTCCACCCAGACGATCCCAGTACGTCGACATCAACGCCGACGCCACAACGCTGCATGGGCGACGCCTCGGCGTAGAACCAATCTTCGTCCACCCAGACAACTCTCAGAAGGTTCGCTGTGAGGGCGGCGTACCAAGACGCCGAGGACCGACTCCACTTCTTGTATATATTTATGTTCTTGTTTAGCTAGTAATCACTGTATATATTATGTTCTACCTTAGCTTGTAAACACTGTATATATATATATATATATATATATATATATATATATATGTCGTGGAAATTGTAGGTTAAAAAGGGTATATAGGTCTAGATAATAAATTCTCAACAACTGTGTATATAGGAAATAGGAACAATTTATTTACGCGCCCAATTAATCAGTTTAGATAGTGAAATTGAACGGATATTAAGATATTTTTGTATTTCTAAATCAGAATGTTAAAATTGCATAAAGGGGGAAAGCTTTAGAGTACATGAAAACTCAAGGATACGCATAATTAGTTGTAATAGTTTAAATCAAGCGCATGGGATAAGAAACGGAGCTTTTGAGTATTGAAAATCAATAATTTAAACGCATATTTCCATTTAAATAAACGAAAACGTTCGTTATACAAATCCTAAGAAGTGTTAAAGCTCGGAATTATAATTTTAAAACGGACAATTTACTTCAAAGAAATACCTGATAGTTAAATGTCAAGTTCAAAGAACTGAAATAGACGTTGAGATAGAATTCTATAGAATTGTTTGTAACGGTCAGTCCGACAAGCTGCTAAAATAACAAATGCTTTGAATACAAAGTGAAATGAAATATCTATAATGTAAAACGGACAGAGAACACGTATAATAAAACGTTGGTTACAATACACGCCTAGAATACGCAGTAGAGTTTGAGGCCAGCCACAATATCGATTTTTGTAGCTTGAGAGGGGTTCTGAAAGAGATAATAAATATGGGTAAAACGAAGAAAGGTAGCTAAGGGTTAGACGTTATAACGAGGAAAAGCAATATAATTGATCGAAGGCTAGAAGTTGTGAAAAGCTCGCGTCGGTTAGAGGTGGTTAAGCGAATTTCTATGTAATAGCACGGTAAACTTGAAATTTTTCAGACGTTGAAGTTCGTTACGAACAAAATTTTGAGAATCGGTATGGAAAATAAGCTTTTTGATGAAAAGAGGCTTCATGAGGGGTATTCAAAAGCGTATAAATACATTGGGATAGGTATTAAAGCTCTCTTATATATCTCTTAGATCTCTTACTTACTTGTTATTACGTGCTACTGATTGTCGCTTATTCGTTGAATTATCATACATCATATTTAAAAGTGTGTAAAAACTGTTAGTAACGTGCCGGTAATGTATTAAAAGTGTGATTTGCACAAGTGGGTGCTGGGTTATAAAAGGTGCTGTTACTACACGTTACAATCTAAGGATAGGATGGTACTTGGGTAAGCGAATCAAGAAGTTAGAAACTAGTATGCGTGAAGTGTAGTGTTTATGGAAGGTTAAGCTTGGTCGAGGCCATTATCCGGGTAGAAATACTAAAGGTGGTTGCAGAGATTTGGATAGCTAGTGGACATGAGTTGAATCCAGGTATAATCACGAAGTGTATGGACACAACGACGAGGGTTTTGGATCACATCTTCAGAGGTAACGATGGACAAAGCTTACTCCAGGTAAAGAAAATTAATTTTTTGCTTTTGCTTAAACATTTGTGCTGATATTTTGTGCTCGAGTGTTTTGACTTATTGGGGAGTGTATTTTATTACCATAAAAACTCATTTAAAAGGGTATATGTACAGGACAATTACAATTGATTATTTAAAAATGTTTATTAATGATATAAAAATGATGTTGTAAGGAATAAACGGGCCTTTAGCTTTATTTTAAACAAAAATGCAATGTGTAAAAAGATTTACAGTAACTGGGTTATACTGAGCTCAAAATAGACTAGAATAAAAATCAATTTAGGGTTGCACGACGGGCCCATCTACTCGTCTAAAATAAAATTGTTGGAATATATTAAAATCACGAAACTTTAAAAGTCTTAAAGATTGAGATGGTAACATTGTTTATCAAACTGTATATACAAATGTGTAAATATTTCGTGCTTAAGGAAACTTGTTAACATGTGTAAATAAAAAGGTTGTATGTCTTGTTGCATTATTTGAGTGGTAATTTCATTTGACTGTATATGTGAAAAAGAGTGAATTTAGGATGGTTGGTATCCAAGAAGAAGCAGATTTTAGAGCTAGCCGAGGTGTGCAGAAATAAGGAGGCGTTCCAAAGGTATTGTAAGAATTTTTATTTTCAGAAAATTTTATGACTGTCCAACGAAGGCGATCGCGATTGTTCTAAAGATCCACTGCAATTTTATGTTGGCCCAAGCGTGACGCTTGATTAGTTTTTAAGGAGATCTTGAGTGTTATCGACTTCCACAGCAATTTTATGGCGCCCAATCCGTGGGGCGAGAAACGATTTTTTGTAAAATTCACTGCTTTTTTATGGCACCCAATCCGTGGGACGAGAATTGATTTAGAGAAATCCACAGCAATATATATGTTCTAATTAGTTGTAATTACTGTATATATATATATATATATATATATATATATATATATTGCCGTGATAAGGGGTTGTTTAGGGGTGTATTGAGTAGCAAGGGTCGTGTAGTAACCATAAATTACGATAGGAAGCAGAAAACTGCATTTATTTAGCAGAAAATTAAATAATTCATATATTATATAAATAACAAGTATTTAACACTCTGTATATAGACCTTTATTAATTTTAAGTAATGCAAATAAAAATATCTTTCAGTAAAAGTACGCGTATTCAAAAGAAATGATAGCGCATGTAATTAAACACGCGTTGAAAAGTTTTGTTATTAGTTATAAAACAAATACGAAGATAAGAGATAAAACCTAACTAAGCTTTACGCAATTGCGCAGAAACAATAAACATTTTGATAAGAAAACGCAGTTTCAAAAATACATAAACGAAAGTGGAATTAAGGTTACATCATTTATTTTGTTCAATTATCCAAAAAGGCGATATCTAAACAAAACAACGTATAGTTAAGATAACGAGGTATCTATGGCAAATAGGTATTACACGGAAAACCGAATATATTACATCAGAAACCACTTCAAAATGCAGGAAATACAAAGACCTTATTGATTAAGATATCTACAAGACTCGTTGAAAACCCAGCCCACATGCAAGTGGGAACAGCCTATATTTAACACCGAGCAATGATAAGACGGGTCAGTTTAAAACTCAAGCAGGGCAAAGCTGCGTCACTGCTAAACAGAAAGTCACGCGTAATTTAATATTTAATAAATATAATAGTGTATGTTATAGTGACAAATAAGTGCGATAATTATGAAGACTTCTTTTGCCGTTTAACGTGAGTAGAATTTGGGGTAATTTATTTAAACTAAATATTAATAATAATAGGGCTTCGAATGTTGATGATAAGAATTCTAATTGATGGTATAACATTTCGAATGTGTGGATATTTCGAATGTAATGACAATAATTCAAATTCGGGTGGATAGATATTATAATTCAATTGTGTTAATGATAATTCGAATGTGGGGATATTTTAAATGGATTGATATAATACGTCTAATAGAATATTTCAAATGTGTTAATGAAAATAATTCAAATCTGGGTCAATATAATATAATATTTCAAATCAGCGTCGACGATTTTTGTACAATTTTGGTACAATTTTGAGTTGCGAGATTCAATGCAAATAAAATAAAAAAGTACGAAATAATTTATGGAAAACGAGAGGTTCAACTAAACAGAGCAGTGATAGACGAATGAGGACAACAAAGGGCCGTTGATCCACAACCCGAATAACCTGTAGCAGGTCAGATCTAATTAGTTTTAAGATATTTTTTCTATTTAAATTTCAATACTAAATTTATTCAATTTATATAAACTTGTGATAAAGTCAGCAACAAACATTGCATACGTTAAACTTACGTAACATATTATAAAGGAATCCAGAACGTTCCAGGTCTCTTTGCTAAAAAGAGGTAGTTTTTGGTGACTTTAGATTGAATGCAAAGCATATAAATTTTGGGGTAAATGATACATATGATATTGATTGATTGAAGGGTGTATTTTAATATTTTAATTGACTTCGATTTATAATTCAAACAAATAGGTAATGATAAAGGGTGGATAAGAAAAAAATTGATCATCGTAACGTTGTGCACTCTGTGTAGATTAAAGAGGGCTAGCCGTGGCATAATAGTAAAATAAGTAAGAGTAAATTTGATTTGGGAACACAGAGCGGTGGAGTTATAGAAAACGTCAGAACACCGAGTACGGCGCTATCATATCAATTTTTATTTGACGACCCAACGTTGGGGTTCGATTGTTCCTGAAACTACATAGCAATATATATATATATATATATATATATATATATATATATATATATATTATCTAATTTATTCGAGCTGTCAAAATAAATTCCAATCTCATTGTTATACAAATATCATTGCAGAAAATATTGTTACCGAAACTCGCGCGGATAACATGCACTTGACTATACCAGAGTACACATGCTGGAAATAGAACAAACCAAAGAATCTCGAGAAATTCCAACTAAGTTTTGTGCTAATAAAATTTGGATAATCTTTTACAAAATCTAAAATCGAAAACGCATTTCATTGGTTAAAGACCTGATTGACGTTTTTCAACACAGGAAGAATAGCAACCAGAACTGTATAAATATAATTTCAAATTCTGCAGAAGACATCCTAGTGCTCACCATAGCCTAGGAATCCTCTCCTATGCAGTGCTCTCCATAGCCTGTAGAACCTTCCAAGCAGCCCTCGCCATAGCCTGCTAAATCCTAAACGCAGTGCTCCCTATAGCCCGCGTATCCTCCGAGGGTGACGTTGTCCGACGTACTTCATAATTCATCAATCCATAATTAACAAACACGTATGAACGTTAAGCTCCGTTCCGTATTTCACCGACCAGTTGTTATTGTGACTGCATCTGTCAAGCTCTACCACAGGGCGACATCCCCGTAGAGGCATCATACCACGAAGCCTGCCGAAGAATTCAGAAGACAACCGAAAACCTTCTGAACCCTCTTTTTTTGTATATATTGTAAATTAGTAATTTTTAAGTGCATATAATTTCATTTAATAAATTCTTTTAACGTAACATTGACCCACCACTAAAACACGAAGCCTTCCGAAGACCACCGAAGATGTCTGGACCTCTTCAACCTGTACATATCTCCTAATCATCGTTGTTCAAGTTCACGCTGGGCCTCATAAGCAACTTCCGAAGCTTTTCGAAGAAATCCGAAGACTTCCGAAGACATATACACCTGGTTAAATTGTGCATACAAACATTTAATCAGTGTTTAAGTTTAATTCTGGTTCCACAGCAACCATGAAGCCATCCAAAGACTGTCGAACTGTTAAATCATTCAATTTGACTTCTTATTTTATGTAATTTTGGAACTTATAATGATTTTGCTTATGTTTGTTAAACAATTAATCAAGCCAAGCCTACTTGCATTAAGACGCCGTCCCCGTAAACGATAACAACGCAAGAAAACTTACGTGATGCGGAGTCATAGATCTATTGCGGTGGTAATCATTTGTAGATGCTAAATTAGTAAAGTACCATTAATTAACTGTGTACTAATTTATTGTTATATTAATGCTAAGTAGATTTTTAGGTTTAATATAGTCACAGAGCAATTACTATTGCTCTGTGAATATAGTGTATAAATTAAAATTTCTCTAAAGTCTAATCACCTCGTTTATTGACGTAGTGACTCTTAAATCCTTGATTTTCTCTCGTTCGTTTTTAATCGTCTTAATTTCCAGTCTAATATACCGCAACAGAATGATCCTCGACTAGGTCTTACATACTACCCACCTCAATAGTTCCTACAAGCTTTCCCGCGTGTAATGTCCAGTCTAGACGACCATCAACGAAATATTCGTTTTTTTTGTATAAATTAACGCTGCAAATGTCGCACATCCAAATCGTTGCAACAGATATTAAAGATATCTATGAACAGTCTTATTTATCGATTCAAAGTTGTTTGAAACTTACTATGAATTCCTAATGAACTTGAAAAAGAGCTACCCTTGAGTAGATAATCAGAATGTGGCGGCATCCGTTTTACCTTAGATAAAATTTAGAACAAAGTGTACCTGAAAGGCTTTATTAATCGTTATTGAACTACAATTGAATTTAAATATAGTCGACCTTTACTGGATATATTGTTAATAAGATTACATTTAAATCCTATTAAACTAATTATTTACAAGGGCGACGTTGGTTCGAGGTTTACACAAAATTACAAGTAGTTCTAGTGTACCTTAATAGTGCCGGGAACTTCCTAATTTTTCCGTAATTAACCGTTATTTACTGCCGGAAGTGTTAAACCACTGTGTAAAAATGACTGAAGATACAGTACCGTCTAATTCTTCAGATCTGAAAGAAAACAAAAGCGAAGAAGATACCGAAGAAGAGTATGCTGAAGACGAGGAAACGTCTGATGATGAAAGGTAGAGAAATTCTATGAATACAATTTGCAAATAAGCAGTCAATTATATTTAAGATATAAAATTTTTAAGAGTAATATATGAAATTTAAATCTTGTTCTCTACAATAGGAAACTCGAAACGTTTCCGTAATTCAATGTAGTTTTGTCACGTTTGACTTTTTTTATTCAAATGTTAATTAGAAACAATGGTCTTGGTTCAAGGACTATATTGCAGTGAAAGTCGAGCAAATCGAGCCCTACGCTTAGGCCAACCTAAAAATTGCAGTGAATGCCTAGAACATCGAGCCCCAACGTTGGGCTGCATAAAAATTTTCTAAAAAAAATATAAAAAACTTTTGATTCCTCTGGAACGCCTCCTTATTTCTGCACACTCTGGCTAGCTCTAAAATCTGCTTCTTCCTGGATATTTACCATCCTAAGTTCACTCTTTCTCACATATACAGTCAAATAAAATTACCACTCAAATAATGCAACAAGACACACGACCTTTTTATTTATACATATTCAAAAGTGTCCATTATCAAGAAAATATTTACACATAAGTATATACAGTTTCATAAATTGTTACAATCTCAATTCTTAAACCTTTTAACATTTCATGATTTGTATTTATTTCAACAGTTTTATTTTATACGAGTAGATGGGCCCGTAGTGAAACCCTAAATTGACTTTTATTCTGGTCTATGGTGAGCTCAGTATAAACACAGTTACTCTAAATGCTATTTAAAACAAATTTAAAGACCCGTTTACTCCTTACATCAAAATTTTTATGTCATTTAGTAACACTTATAAATGATAAAAACCAATTGTCTTTTACATATACCCCTTTAAATGAGTTTTAATGATAATAAAATACACCCCCAATAAGTCAAATCACTCAAGCACAAAATAACAGCACAAATGTTCAAGCAAAAGCAAGAGAAATTAATTTCGTTACCTGGAGTAAGCTTTTTTTCATCATCGCCTCTGAAAATGTTGTCCATACACTTCACCGTTATACATAGATCCAACCCATTTTCACTCGCTATACAAATCTCTGCAGCCGCCTTCGGTGTTTTACCTCGATAATTGTCAAGACAAAGCTAATCACCTTCCGTAATTACTAAACCTCACGCATTCTTGTTTCAAACACTTCTCAACTCGCTTACTCTAGTACCATCCTTTTATTTGTTTGTTGAGTGTAGTACCAGCACCGTCAATTAACTAGCACTCACTTGTGCAATACACACGTTTAAAAAATACTACCGACGTGCTGTACTAATACCGCTTTACACTTTTAAAGTAGAACGTTGCTTTACAAAGCAAAGTCAAACGGATAAGCGACGTACGATAATAAGCAAAAATAAGAGAGACCTTTACTACCTCTCCTAGTGTATTTATATTCTCTCATCCACCCATCTCGGACCCTATTTCAGTCGAAAAGCTTATTTTATCATAATTGATTCTAAATAATTTTACGCGTAGCCGACTAGTACAACCGAAAATTCTCTTTCCACCGTGCTTTTCGCCTGAAATCTGTTCAACAACTTATAACCGTTGCGAGCTTCTTGAAAACTTCTAGCCTTCAACCAATCAGACTGCTTTCCCCCCATTTCTACGTCCAGCCTTTAGCTATCTTCCCCTGTTTAACCCATATTTGCTGCCTGTTTTAGAATCCCATTCAAGCAACAGAACATGGATATTGTGTTGACCTCCAAACCTACCGCGTACTTTAAACGAGTATTTTAACAAACTTTTATTATACATGCTCTGTCTGATTTACACTACGGATATTCTATTTCACTTTGCCATTAAATCATCTGTTGTTTTAGTAGCTTATGCATTGACCGTTACATACAATTCCACAGAATTTTGTTCTAACGTTCATTTAAGTTTTCTTGAACTTGTTATTTTCAACTGTCAGGTTTTTCTATAAAGCAACCGTCCGTTTGAAATTATATTCCAAGTTTTAGCATTTCTTAGGATTTGTATTTTAAGGAACGTTTAGTTTAGTTAAATTGAAAATATTCGTTTACCTTATTGATTTATATACCCAAAGGTCTGTTTATTATTCGATGCGCTTGATTTAAAATATTAAAACTAATTATGCGTATCCTTGAGTTTTTACGTACTCCAAAGCTTCTACACGTTATGCAAATTTAACATTCCAATTTAGAAATACAAAAATATGTTATCCGTCCGTTTCCAATGTCACAACTAATTAATTTGGCGCATAAATAAATTGTTCCTATTTTCTATGTACACAGTCGTTAAAAATTTATTATCTAGACCTATCTATATCTCTTAACCTATAATTTCCACGACAATATATATATATATATATATATATATATATATATATATAAAGTAAAAAGGAATTATTGGCAAGTGACTCAAATTCAGCCACGAGGGCATCCTGTCGACGCGTTTCGCCCTAATTGGGGCTCATCAGGACAGGAGTAGCAAAGTTGTAAAATTTAACACAGACACCTTATGGGAAGTACAGCATCACCTAGCTCACAATTTGTGTCTTTGTGTCATTTCACCTGACATCGCAAGTTTTAACAACAGTCGACACGGAGGAGATCCGGCTCAACTGCCTTTTTCCATAGCCAAAAGTTATATTTAAGAGAAAAGTAGGTTTAATGAGTCTTAAATTAAACAAAGTAAAAAGGAATTATTGGCAAGTGACTCAAATTCAGCCACGAGGGCATCCTGTCGACGCGTTTCGCCCTAATTGGGGCTCATCAGGACAGGAGTAGCAAAGTTGTAAAATTTAACACAGACACCTTATGGGAAGTACAGCATCACCTAGCTCACAATTTGTGTCTTTGTGTCATTTCACCTGACATCGCAAGTTTTAACAACAGTCGACACGGAGGAGATCCGGCTCAACTGCCTTTTTCCATAGCCAAAAGTTATATTTAAGAAAAGTAGGTTTAATGAGTCTTAAATTAAACAAAGTAAAAAGGAATTATTGGCAAGTGACTCAAATTCAGCCACGAGGGCATCCTGTCGACGCGTTTCGCCCTAATTGGGGCTCATCAGGACTAGGAGTACAAAGGTTGTAAAATTTAACACAGACACCTTATGGGAAAGGTACAGCATCACCTAGCTCACAATTTGTGTACTTCTGATGTCATTTCACCTAGACATCGCAAGTTTTAACAACAGTCGACACGGAGGAGATCCGGCTCAACTGCCTTTTTCCATAGCCAAAAGTTATATTTAAGAAAAAGTAGGTTTAATGAGTCTTAAATTAAACAAAGTAAAAGGAATTATTGGCAAGTGACTCAAATTCAGCCACGAGGGCATCCTGTCGACGCGTTTCGCCTAATTGGGGCTCATCAGGAATAGATCAACAAAGTTTAAAATTTAAAAGAACTTATGGTGAATAAGCATTACCTATCTCCAATCTTGTGTCTTTGTAATGTGCATTGTCACCTGAATACGCAAGTTTTAACAAATGTCGACAGGAGCAGTGGCTAATGCCTGTTTCCATACCAAAGTTCATATTTAGAAAATAGTTTAAGAGTCTTAAATTAAATCAAATGTAAAAGGAATTATTGGCGAAAGTGACTCACAGATTCAGCCCGAGGTGAATCTGTCGAGCAGTTTGCCAATAATTGGGCCTTCATATTGTTAATTTAAGACTAGTTTAAACTATTTTTAAATATAACTTGCTATGAAAAGGCAAGTTGACAGGATCTCCTCGTTCGACATTTGTTAAAACTTTGTCGATGTCAGTGAAATGACGCAAAGTTTACACAACATTGTGAGCTACGGGTGATCGACTGTACTTTCCCATCAAGGTGTCTGTGTTAAAATGTTTACAACTTAATGCTACTCCTGTCCTGATGAGCCCCAATTAGGGCGAAACGCGTCGACAGGATGCCCTCGTGGCTGAATCTTGAGTCACTTGCCAATAATTGGCCTTTTACTTTGTTTAATTTAAGACTCATTAAACCTACTTTTCTCTTAAATATAACTTTTGGCTATGGAAAAGGCAGTTGAGCCGGATCTCCATCCGTGTCGACTGTTGTTAAAACTTGCGATGTCAGGTGAAATGACACAAAGTTTACACAAATTGTGAGCTAGGTGATGCTGTACTTTCCCATCAAGGTGTCTGTGTTAAATTTTACAACTTTGCTACTCCTGTCCTGATGAGCCCCAATTAGGGCGAAACGCGTCGACAGGATGCCCTCGTGGCTGAATTTGAGTCACTTGCCAATAATTCCTTTTTACTTTGTTTAATTTAAAACTCATTAAACCTACTTTTCTTTTTATATATATATATATATATATATATATATTAAAAAACAAAATTTTTTCTGCAATCCGCAGGTTAAATTAAACCAATTAACGTGAGATGTACCTGTAAATACACAGAGTGAATTTATCTACACAAACCGAACTGGTATTTGTTTAGCGATTACAAAACAATTACTTGATCGTTTCACAAGGGCAAAACATCCATTGACCAGGTTTCGGCCTTCATTGAGTTTCATCAGAATGGAGTAGTTTTAACTCTAACAAAATACCAAGCAATTTCAATGTATATGCTCGAAGGAATTTCTGTACATTGGCGAAACTATAAATAAATCGCCATCAGTTTGATAAAGTTAGCACTAAGGGTGAAATTGTACAGAAGTTGATTCGAAACTATACTATGTTTCATACATGTACCTACTGTCTTTGGGATTTAAGAAATAATATCAGCATATTTAATGCAATAAAGTATCATAACTTCCCTGTGGCGGTGTTCATTTTATGCCTTTAAGACACAAAAATAATAATAAAGAAAATTTTATCTGCAATTCGCAGTTTAAATTATACTAATTAACACGAAAAGTATCTGCAAATCCACACAGCAAATTTACCTATATAATTTGAATAGATATATGTATAGCCCTTATAAAACAATTACTGGATCCTTTCATAAGCGGAAAAAACATTCATTGACCAAGTTCCGGCCTTTATAGTGCCTCGTCAGAATGGTGTAGTTTTAACTCTAACAAAACACAAAGCAATTTCAAAGTATACGCTCGAAGGAACTTCTGTAGATTGGCAAAAGTATAAATAAACCCCCATCAGTTGAATAAAATCATCGCTAAAGTTGAAATTGTACAAAAGCTAATCGAAACTAGATGGCCATACATATACGTTATGCCTTTGGAATTTGAAAGTGATACCAGCATATTTACTGCAATAAAGTTTCATAATCTTCCCGCTCTGCAATTACAGATATCGAGGGTTCGCAATGTATATCGAATACTGCATAATTCTTTCTCTCTGGCTGTATTGGACTACATAGATTGAAAACTAGTTTATATGCTTCTTCGTATAACATATTCAGAGACACTGCTCCTTTTCTTTCTTCACCAATAACACCCCTATTAACCAAGAACTAATTTTCTAGTTTCGCTTTGTATATGCTCCACTCAGAAATGTTTAATTTAAACTTGCGTAGCTGTTCCAGCAAGGTCACCATTTTATCTGCAATCCGTATGCACGTGTTAACTTGGATTTACAGATTATCGTCGTCGCCAATGTGATATCTCTAAGTACTTCGATTTCGAGAATGGGACAACAATTAAACAATAGCGATTTAATTTTATTACCGTACATTAAGAATTCAGTATTACACACGAATATGTCGGCCGATTTCCCCGAAAGAGCGCATCTACCTCCATGCTCGCCAATAAGAATATATAAATGTGCACAGCATAAAAGAGGAATGCGCATGTGAACTACATTACAAAAATTACAGTTAGTCTTGGTGGCAAATGTTGCAAGGATTGCAACAAGATTTTTGGCATCACTGTTTTTATGGAATATCTCCATTCTCTTCAACAATGCAAGAAATGGACGAAATCTTCTCCTAGTGTCATTATTCATGATTTAGTATTGGTTAAGGATACTAATTTTTTTTCATTGCAATGGTAACTTGGGCGAGTGATTGCTTTTTTCCAGGTCGTGACTGAGTGGTTAGTGTGGCACGTGTGCATACTCAAAATGGCATACTAGACATATATTGCTATGATATCGCCTTACTCCGATGTATTTAACGTTCAGTTGCCTGCTGCTCGCCACCGCTCTTTGTCTCTAAATAACCTATGATAAATTTTACACAATTGGCTTTGTTATGCCTCGACTAGCTCAGTTCAACCCTACACAGAGTGTACGACGATACGATAACAGAGAATTTTTACCTCCCTTTTCTCTAACACTTTCTATTTGAATGAAATAAACGAAATTAATCAAAATTTATATAATAACCAGAACTAAGTATAATTTGTAGCTCTATAATATTATTCGCTTAGTTAAGAAAACCCCTGAATCAAAGTAACAATATAAATCGATTTGTCCCCAAATTAAAACTCCCTTTAATCAGTTTAAAGCCAGCAAAATAACTCTGTTTACTTCTTTGAACTCAATGACCTACTTTCCCTTTTATGTAATTTTCGTATCAATAAAATTTTTGATGACCCTTTACATAAATATTTCAGTACGTGCAAAAATTTAAATGTTCAAAAAGAAAATAATGCCTTATGCTATTAAAGAATATTTTTATCTCTAACCTGTTGTTTTTACTTGCGTGTCTCTGCGTGCCCCTATTCTTAGAACTGCCACTGCGTGCTGTCGACCAGTGTCCTTGGTATTTTTTCAGTTTCTTATTGATTTTGTTTGGTCGTTGCTTATTTAATTGCGTAGTACAGTTTGGTTAAACTCTTAATTTAATTCTTGGTGTATAGATCAATGCTTATTTTAACGTTTAGATAGATTCTTAAATCAACTCTCAGATAGACGCTTTAATAAGTTCTTAGAGCACTAAGTTAATAAATATTAAAATTAGGTTTAATTAAAATTTTGAGACTTACGTTTTTAACTATTAAACGGCGAATGTCTGTTGTATATTTGCACTTGTACTATTATTAAAATTTTTCAATTGCCAACTTTCACTTATATTATTACTTAATTTGTTATTCTAATTTCGCGTGTTATCTTGGTTTAAAGAAGTACAGCGCGTGTCTTGGTCGTAGAAAGACTGATTTGTTTATCAGCTCGTGAGCTATTTAAAGACCCGTCTATTACCTGTACAATTGGTTTACCCAGTTTATTTTGTGGATTGAGGTGTTGTACTTTGACTTATGACGCCAACCTTCGGATTTCCATGTAGTTACCATCCCAATTACTCGTCTCGATGCTTTAATACATTACGTAGACATCTAGTTTTATATCATGAATTTTGATACATTGAACCTTTTCAAGCCACGTATTTTTATTTTGTAAATGAATTTTTAACTTTAAATCGCACATAGCCAACCGTATGTTTTCTTGTTTTGTTTTCCTAATCTGTTTGGGTTTTGTGTTAATTTTACATGGAGATCACGCAGGCAAATGTTATAATGACGTAAACTGAATGCGTTTGTTTACTTCCTGCGTTTATGAAACATGTTTGTTTTGCAAGATGTTTATTGAGAGTATTCTTGTTTATTTTCCCTACACTAATACGTTGGTTTCGAATAGGATTCATAGCGTGTTTGCCTTACTTTTAGATGTTCCTCATGCCTGTTTATTTTAAGTTCATGCATGCATAGCTGTTTTAAATGAATTGGATGGCGTACACAATTATTTATCTTACTGAATGTGATTGAATCTTTGAAGAATGAGCTTCTTTTCATTGATTAAAGTTAATTGTAAATTTTATTGGGTTTAATATTTTCTTTCTGCATAATTGGCAAATTTCGTACTTTTTATGATTAAAAGGTTTGGTTTTCTACACTTGTGTCATTTACATGGAGTGTATAACCCTTGTGACCCTACATACCCCTAAATAACCCTATTATCATAGCAATATATATTTATTTGGGCTTTGCATTAGAGTCTAAGTTATTATTTCATCTTATTAATTGTAATACGTTAGTATTTATCAACTTACCTTGTGTAAAAAACTACCTAATATATATATATATATATATATATATATATATATATATATATATCGTGTAAGTTATAGGTTAAGAGGGATAGATAGGTCAAGAAAATAAGTTTGTAACGACCGTGTATATAAAGAACAGGAGTAATTTATTTACGCGCCAAATTAATTAGTTTTGACATTAAAACAAGCGAATAGTAGCATACATTTGTATTAATAAATCGGAATGTTAAATTTGTATAAGTATAGAAGCTTTGTAGTACGTGAAAACTCAAGGAGGATACGAATAGAATAAGTTGTAATATTTTAAAAGTTGTAAATCAAGCACATCAAAAATAAGGAGAGCTTTTGGGTATATAAAATCAATAATGTAAACGCATATTTTCCATTTAACTAAACAAGCGTTCGTTAAATACAAATCCTAAGAAATTCTATAAGTTGAACAACATGGAAAGTACGATTTCAAACGGACAATTGGTTCAGAGAAAAGCCTGACATATAAATAAACAAGTTCAAAGAACCTGAATGTACGTTGGAACATAATTCTGTTGAAATTTTAGTTAACGGTCGATGCGAAGGCTACGAAAACAACAGGTGGTTTGAAAACAAGTTGAGACTGGATATCGATAGCATAGGCGAGACGAGGAAAACAAATAGAGACGTTGGATAAAACACTCGTTTAAAGTGCGCAACAAATTTAGAGTCAACCACAATATCGATTTTATGTTGCTAGAGTAGGATTGTAAAAGCGAAAACGAATATAAGTTAGACGAAGGTAAGATAGTTGAAGGCTAGACATAAGAATGGGAGAAATGTTTGTGACTGGCTGAGTGCTAGGGGGTGAGAGAAAATGTCAAGAAGATCGTGACGGTTGTGTTTTGTTAACCAGTGTTTCGGATTAAAGCGACGATGGTGTGAGAATTCTGAGTGTTAGAAAGTTCGTTGCATGTAAAATTATCAGAATCGGTTACGGTAGGGAAGCTTTTCGATTGAAATAGGGTGCAGGAGGTTTGTATCGACCATTATAAATACACTAGAAGACGTAGTAGGGCTCTCTTACTTCGCATATCTTTTTGACTTCGCTTAGCTTTTACAGAAACATCTAAGTTTAAAATTTTACAAAACGGTGTTAGTGCAGTCCGACGAAAGTTAATTAAAAGTGTGAAAAGTACGAGTGGGTGCTATTTTGTAAACGGTGCTGTAGCTACAGACAAAGAACGAACGATGGATGTTACTGAGGTAAGCGTTCTGAGAAATTTTTGGAACGAGGATGCTGGGTGTTTGGTAGATATGAAAGGTAATTAATTAGGATTGTACAATTATCTGGGTAGAAACATTCAAGGCGTCTGCAGAGACTTGGATAGCGATTGTAAATGAGTTTGATCTACATATAGCAGAGAGGTGTATGGAAGCAACGACGAGGTTTTGGTGGACGACATCTTCAGAGGTGACGATAAAAAAAGATTACTCCAGGTAACAAAATTAATTTCTATTGTTACTGCTTGAACATTTTGTGCAAGAGTGATTTGACACATTGGGTGTGTATTATATGAACATAAAAGCTAATTTGAAGGGTAGATAAAAAGGACAATTTGTATTTATTATTTAAAGGTGTAAATAAATGACATAAAAATTTGATGTAAAGAGTAAACGGGTTTTTAGGGTTGTTAAAAACAAAGATGCGATTTATTTATGCATTTAGAGTAACAGGGTTTATACTGAGCTCACCATAGACCAGAGTAAAATTCAATGTAGGGTTTCAAGATAGGCCCATGTACTTATATAAAACAAAACTGTTGAAATAAAATCAAAGTCATGAAATTTAAAAGGATTTCATGATTGAGATTGTAATATTTTATGAAGCTGTGTATCCAAATTTGTAAATATTGAGCTGGTGACGTAAAATTGTGATTTGTATGAATAAAAGGTTGTATGTTCCGTTGCATTATTTGAGTGGTAATTTTATTTGGTAGTACAAGTGAGAAAGAATAAACTTAGGATGGTATCGCAGAAGAAGCAGATTTTAGAGCTAGCCGTGGTATGCAGAAATAAAAGTGGGCGTTTCAGATAAATTGGAATATATTTTTATTTACAGGAAAAGAGTTTATGACGACCCAAGCATGGGACTCGATTGGTCTTTAGGAAAATCCACTGCAAATTTTATGACAGCCCAAACGCAGGGGCTCGATTGTAGAGCTTATCCATTGCATATATATATATATATATATATATATATATATATATATATATATATATATATATATATATATATATGAACAAGAAATCTACTGTTGGAATTGAGCTTGTTAATTCAGGGTTAGTCAATAATTAAATTTTATAAAAGTAAATATATATACTACTTTTTGCTCTAGCTTGTCTCCTCTGGCATCTGCTTAGACCAAACTAACCATTAATTAAATACACTATACCTAGGATCTGCATGTTCCTGTTGTTATTGAAAGCAAAAGTATTTGGATGTAATGTTAGACCAACATTTAAGATGGCACGCACGTATTGCACACATTACTTCTAAAATCAGATACTTTATTTATAAATTCTAATTACGAAACATTTTATCCTTATCCATCTTATGATGAATTACTATGTATTTGTGAAATCTAGATACAGTATTGTGATTTGGGGTGGTACGGTACTATTTGAACTACGTTGTTGCCTTTATTAACTGCACAAAAGTTCATTATGAATGTCATGCTTAATTAAAAATGATATGTTTTGCATTAGATATCTATTTTTTGATGTTAGTTTATAACGCTTAGAATTCTTTACTTAAAAATTTATTTTACTGTTTTTGTACAAAAATCTCCACCTTAAAGAATTCATAGTTTTTTTTCCTAATCTTCTTTGGGAATTAAACTATGAGTGGTTTAATTCCCAAAGAAGATTAAGAAAAATGCTAAACAAACCACAACAAACATACAGGGAGTATTTACAATTCATACAGTATTCTTATTACATTAGATTAATAAGTGAAAAACCAATCAGAACTACTCGACTGCTTACGATTTTAACTCAATATTGTTTCTTATTTTGTCCCAAGGATTTTCAATATTTAACCTGCCTGTTATAAAACATTAAACAATATTAGGATATACAAAAAACGAGTTACAAAATATTTATTTAACAACAAAGAAAAATATAATCGTTTATTTTTTAATGCTTTTCAAGATCCAATTTTTGGTTGAATTTAGCCATTTTCTTGTCAGCTTCTAGATGAATATTTTTTTCAAAGCTTTTTATAAATTCATAGTATTCTAACTTAGTTCACTATTTACAGTTTTTCTACCGTACTATAAATTATTTGTGCATTCAGTCTCACACGGCTTGCTTAGGTGCTGAAGCTGTCATATGTATCTCTGTACAAACAAAACTATTTAATGCAATACAATACAATTTATAAAAACTCAACTGTGCATGTGTTGTAGTGTGCACTGTTGCATATGACAAAAATGCCTCATTCACAAATACAGGTCGCTTTATGCTGTTGGGCACTATCAGACGATTTCGGACTAACTCAAATAAACATGTGTTCAATACTGTTTTCTAAAAGAACTATAGTGTTTTAAAGTTTATTACATATAGAATATGTACACATATAAGATGAGGTTAAAGCACACTAATTTAAAGCAAGCAGAAAGAACTTCAAGAGTTAAGGTCAAAGTGTGTTCAAAATGTCCTCCTTGCTTAATAAAGCGGTGCACCGTCATGCTGGAACCACATACTTTGATGCAAATGGAAAGGCATGTCATCTAGCAGTTCGAAAATTGTATTGTAAAGAAAATTTTCGTAAAAATTCCTATTTAGATTAATTTTCCATTTTGAAGGGCATTAGCAAATGTTTTCTGATTCTATTGCCGCCTCTTTGGAAATCAACACTGATACTCTTTTGAAACTTATGAATATCCATTACAAAACATAATATAAATTATATCAGTATACTCGTGTACTGTAAACTCGTTCATAATTAACTTAATGTTGATATGAGAGAAAACGGATACGACAGATGTTTTATTTTCATAGGCAACAAATAAATTAAGAAGTTTGCCACAACCGATTGAGGTTACATGTAATAAACTTGGAGGAGCTACAGTTCCATTAGAATCTAACACATGACTATTCGAATTACTCATAGGATTCACCAGGTAAAGATTTTCCCTGACATCATAAATCAACCTGTATATCAAAGCTATATATCTTTTTTGTGGAATAATATAAAACGCATAGTAATAACTTACAGAAAATATTCGGTCTTATAAATCACTAATTATAAAATCTTTATTTACAATTAACTAAAATAAATAAATCAGTAATAACAAATTGAGATACACAACCACTAAAATCCATACTACTTCTGTTTTTGTATTTGTGAAATACATCATTTCCAGTACCATCTGTAAAAGTATCTGATGTATTTGTACTAGTTGGTCTTCGCACCATTGGATGTGAGGAAGAATCGGTACTAACATCATACTTTTTCTTCTTATCAAAGCATGGGCACCATATCGTACTGCCCCAAAGAGATCTCGTTTTATCACTTAATGCAATAAAGAATAGGAACAACACGAAACCTTGTAGAGTAGCTGTTATACAAAATAAATAAGAATATATAATTCCTCCACCGATTGCTGCAACTAGACCGAATCCCCAAGTTAAGCCCAGTAGGAAATAGAGCATTATTGCTAACCGTAATTGTAGAGATGTTGCATTATCCATTTTTCGATGAGCTTTTATTTTTCGTGATGCAATGTAAATCATTATCCTTAAAAATACCAAAAGATTAACAAATACTATTAACGCAACTGGAATTAAAACACCAAAGATAAAATAATTTTTAACTGCGTAGCACAAGCCATACGAATTACGACGATAATTGTCAGTGGACATTGATACTATTACTGCAACTGGTATTAACGGTAGACCCCATGCAAAAGCACATGCTTTGACCATCAAATATTTTGTTGGATTTGAAAAAACCAAAACGTATCGCTTATATTGTAGTAAAGCTATAGTAAGCATCCAACAAAATTGCGATAAAACAATATAGTGCAATGCTGCACCAAATATAGTACACATTAGTGCATCTTTACTCATATGGTTAGCCATAAATAATAGTATTATCTGAGCAGCCATTGCTATTGAGAAATGAATAACAACAGCATTTGCAGATCGATAACTTCGGAAGACTAAAGCTGTAAGTAGTACAGCCAAAAGAC
Source organism: Platerodrilus igneus (assembly GCA_036346225.1). Lineage (NCBI taxonomy): Eukaryota > Metazoa > Arthropoda > Insecta > Coleoptera > Lycidae > Platerodrilus > Platerodrilus igneus. The sequence continues at coordinate 220,960 of JARFIW010001290.1, forward strand.
CCAGAAGTGAAAGCCCACTGCCAACTGCTGTAATAATATTCAAGGCTTTTTCGTCAGCTTCGCTAATTTCAACTGTTAGATCTCCCAACACAAGTAGAGAAAAATGTGTAGCATGTGAAAACTCACATAATTGAAGTGTAGTGTTTAGATAAGGTTTAGATTTTCCTTCCACAATCCATTCTCCTTTGATATTTTCAGAATGCTCATTGGAACCATACCGCCAAAAAGCACACTTCTGTTCACCGGATGAATTATGCGGAGGTCTAAAAATAACTTGTAATGGAGCCGCAAATGAACAATTGAAACCTGGTAACAAAATACTTATAACTTTTCCTTCAGACCGACCTTGTGTTGCATTGCTATTAAAAAGAGTATCATCATAGAATACTGTCGATATAACAACAGGATTTCCTTGTGACCCATTGCATTGTTTAATAGCTTTATTTAATTCTTTAGGAATTAACATAGCCAATTCCAAATTATTAGTGCTTGCATCATTAATGTCCTTGGTTTGGTTTAATGTAGACACATCGTTTGCTTGAAATCCTTTCGATTTATTAGAACTTGCCACTTTAAACCCACTAAAATCTGTTTTTTGTAAGTTCACCTCTTGAACAAATAACTTATCAGTAACAATGGATCTATAACCTTTTTCGCCTGGATTTATTTTAAGTAAGCATGTATCCAAGCTATTCAAAATTTTATCAGTAGAATTAAGGTCATTCTGTGCAGATCTTAATTTTATAGGATCATAATGCATTATATTATTAACTGCCGTAACAACATGATTAACATTAGTAACTTCTGAAGAACTTGCAACTCTTTCTAATAGCTCCGACATTAAATGAACTTCATAACTTGTAATATTGGAATTATCAGTTGTAATATCGGTTAAATTTTTGGATATATTTAAGTTTGTGGTATTTGAATGTAACAGTTCATTGAGTATAACAGTTCTTAGGGAATGTTCAACATTTAGGCAAGTTCCATTCACATCTGACCATACACCGTTCAAACAAGTTCTTGTAACAGGTGTTTCATCATCTTTGAGGCAAATCTCTTTGGGAATTATTGTCACATTGACTGGCGTTTCAGGCCAGTGTAATGTTGTTGTTCCAAGAGTTGTGGTTGAAGGAGGACATGGCGATGAAAGTACACCCAAATTGGGAGTTCCATTAGCAACAGTGCCTGAAAGAAATAAGAGTTTATTATAACATTTTTGTTAAATACGTGTGTAAGTTATAGAAACACAAAAATCACAGCAGCTTTAACAAATGCTCTTACTGCAGAAGGGTATCAAATACTTAAAGTGATAATGTATAAGATATGTTGTTCACAAGCCAGTAAGCAACATGGAAGGAAATCATAATCTAGGTGCTCACTTGTATGCGATAGGAAGAAGAAGGATCCTCTCAATCTGTTCACCAGGCTCAGAGAATCAAAGTAGGAAATAGTATTTAACTTTCTTAGTTTAAATAAGTTAATTCGTGACTTGAAGTTATACCAAAAACATAATGTGAATAAAATAACTAACAAAAATTACCAAAATATTGGAAAACCGTTATTAGCCATCAGGCGAAGTAATGTTGTTAACTTTCTAGTAATTTTAAAATTGTTGAAATTTTATTAACATACTACCTTGTGTATTAGTTTGGAATAACCTTAGCAATACCTTAATAAAACTGGGTTCATATTAAGGTATATATTGACATTGATAATTTATCGATTTTGTACTTTGGACGAAGTAGATTCTTTATATTAACCCAAGATCATTCCAAATGAATAAGCAAGCTAGTCATCATCGTCATTAGGTCTACAGTCCTAAACTGGTTAGATGCATACCTCCATTGTTTCCTATTCTGAGCTAACCTACACATTTCCCTGAAATTCCCACAGCCTACATCTTTCACTATCTGTGTGCAATACTCTAATGTATGTCTACCTCTACCTCTCTTTTTCATTTTTCTGCTTCTAATACATCCAGCACTATTCCTTCATGCCTTAGAACGCGTTCTATTATCCCATCTCTCCAATTTTTTTACTGTTTTACACATATTTCTTTCTTCCCCTACAATTTCTAGCATATCCTTGTTCTTAACTTTGTCTGTCCATGATATCTTTATCATACGTCTGTAGCACCACATTTCAAATGTTTCTTTTTCCTGTACTCTTCTCTTACAGTCTCGTTTCACAGCCGAACAGTGCTGTGTTCCACGCACATGCTTTCAGCAATCTCTTCTTTGTTTCTATATTTGTTGTCTTTAAACATGGCAGTAGCTATTGGTTGTTGAATACAGCATGGCCATGTGCTAATCTTATTTTATATCTTTTGCACTTTTTCTCCTTCTACTGTTTTCTAAAAATATACCTTATTTCACCAATATTCAAAGGTACGCAAAGGGGGTTAAGCAACCGGACGGCTACCAAGATCCACTATCACATAGACACTTGTCGAATCAATAGTTTCCAAATACTCCTTTCACACAATCAACATTTTTTGAGCATATTTCAAAATCAACACCTAGGTGTTTACGATAGTCATCAGGTTTAAATACATTTGCTTTTTTTCATTATTAGGATAAAATGGTTTTCAATGTTATATTAGTTAATAAGATGAAACAATAACTTAGACTTTTCTGCAAACCCTAAATGATCATTTCAAATCAAGCTAGTAATTGAAAGATAGAAAGTGTAAGGTCTCGGACAAGATTCGAACCTTCTTTGGGTTTCACAACCAATGAGCTAACCAATGGCACCACCCGGACAGGTGATTACCATCAGTATAATGTAAGTATGGGCCGTTACACTTGTGGCCACGTCTCCAACGCTCCAACCGAAAGCACTACATTGGGTTTAAACGCGAAAATAACGTGCTTCAAATAAATCTAACTTCAAAATTAATTAATCATGAATAAAATGTAAAACTAAAACTAAAGTTAGGGTTTTGGTGATTATCATCAGAAAGATATACAAATCTAAATCATGTACACAACTATACATAAACCTAACTTCTAATTACATTCGACATTTTTGTCACTCATATATGAGAGTATCAAAATTTTGATTTATGTCAGATATAGAAAAGGAGCGACGCACACATTCATGGCTATAAGTCAAACCAAGCAATAAGCCAAGATTGGAAAGTATCAAGTTCCGGACAGGATTCGAGTCTGTAATCTTTGGCTTTCGCTGTCGATGTGGTAACCAATTACGCCAATTACGCGTTTAGCTTAAAAAAAGCTTAATATTATCAATGATTCAATTTCATTAAAAATAAATTAATTTGATTTTTATGTGCTAATTTGTTTCTACAAAAGTAATTTCTCTTTATGAGAATTCTGTTCGTACAATATGCTTTAAATAAGCATGCTTCAACAGCAGTAGTCCTTGTTTAATAATCAGCTTTACACATTATTACCATCAATGACAGTAATTAAGTACAACACAAGAGCATATGTTGTTTATAAATTGGGCAACAAAATTTAATTGACTTACAGTTTTAGCTTCCTCAAAATTGCATTCAAACCCAATACAAAAAATCGTTGCAGGTTAATCCAACGTGTTGTCGAACAAAGCTCCCACGCCAGCAAGTTTTCACGAGATTGGTATATTCACATTCGAGTCACGTTATATTATCATACCTGGCACCCAACGTCCTCCCGCAACGCGTTTCGAAAATCTGCTGTCTGGTATCTAACAATAATCTGATCTGATTCTGATCCCATCTTTTATTATCCTGGAGTTTTTATAAGCGTAATAGCCCTGGGAGGTCATTGTCATACTGTCCGTGAGAACGCTAATTCATTCGTACGATTTTGCATTGTATTACAAATAGTCTACGCCATTAGTTTCATTCTCAATACATTTTTTATGGCTGTGTCTATGCATATTGTGGTTTTTGGAGTGCATCGTCCCATGTTTAGTGTTCGTTGTACCCGTGTGAATTTGTACAAACAACTTTATTATGAATAGTTATTTCCCAGTTTCTATCTGTACTTTTTGAATTTAATACGAAAGGATATAAACTACTGCTATTCACTAACATTTCTGTTTCATGTACTGGGTGCTTTCCTAATTTAATTTTTCATTCTAATTTAATATTATTTTGGAATAGCAAAGCATATACATTTTTCAAGGTGTTTTCTTGCTAAAAGTTCATCTAATTAGCCAAACTTAATAAATTCCCTTCTACTACCTAATGTTTCCTTTAAGTAACGTGCTAACGTTACAATACACATACGTGCTGCACATGCACCCACATGAAAGTATGCATGCATGCACCGTACATACAGTATGGTGTGACAATGGCACATAGTTTCTACCTTAAAATGTAGTCACAATACAAAATTAAACCATCAAACTTTCTTTAACGCATACAATTCATAGTACTCAGGCTCTTTCCATTTCTTGAATTTATTACCAAAAATTTTATTAAACATATAAGATAATTTTAAGTTGAATATAAACAAATTATGTAAATATTAGCAAAAACTAAAATAATGAATGTTTTGAGATACTGAAACGCAACGGAAGTAAAATAACAAATTAACAATGCTAAACGTGAGTTATGAGGTGTTTGATCATTCATCATTATGGTAAAATTATATACATTATTGATAAGGACATTTTAGTATTTACAGCAACAATTATTTCATATTATACAAATCCTTATTAATTAAGTCCAACAAAGTCTGTATTTTTGTCAGTAACAAGTTTTATTTAGAACTTTGTGTTGATGATGCAATAAGTTACATTTAATTCCTAACGTATGAATATGGTAGCAATTAATTAAAACACAAAACAATCCGCTACTAAACAAAATTTTATAACTATTTCTGAATAAAAAATCTCTTCTTATATCATACAATGTGTTTTATTTGAGAGGTAAAAATAATTTCAGGGCATTTTGTACAGATTTGCTGGGAGATTCGTATTTCAGTCAGTATATATAATGGAGTGTGCATCATTTAGCATTTATACATGCAATTTATTTATTTTAATACAACTGCATAATCCATATCATCAAAAAATTATTAAAATTGCATGTGAAGTGAGAATAATATACACAGGAAAATGCGAACTGTTTACAAAAAGTCATTAAGTATTTATGACAAGGCAGATGAGCGTTTTAGTTCTGTGCTACTCCATTGATGATGAGAGATATATGTTTAATGTAACATGCGCTGAACAAATTTAGGGTGTCCCGGGTTTGTTAAGCTACTGCTATAACAACTAAATCCGAAACAAATTATTCATGTGTAATAAAAACTGCGGTGCTATACAAAACACATAAACCCCTGTTCACATACAACTGCCAATACCATATTTTAGTAAACAATGCATTATAAAATAAAATTCTGTTGCTATTAATTCACAAATCAAGCATGCGGATTAAAATACTTCCAGAATTTTCCATTTACATCAACTACAGCACTGACTAGGTCAATTCTTGTACTTGATGACAATCAACATTAATAAACTTCACACTATTGGATGAGCAAAATTCCATAACCACTTGAAATGCATTTATTTCAGGCCATAAAAGAAGAGCATTTTACAATGGTAATTCCTGCTACTTTTTGCTGGAAACATCAGTGCAAAGAGAGACCCAATATGCCTACAAACCACATGTTTTTAGTTGTATTAGATTAACTTTAACTTTAGCACGTCCATTGTATCTAACAGGATTTGTATAATCTGTGTAACGTGCAACCCTATATGCCAACAGTTTGATAGAAATACAAATGGATACCAGTTCTTAAGTAAATTAAGCCCACTTGATCTAAGTATAGTATGCAATTATTACTAAGTGTTACTATTTTTTATAATTTAAATATTTAGCATCAAAGTTCGTGCTAGGGAACAGCTTGGAGTTTTCATTTGTGTATATTTTAAGTAAGCAGTTGAAAGAAAAATCCTAGAGTGCACAAAGCTCTACCAACCTGTACTACAGAAATTAAGAACCATCTAACATCATTTCGTAGACCACCCCTCGTATATGAGATTTTAAAATTCCAATTCATTGCAAACCGTACACTACAAGTGCAACCTTTCACATATAGTGAGTATTCGTTGTACTAGCAGTGTCTTGACACCCGACTAATTGCGAAATCTAGTTCAACGTGTATGCCATTAGGTGTATACGCGGTGAACACGACGAGTACCACAACTACTCGGCATTTGGCAAATTCTTACTTAGTAGTCATGGAATACTGCATGTCTGGCGCATCTTAACATTAAAGTTTCATTCAAAATAGGAAAGCTAGAGGGTAATATGTATTGTAGTAAATGCTACATAAAATGTTAATAATGGGCACATTTAGTAATTAACCGTTAGATTATACAAGCTTCTTATTTAATTCCACGAGCTGTATATCATGTTGCGACATTTGATTGTACCCAACATTTTTCTTTCTTTTTTTAAAGATTTCATATGGTTGTTATTCTGTCATTGCATAGAATTTTATGCCCAGCTTAGAAACTCTTTCTTCATCCATTGATTTTTAGTCTTCTTTATGCACACCGTCATTCCAAGCAGACTTGATAACTATACAAAAACTTTATAATAAATTGTTGTAACGCTCGTGCGTTACTTAAAGAAACCGTAGGTAGTAGAAAAAAATTTATATTAAATTTGGTTAGTAGACGAGCTTTTAAAAAGAAAACAAAAAATTTATAAGCTTTGGTAGTTTACATATAATGACATTGCCATTCTAATATATATATATATATATATATATATATATATATATATATATATTGCTGTGTTAACCCCTTTTTATATTAATATTTATTTTTAGCCCCTATGTTGTTTTATTAATTTTTAGCCCCACGGTTGGGCATGTCATTAAATGCTGTGATATACCCCTATATTAGGCCCCACGACTTGGGCAGACCATAAAATACTGTGATATTTCACCAGCCCCTACAATGAGCGTCATAAAATGCTGTGTTATTTTCTTTTTATTAATCAAGCACTTGTAAAAATGTTAATTTATAGATCTCTTTACCTCAACCAGATGATTCAATTAAATAAAACAATTCTACAATACACAGTATAATGATTAAATATTTACAACATTTTAAATATCTTCCCTTTTTCAGAATATTTACAGTTTGTCAGATTTTGAGAAAATGAAGCCAGCAAAACGAACTTTTTGTTACATTTAGAGACCTTTTGAAACGTTTCAAGATGCCTATTGCCTTTCATAAATTTATCAAAGAAACCCCGGTTTTGTCGGCTCTTACATTTTTGAATTATTATTGAATTAAAACAGTTTACAGAAATAAATCATATCAAAATATCTAACCTGGAGTGGTTCAGTAGCTTCTCTGCATCCCCAAGAGTTTTCGTGTCCAGTCTGAATGTCTTTAAGTCGAATTTGAAAGTTGACATCCAAACAAAATACTATCCAAATCGTTACTAATAAGTTAATTCCAATAAAAGGTTTTCCATCTCCATAATTAACAAAACAGTAATAGAATATTTACCATGTCAGTGATTAATTTAACAGGCAGTAATCTCCAGAGTCTTCCTGACTTGTATCCAAAACCGTATTCAAAATCGTATCCAAAACTCGTACCCAAGAGCCCTGTTTTATTTATTTTTAGAAATTGTATAATTTCACTAAATCTGGTTTACTTACATCTGTAGTAGAACAGCTCGCTTACACAATTTTTACACTCTTATAAAAATGATTTTCACTTTACTTTTATTTAACTGTTTGCGTGAATAATTTAGCACTTTTGAGTATAGTGACTGCCCAGTTTCAAATGTATACTAACTCGTCGTTCAATTGTTATCGTATTTATAGGTCTTGCCCCTCTGTTTGCGATTCGTTGATTCCACGTGTTGGGCGACCCAATTGTCTTATCTCTTGTGTTATTTCAGAAACTTTACCAATTGTGTAGTTTAATTACTTGGAAGAACACTCAAGTTGTCACGTAATTCATTCACATAACATCACATTTAATTCAGAAATCCCAGGAACCTTCGTTCATTAAATCACGTATCATTGTTATTTGCTTATTCTAATCTAAACAGAAATAAATTTGGTGTTTGTTTATTTCCTAGTTAAATTGGATTTTTGAACAAATGTAATACTTTTCTATCACGTACAATTTTCAAATAATGCATAATTTAACCTGCGCAAATGATGATATATTTAACGCACTTGTTGAATATTTATCTAGCCAATTCATATAGGTTTTCCGTTGATTTAATTTTTACGCACTTCATTACATTTTTAAATCTTATATTTGCTTGTAACTACTCTTGGATATGCGTTTAATCGCTTGTACTGTTATATACAGTGTGCTCTCAACTAACAATATTTATAATGACCTATTTACTCTTCTAATATCTGTAATTATGTGCTTTTGTTATTTGGAAGTTTCTTTTGTTTATTCTACGACCCTTATGACTTAACCTATCCGTAAATTAACCCTATAATTACAGCAAAATATATTGCTGTGCTATTTTACCTAAACAACCGAGCCCCAGCGTTGGGCCGTCATAAAATTTGCTATAATATAGGCCCACGATTGTCGTACTATAAAATTTGCTATGATATTCGATTTTGTTATTTTGAGCCCCACGATTGAGCATGTATAAATTTTGCTGTGATACTCGATTTTAGGATTAATGAGCCCTAATGTTATGAAATGTTAGATTAGGATTTTTACCCCGACTAGCTTACTGAATGGATCTTATTGAATCAAATAAAGCAATTCTATAATACACAATATAATAATGGATAATATTTACAACACTCAAAATTTTCCTTTTTGTACAGAATTTCTACATATACCAGATTTGTTTTTCTGAAAGCCAGCAAAATATCTTTTAATTTATTCAGGGACTTTCAAACGTTCCAAGATACCTATTCCATTTTCGTAAATCTTTAAGTGACCCTTTTTGATAACTCTTTACAAATATACAATGTGGTAAATATTAAATCAAAATAGTTTTTAATAATAAAATGTATTATGATTGCTAACCTGGAATGGGCTCTGTAGTTCCATCCTACTCTATGATCTGCATCCCCTTTCTGTGCTCGGTTTGCTTATTGATATGCCGGCCCCATATAAGAATTGGCTCCCATAAATCGCTTCCAATTAAAATCGTACCAAGTCGGAATTAGAACACGTTCATTTTAAATTATCTCCAAATTTAGAATATGATCAAAGTTAGAAGTCCCAAATTAAAGTCGTCTCAATTAAATATCCCAAAATAAAGTCGAAATTAAAATCCAACTTTAAACTCCAGCTTTACATGTTGGAATTAAAATCCATGCCGGAATTAAAAGCCCTGTTTTATTAACATTAGAAATGAATTTAATTAAGTCGTATTACTTACGTCTATTTATAGGTCGGCTTATTTTCGTTGCACAAATTCTAGCACTTTTAATTCTGATTAATTTGGTTTATAATTCACTGGTTACGTAAGCTTTTAACACTTTTGAACATAGTCGTTGCTCAGTTTGAATATAGACTAACTTGTCGCTTTGTCACTATCGTATATATAAGCCCTACCACCAATTGATTTCATTGGCTTGTTTACGTTCTAAGGCGATATTTCTACCTTATGTCGCATACCTTGGAATTTTCACCAATTATTTAGTTTAAATCTTTCAATGTATGCCTTGTCTGTCACGTACGCATCCCGCATATCGTGGTAATTTTCGAGAATTTCCAACTTTTGACTTTTATTAACTCACGTATTCAGATGTTTGTTAAATTTTATCGTCTAAATTGAATCGCCTGGTGCTTGTTTATTTCTACAGAATATTGGATTTTTGAACAAATGTAATTTCTTCCAGTCACGTAACGATTTTCTAATAATGAATCATTTAGAATGCGTGTACGACGATATTCCGACGCAATTGTTAAATATTTGCAATGCCCATTTATCTATGCTTCCCGGTAATTTAATTTTGATACAACTTGTTGCGTTTTTAAAATCTTATCTTTACTTGTAAACTACCCGCTACATTAGATATAAATGCTAGTATTTATTTGTACTTACCATGCCTTCGGAAAAGCTAACGACAAAAAAATAATTGCACTTAAATCTAATGATTATTATAAACAACTTAGTTGTTGGTTTTGAAATATTTTCAACTAATGTTGATTGTGCGAAAAGATATATTGGAAAACTATTAATTCGGCAAATATTCAAGTGTTAGAGATCTTAGTAGCCGCAGGCTGTTCAATCCCCTTCACATACCTTACATGTGATTTTCCAATGCTCCACGCGAAGGTATTACATCAGCCAGGAGACGAGTTTTCTTTTACCTGAAAAATTTTGGATTTTGCCGAACCCTTGCTGTTCCAAGCAAGGTAGGGATCTTTAACGTGCATGAAAACACTCATACACGGGACCTCCATTTTATCTCTCATCCGAACGAGAGCGTATTTTTGTAAAAATGCTCGCCTAACATTTTTCAAGCGGACCGCGTTAGGATTTGAACCCGGGACCTTGGGTATAGTAGTCACACGCATTCCAACTACACCACGGAGTCGCCTCCCTTCACATAAAACTGAATATCGGAGAAATAGGGTATATTTGTAAAACAGTAGAAGGGAACCGAACTGCTTTTAACAAGAAAGAGCAGTGGCCATGTTCGAACATAACAAATATAGAAACAAGAAGAAAGCATATGTGTGGAGCACAGCACAGTACGTCTATGAAATAGGGGCAGTAGAAGAAGCAGACAGAAAACGGTAGAAGCCTTTTGGAATGCTGTGCTTCAGTGTATGAGGATGATAGCATAGACAGACAACTTTAATAACAAAGAGGTTATAGAAATTATAGGTGAATAAAGATATCTGCGGAAACAAAAAAAATAGGAGAAATACAAGGGCAGGATACGTTCTAAGGCATTTTTGGTGAATAGTGCGGGATATATTACAAGTAGAGATAGGAAAAAGAAAGGTGCCGAGGTCGACCTAGATCAGACTATTGCACACAGATAGTGAAAGATACATACTGTGGAAATTTCAGGTTAGCTCAGAATAAAAAATAATAAGGGTACACGTCTAACCAGTTACAGAACTGACGACCTAATAATGATGACCATTCCCCTTCATATTAAATTCAAAAAATTACAGATAAAAACCAGGAAATAAGCGTTCATAATAAAGTTATTTGTACAAATTCATACAGTTTCAAGGAATCTTAACCATGGTACCATACACCTCAAAAACCACATTACACATAAAAGCATTCATAAAAGTGTGTTGAGAAGAATACAAATGTAAAATTGTGGTAGTGAATTAGGGTTCACATGAACAGACTTAGAATGACCTCGAAAATAAAACAGTTTAGACACAACCAATGAGAACGAGAACAGCATGCAATAAACCCTTGGGGTAATTACACATATAAAAACCTACGGATAAAAAAAGGGGATCAGATCAAAGCAGATTATTGTTAGATACCAAACATCAGATTTTTGAAACGCGGTGTGAGAGGATGAAGTATGCCAGGTACAATAATATAACGTGACGATACTCATAACCAGAGGTAGTACTGAAAAAAATAGGTTTTCGGACGCAGACAAACGCGGATGTGAAATATTGATCTCGTGAAAGTTATCGGCATGGAAGCTTTGTTCGACGACAAGTTGGGAATTTTTACCTGCAAATATTTCCTGCACTGGGTGTTGATGGAGTATAGGAGAACCAAAAATATAAGTCAATTAAAGTTTGTTATCCAGCTATAAAGGAGGATGGTAGATCTGAAAGAAGAAGAGAAGGGCGCAAGCTGTACTTATGTAAAAAGAGATGATATGCAAGAGCTTTTATTTATATTTAATTTTATGGTAGAAAGGCCGTCCTACAGTTTCACAGATCATCCATGCTACACCAGTAAGGCATTTGGACACCATTCTAGGTCTGCTCTGCCACCAAGAGATCCACCACATAGACTAGAATATTTGATGTCACTACCTATCTATTTTCAGGACATGGCCCTACCCCATTAAGACTTAATATTGAATACTGTCTTATTCATGGATCCACGTCCATGAATTAATTATTGAATATATAACCATTCGACAAAATGTACCAGGTGTACCAAATTGGAGCCTCACAATTGAGATTTTGCCTAATACAAAAGATAGAGGGTATGTTTAAATTAGGCACTTTTGCCTTTTTAAAAAAAAATCACATTAAAAAAAGAAATTTGATATGTCACACCATTTTAAACACTTAAAAACACATAAAATTTCAAACCGTATGTTTTCTTTATAGCTAGCTTATTCTTTAAAGTATTTATAAACTTTCTTAAGGCAGCTTTTATGCTACATCATATCCATCCACAAAAGTATCTATAGTGTTTCGACTCTTATAGAACCATCTTCAAATATTTTTTTAAATGGTATTGGTCATGTTTCCTATTTAGTATGATGCGGTTTCATACTACAATTACAGCGATATATGACACATGCCCGTTCGGTATTTGTTTTTGGTAGAAATTTCGAGAAACCTTTAAAACACCTATTAAAACAGCCTCATCTTTTTAATAACCACAAATAATTAAGCCTAAAAATGCTTCCAAATTTAAAGAAATGTTCAAACAAAATCAATTTTGTTCTATGCACAATTGAGCTCTTTTTTCGCTTACTATGAATAGCTCGTTGAATTATGTATCCTGGAATTTGATTAAATACATTCAAAAGATTTTCTTGAAGTCGGTTCACATTGTCTGCAAAGTTTTGAATAATTTGATATTCACTACACCCCAAACAAAATAATCAAGTGAACTCAAATTCGGACTTCTTGCTGGCTATGCCAATTTGTCTTGGTTGCCGATCCATCTATTTGAAAACACTTTGACACAATAGTTCCGGAGTGGTGCAGCATTTTGTTACTACTAGAGACCTCGCATAATGTTTAATGGGACATCGTCAAAATAATCCTAGAGATCATTTCTTAGAAAATTTAGATAGCACTCTGATGTAAAAGTTCCATTAAAGAAATAGGGACCAAAAAACGATTATTCCCACATACAACTGATAAAAAAAACATCATATTACGTGGTTCCTCATGATTATAATACATTTTAATGTTTAAAGGAGAAATAAATGACAGTTACATCAGTAGTGTAAAATAAAAGTCAAATGTCAAATATACTAGAAAATAAACAAAAAATTTTTTATTTAGCCACAGCCGCCTTAGAATAAATGATTTTCTACAAATTGAGGACAAAACCAATACTGAACATGCATGTATCATATATCGTTGTAATTGTAGTAAAAACCATATCATACTAAATAAAAAACACTAATGCCATTTACAGAAAAAGATTTGAAGATGTTTATAGTCGAAACATAGCAGATACTTTTTGTGACTAGATTATGATGTAGCATAAAAACTGTCTTAGAAAGTGCAATTTGAAAAAGTGTATTTTGAAATTTCCAGTTTTTAAGGTTTTCTTTAATCGTTTGAGATATATCAATTTTTTTTTGTGCAACTTCTTTTTAAACAATGCAAGTGCCAAACTAAACATTGCCTCTATCCTTTATAATTAGCAAGATCCAAATGGTGAGCCTTCAATTTGGGACACCATGTACATATATGTTAATAAATGTTATATTTTCTGCCTTTAAACCAATACCACAAACCAAGTAACAACTAAAAAAAAAATTAAATTTACTGAAAATAAGATACAAGTTTAATGATATACGCAATGAATAAATTCAACAAGCTCCAGCTGCTCTAACATAGTTACAACTAAATTATACATTTGATAAATCTAAAATAAGCTATTTACATGCCTGTAATAAAATAGAGTGACAATTTAAAACGAAGGATAACTTCAAATCACATAGAATTCACCAGAAGTAACACAACTTTCAATTTTTATTATTTACGACGACTTTCACAAACAAATATCAAGTTTGATCATTCTGCATGTCTTTAAACAACTTAAACATGACGATTCACAGCTCCAATTAAATTCATCGAAAGGAAGGGTATGCAGAACATCAGTGGTCATGTTACCAAGCAAAAGAGTCATTCATAAACTAAGGAAGTTTCTTTTTTCATTCAAATATCACCTACACATCTAATACAGTCGTCATTTAATGTAGCATTCACAACCAGTACAGTATTGGACTTCATATTTTAAAAATTTGCTAATTTCCATTTCGTAGTTTGAATGTTTTCTGCACTTTACACTCTCTACATTGTTTTAATAAATGTATGTTTTAACGTTTGGAAAATTGTCCAATTGAAAAAACCGTCCATGATACGTAGCTCTTCAATATTTATTGTAGTTAAATGACCTAGTTGAATCGTAATTAGATAAAGCAGCTGTGTTATCTTCGAGTGCTAAAAATAAGCTAAAAGTTTTTTCTATTCTGTGAGTATTCTTTAGACAACAAATTATGGCTCTGTATATTTCGATTGTTGGTTTGCGTGGGTTCTTTTGTAATAAATATTATAAACCCAATGAGGCAGTTACAAAATCTTTATTGTGGAAATTTTGTTTTCTTTTATGCGACAAATAGGTATTTGAAGGTCGATGTTTCTTTAACATTAATTTTAATGTTTCCAGCTCTGATTTTACCCCACATTCTTAGGTTCTTTGAACCGATGCGTACTTGGTATAGAGATCTCACTTTGTCGCTACAATACATTTTCTCATACTTCCGTTTGTATGCAGATGGATTATGATGAGATGGGTGCATTGCATTACCAATAACCCTTAACAGTCTATGTGAGGTAATATCATCAAAAGCAACAAGTAACAACTATTTTATGCATTTACGATACGTGGGTTTTCCTTGTTTGAAATAAATATTAAGATGGGTAAACCAATTTTACTTATTCAATGATGTTATTATTAGAATAAAAAAATTTGTGTAGGTTTTGTTTGATATTATTTTTATATTGATGGATAACCAAATAAATTAGTTTCGAAATTATATATAAACTTGATAATTATGCATCAGCTGTGGTATTTGATTGGGCATTGGTGCCAGTTTGTTGATTGTACCAAAAAGCACTATTGTAAATTATTTAATTTGTTCCGTAGGTTCACTAGATTCTTGTGGGGTAAGCTTGTCATAGTCAACGCAGAAGGTAAGTAGGCAAGATTTTTGTCATATTTATATTTACATGTGATATTTTTATTGATATGTGACATGGATAAATATTTTGAAACATGCTGGAATAAACCCTATAATTATTCTGTTTATTTTTCAAAGTTATTAATTGAGTGTTTTATTTTCTTGTATTGGATTGACTAGCGTTCTGTCCGCAAGTATATGTTGTGTTATGCTAATCATATTCTTTTTAGAGCGGATTGGGTTGTGTGTTCTTTTATATCATTCGTTATGCTCCCCACCCGCAATATCTGACTATGTTAGCATAGCATTAATTTTCTTCTTTTCCTTCTCTGTTACCGTAGTTTAGGCAAGAGTTCGTTGCTGATTTCGTTCTTTTCTCTCTGGTCCGCTCGTCTTACATGTAACAAACTATTTGTTTAAAAAATTACGACACGAGTACGAAATTCCAACTTGCCACTCCACATACATTTCAAGAAATATACAAATTTTAAACGATAAGTTTTTAAATAAACAAATCGCGAAGGATGTGTTTCCGCATTATTTAATTTCATAGTTCTTTTGTCTTATGATCTTATTTATAAAAAAATTG
Source organism: Platerodrilus igneus (assembly GCA_036346225.1). NCBI lineage: Eukaryota > Metazoa > Arthropoda > Insecta > Coleoptera > Lycidae > Platerodrilus > Platerodrilus igneus. The sequence goes on from JARFIW010001290.1 coordinate 236,626, forward strand.
CAATTTACAAGAAATGTCAAAGGACATCACAAAACTTGATCAAAATAGCTGAATATTGCATAAGTGTTTGTGAATTGTATTTATCGGACATTATCTTTAAAACAAAATTAAGATAGAATTAAAATTTCGCAAAACAGTATTAAATAGAAAAATAAATCATTGATTTTAAATCATATATATGAAAAATTTATCACACATATTATCAAGTAGATTTTTGATCTTTTATATTTTGACTTTGTTACCACCTATGACATTTTGCTGTGGTTATTTCTTTTGTGTTTCAAAAACTTGTAAATAAATAATAATAAAACCCATTTCAATATAAGATAAAAGCAAAGATAAATACATACCATTTATTTTAATTGGTTCTGACCGTGATGAGGTAGGAACTTCAATAACCGTAGACAATATTTCGCTTGGCTTCTTCTTATGATCAGGCAAGCGTGTGGTTATTTTAACTTGTTCACTAACACTAGTTTGTAGATTTGTATTATTATTAGAAACTGGCTTCCGTTCATTTCCTTCCTCTTCACTACTCGTATCATTTGGTATTAATATACTCTCAGGAAAAACAATTACCGGTATTGTCACTACATCTGGTACAATTGTTGTTGTTCGTTGAACATGTAAATCAGATTTTATAGCAGTTTTATTTTCAAAATTAGTTCCGACATATCTGCTTTGCTCGAAAGGTATTTGAATGTTAGTTTTAATAGGAATATATATTATTGTCTCATTTGCTATTACTTCAGAGTTGTGGTTTGCAGGAAGATTAGCACTTATATTGTGAATCATACTATTTTTTTGAGCATTTTCAGCCAAGTAGGGTTGTTTTGTAGAAATGTTGCTAATTGGCTTTTTAGAAACAGGTACTACATTAATAACTTTACTATCTTTTAAAGGAATGGAGTTGTTGGTATTGGTGTTCACATCATGCGATTCATTATCTGCTAATGGAATAACTTGTAATTTAGTTGTTTCTGTATTTATATTTTTGTAAGTATTTGACTCTGTTGTACTTGGTTTTATAAACCATTCCTTCTGTAGGGGTTTTGTTCGTTTTGATTCAAACTCTAGAGCCCATAAAGGACTTTCAGTTGCAGGATTGACTTCAACTACAACATTTGCACGAGATGCATTTGCGTTCTCTACAACAGTACCAATGTTATTCTTGCTGTTTTTAATTGTCGACAGATCCAATGCTTGGTTTAAAGGGTTTTCTAAGCTAGTTCTAACTTTCTCCTCGTATTTTACAAGAGGACCAACAGAAGTATTTTCAACTGACTTTCTTTCCATAGACACAAGAGGAGCTATGGTATGTATAGGATTTGTAGTAGTTGCAGCTTGATTGATTGTAGAACTGAAAGTAAATAATTCATCATCTAGTCCTTCTTCCTCTTCATCTTCGTAGTCATCGTCGTCGTCATCATCATCATCGTCATCATTGACAATATTGTCATCGTCACCTTTTTTTCCCCCATCTATTGTATCAGTTTGGTTATAGGGATTGTCTAAAGTTAAGTCGCTAACCTAAAAACTAAAAACTTACGATCACCAATATTGAAAATCTTACTCACCTGATCATTTCCATCTCCACTATATCCTTTACCATAAAAATCTTCATCGTCACTTTCAATCCACATGCGTTTATCAGGATCCCATAAAAATTTTGGAGGTTTTACTCTAGAAGTATTTTCAACTTGATTATTCTGAAATAAAATAAAAATAGATACTTAAGATTTTTCAAAATAAAAGAATCACTGCTGGTATTCATAAATGCAAAATATAGTAAAACATAAATTAAATAAGCATATTTTATATATACGTCGTTTAAATAGATGCAAATTTTGATTAAGTATACACACAAAACTTTAAGAAAATTTTGACTTTATAGAAAGATTAACTAGGTTTTAATAATTAATTGATGGGTTGTTGTTCAGGTGGTAATACGTAAGTAAATTGTAAAGGGGTAACCATGTGTAAATAGGTATGTAAGCACTCTGTATATAGAAAACAAGAATTTATTTATTACGCTTCAAATTAATTAAGTTGGTATAAAAACAGACAGTGTGATATATAGGTTCAAATCAATAATTTATTTATTACGCTTAGAATTAATTAGAATAGGATAAAAGGGCATATTTTAATGAAGGTTCAAATCAATAATTTGTACACGTTAATTTAATGCAAGGTTGAAAATTGCATACGAAAATTTGTAGTATTAAAGCTCTGCAGGGTAAAAATCAATAATTTAGTAACGTACATTTATTAAATTAATGCTATAATGTTTGAGACAGCAAAACAACCAAGGAGTTCAAGGAATAAACGTTTATGGGAAATAAGCTATTCTAGTGAAGGCTAGAGTATGTACGAAAACATTTCAGAGTATTGTCCAATGGACAGATGCAAGGTTAACAAACAGACGACTAGTCTGCAAACAAATTAATAAAATTAAGGGACAGAGAATCGTTATAAAGTAACAGAGTAAGATGGAAAACATAGCAGGTGGCTATATGACAAACAATTTTCAAGCACGTGACAGAAGAGTGTATTGTAAATAATAAATAAGCGGGACGGAGATGCAACATGTTTGTGAACGTTATTAATTTATCAAGGCGTACGTGTAGGTAGGGCACTAACCGTAGACGACATGGCAATAGTGGGACTATAAGAAGGACGGAAAATATGCGGTAGGTAAAGATAGCAGTAGAGTGGAAATAACGTCGACTTTGTAAGTAGGAAAACAAGACAGACAAGACAAGGTGATTATTAGAGCGTGAGTGCAATCAGAATATAGACGCAGACATAAGAGGTGTGTTTAGGATTTGTTAGAAGGAATAGTAGACGGACGGTTTTACACGGAAAATACGGACGGTTAACCAGTTTAATTAGTTTTTCGGAGTAAAGTGTCGTTGGAGTGGTGAAATTCGTAGTTTTGAAAGTTCGTTATGTTGTTTGTACCGGAGAATTTTGTGGAATTGTGTGGCCGTTGCTAGAGTACAAAGAAAGCAGAGTAAAAATACGTGACAAAAGTGGGGTTTTGAGCTCATATAAGCCTTGCCGGAGGTGGCAAAGCTCTCTTATTTTTCGCTTATTTTCTGATTCATTTCGCTTACATTGAGTACTGTTGAGAACACATCCTAGCTTAAAAACCGGGTGATAGTGTAGTCCGTCGTATATTTGTCAGTGTTATAAAAGCACAAGTAGGTGCAATTGAAGTAAACGAGCTGAACCTATTTGTATAAATAATGATGACGAGTAATGCTAGATGTTACTGAGGTAAACAATTGAATTACATCTTAAACGAGAGTGCTGGTTGGACGTTAATTGGAGTTTGGATTCTGGATGGGGAGCTGTATGGAAGGCATCCACGAATCGTTGGGGGAATTGGATGACCGAGTCGATATGGAATGGTTGTCCTAGTTAGGAAGCAGACGTTGGATGTAGTCCAGAACGTAAACTTGGTGAACGTCATCTACTGAGGTGGTTATTCCTTAGAACACTCCAGGTAACGATTTTTTTTTATTGGACTGTTGTGCTAGTACTGAATTATAAAAACTATGAGTGATTTGAGTTACTTGGTGAAAATTTTATGAACTGAAAATTAATTTGATTAACACATGGAAAGACACTTTTCTATTTTAAATCTGAGCATGTAAATACATAAACAAAATTTTATTAGATGTAAGGAGTAAACAGGTCTCTAGTGTAATTTGATAATGCAATAATTTATGCATACAGAATAAAAGGGGTTTAAACTGAGCTCACCATAGACCTAGGAAAAGTAAATTTAGGGTTTCAGGATAGGCCCATCTACTTTTAAATGAAATATTGTATAGAGAAACATAAAATTCACGAGAATTTAGATTGAACTGAAGTGTGAAATAATTTATTGTAAATAATTTGTAAATATTGAGATTGTGTGAATCATAATTTATATCTTATAAATAAAAGGGTGTATGTTTTGTCGAAAGATTTTATTTTTGAATTTTTTTATTTTTCTTTAATATAAAGGTGTTGAGAGAATGAGTAGCCGTAGAAGATTAGCTTGGGGAAGCATAAATTATTTTATTTAGGTAAAGATTGGAGGAGTTTGGTTTGGAGTTCAGCTAGGGTAAGTAGAAATCCATAAAAGGATAAACTGCAAATAATATGGTCACCCAACATTGGGGCACGATTTTTAGGGCTTCTTTCCAGGCAAACCACAGCAATTTTTATGCAGCCCAACAGTGGGGCACAAATACATAACAAAACACAGCAATTTTTATGACGCCCAAAGTGATGGACACGAGATAGTGAGCCGATTCCTAAAGTGACATAGCAATATATATATATATATATATATATATTACTATGATATTAGAAGTCACATGTTACGGACACCAATTATTCGTTTTGATATTAAATACAAAGATGTCCCTTACGCTGAGCGGTAATTTTATTCTGTTTCATTACTCGTAGTAACCTCCTCTATCCAACAGTCATAGAATCTCCTATGTGGGCTGAGGATTGAATGACAATGAAGAACCAGAATGTTGTCACATTGAAACATTAGTGCTTCATTCCGGTCATTTAGTAAAAAACTTTTAGTGTCGAGAATTCATATCCACTATAGGTAAAAGCTTGTACAGGTCTAAATTGCACAATTGCCTTCTTACATTTTCAATTCACCAATCAACCTAGGTGAGTAATATATCCTAAATAATTTATTCACCGTCCACTCCCTACTCATTATCTATGTTCATTTTGAAATTAAACTATTTTCAATTTTGTTGATATGATATGATTTTAAAATCAATTTCTTTTTATAATTAAGTTAAATTTCTAAAATGTTAACAATCTTAAAATCTGGTTGATCACTGGTTGAATGTATGTGGGTGGATAATTTACATAATGATTATCACAGCTTTCTGCGCATTTGTGCGAGGTGATCTTCTATTGATATATTGTTTAAACTGCTTCATGTTAGACCCTACACATGTGCATTTAATACTGTAAACCGTTTTGATTAATGACATTTTTGGAATTTTGTGTTTCAGTTTGCTAAATAAAAGGCCTACTGATTTAGTATGTTGAAAAGATATAATTGTGTTTTCTAGTTTTAATGTATTTATAGTTTGTGTAGATAATTTCTGTATAAAACAAAACGGATTTGTAAGTGTTCAATCCTATTAAATTCATTTGATATTTGCGGTTTCTATCCTGTTGTTGAACTAAGATCCTCGTAACAACTTGTTTTGAAAAACCATAACGGATAAAAATGTTCTGTAATTTTAATAAACTCTGGTGGAGGAACTGTGGGTGTGAAATCTTATTGATTCTGTTTTTCAGTGCCAAAATAGTATTAATCTTAGGTTGAAAAAGTAATTAATATATTGTCAAGAGTTGGTTGGTTTTTGTTTTGATACCAAGCAAACAATCTTGTTGCTATTCTCTTTAATCATTAATGTATACAAAAATGTCATTTACTGATCAGTTTCTATTTCACGAGTGAACTTTACATAGATTAAAAGTGTGAATAACCATTTGAATAATGTTTTGAGAAATGGAACACAAATATCATCTATGTACTTAATTATAAATAGACAGACGAATGGCAGTGTAGTATAGCCTTTTAATTAGTTCATTCGTAACAATTTGCAAAAGTATTGGTGATAATGAAGACTCATTGGTGCACCAAAAATTTGAGGATAGAAAATATTTCAAAAAAGAGAAAATATGTGTTATTGAAAACTAAAGTTATGGCACTGTAAACATATCCATATCTAAGTTACAATGTTACTAAATGTTATCCCATTTACCTTTTGTAATTCCACTAACTACATCCAAAAGTATATTTGTAAACAGTGAAGCGACAATTAGTGAACTTAATTCATGATTTTGAGGAATTCGGAAGCCTTTACACTTTTCAAGAAATTGAAGTGTTTTTAACTGTATCCATCTTCCATTGGGAATGACTTACTTAAAACTTCCGATAACCATTCCATATCAGATATGTAGGCATATTAACTAACGAAATGATTAACCTGAGTGATAATTTAGGTACGTGAATCTTAGGTAGTCCATAATATCGTTCTGCAAATGTGTTATTGATGGTAAATAAGTGTTTAATATCAATGGCAATCATATCAAATGAATTTAATGGAACTAAGCACTTGTATAATCCATTCCTTTTATACATAAATTATCTCCAAAAATAATAAATACATTAAAAATAGAAAACACAAGAATATTTTTCTAATATACTAAACCAATAGGCATTTTATTTCCTAAACTGAAGGGCAAAATTCAATGTCACTAATCAATATAGTTTACAGCATTAAGTACTCGGTCGTAAGTGGGGCAGTCTATAGAAATACATCACAAATACAGCAGAAAAGTAATAGAAAGCTAGGAAAATTATCATGCAAATTATTCACACTCATAAATTTAATCGGCAATTCTCATCAACCAGATTTTAAGGATATTAACTCTTTAAAGTCAAACCTAATTATAAAAGGTGATTGTTTTTAAAATAATATCATATCTTATCATATCAAAAACGGACATAAATAATTTAAGTACTATAAAGCGTTTAACAAGCAGATTCAGTAAGTTCTCCTCCCATAAATGAACGCCAAGTTTAAACAGAAATTTTGTGTGGCTGGGTTCATACAACCACTTAATAAGTTTTGTATTGTTAATCTAAGAATTTTTATTTTTAATTTTGAACAACCTAATACAAGAAAATCATTTGATTTACAACTTCACAAAATGGTTATTAAAATTTTCAATTTTAATTGTATAATTTATCAAGAAATTTATTATAATAGTCATGTCTGCTTCAATGTATACAAACTATTTTAGATCTGTATAATATTGATCTGCCAATAAAGTTTCCTAAGAGATAAAGAATGTTATTAATCTTGTTGGCCATACTTTTAGTTTTTGGATTAGTTTTTGAACTGTTTCACATGTTATATTATCACTATCATGGTCTGTAGACTTTAAATAACTTAGCTTAGTATAAATATATAGACTGTAGTTTTAACTCAGATGCCTTGGTGTAACTTACTAGCTGTTTTAAGGTTTTTGCATATTTACTAAGTAGGTAACTATCATTGTAATTCATGTTTTTTAACTAATTTGTACCTTTTGGCTTCTAACAATGAAGATAAATTTATTGAAACTTGTCAAGTTCTATGTAAATAAAGTCAAATTAACTGACACCTATGTTATTTAAGTAATAATAACTCAAGATTTAGAATATCAAGATACATTTTAATATTTACAAAGTATGCTAAATATTGAAAAGTTCCTATATATAAATATGAAGTAATTATTCTTGACCATAGTAATTATTTATATCTTTAAGTTTATTTTTGATGCTTGGGAACTTGGTTCTACAGACTAAAGGCTATTATTTTATTAATCCATTCATTTTTCTTTTATCGTACGTACTACCAATATATTTAAGATGTTTTTGACCTGTATTTTGGGTGTTTATCTTATCAATGGTATAATAGCTATTCTTTGAACGGAAATGTTATAGATTCATATAGAAAAAAACATGAATAGAAGATATATCCCCTCTTTAAAATAATCGTTTACACATATTTACATTTCAAAAAACTTTGTTTTGTATAAAGATATTTCATTTTTTGTTAATACCTAAAAATCTTAACCATTTCGTATTTGCTTCAGTATATTTGTATTCAATAATATTTATAGACAATTACAGTTAAACCTAAGTTGAATGCTGTATGTCAATTCAACTTAGTTTTAACTGTGATTGTCCATAATGCTATAATAAAAGTTATTCGATACAAATACACTGAAACAAATATGTAGAGATTAAAATTTTTAAATATTGACAAAAGACGAAATACTATAATACAAAATAAAGTCTTTTAAATGTAAATGTGTGTAAATGATTATTTTTAAGTAGGGTAATTATACTTATCAAATGTTTTCTGTATGAATATATAAAATTTCCATTTAAGGAATAACTATAATATATCATTGATAAAGATACAAAGTATAGGCTGAAATGTCTGGATTACATAAATGTTAATTAAATGGGTTAACAAAATAGGAGTCTTTAGTCGTTGACCTGAATTCCCGTTAAATGCAAATTCTATGTTCACTGTTTTGTTTAATTAATGTGTGAACAAAAACTAGACGGCATCACCCAACTGTATACAAACCAGGTTCACAATGTTTGGTAAATGGAAACTTTGACTCGAAACAAACATATTAGACATGGCCAGTTAATTATTACATAGTTATAGTAGTTAATAAATCACAAAAATAATCAAGTTTATTAGATTAAATATAATGATTTTAGTTATAATTGTAATTTTAGAGTAGTGGTCAATCCATATCAAGTGATTCAAATCTGAATTAATTTTTAAACCAAACTTTACACAATATCTTATTCCTTTTGTTTCGTTTAAGTACTACTATAGTAGGTATCAAATCATAAATTTCATAATTTTATGTTGTATGGTTGGTTTTTAATCTATTTTTAAATTTAGGATATATCACAAATTTATATGCTGTATGAAGACACATTTCAGCTCATATTTTACAAGGGTATGTTTGAAAAATTAATAATTTTCATCCACAAACACAAAAATAATTCTATTCAGAAGCACCCAGCAAATTAATGAATCCTTAGAGCCAATAGTCAAGCAATAATTTCAACAAAAATATGGAATAAAAATATCTAATATTGAAATAATCAATTGCATATTTAATTTACCGTATTTATTTAGTTTATTATTGCAAAATACACATGTAAGCGTAATTTGTATATATTTTTTACTTACAATACTTTAATACAAATTATACTGAACACTAGTTTTGTTGATTGCCAGAACAGAGTTTTGTAGAGTTGTGTCAAGGACTAGAAGGTGAGGGTCTTGAGCCAGACTGGCTGTCACATAAAATAAACAAGTAGGAGCTTGTAAACAGAACTAGTATGAGGATCTGAATCAGTCATACTATCACTTGAATTAAGCAGTTGGGTTTAGTTTTTTGTTCAGTATGTTGAGATTTTTGTATTATTGTGAATTTGTTTAGGTTAGTTGTTAAAGGGAGATCTAGATAATCATATCGACATTACTAATTCAGGTACTGTAAGGCTAACAGTTATTTCAATGGTTTATATTATGTTTTAGCACAAAAACGTAAAAGAGAACCCTCCTAAAACATTAATTCTTAACTTCTTTTAAATATAACAAATACATACACAACTCTCTAGCTTAATAGATTGTCTTTATTATTTGTATAATAAATTTTCCAAAAATTTACAGAAAGGCAATAAAATTATACAGGATTTATAAATTTTTAACACGTTCCATTAACAACTAAGTTAATAAATGTATATAAGTTATAGGCCTAGACCTACCGTAAACTCAGTGCATTGTATCAGTGCAGTTATTTTTAAATTTAAACATTTTAAAGTGAAACCGTTACTTTATCTAGAAAAATGGTTAGTACAAGTAATACGAATGTAGACATGATTTTTGTTGTAAATTGTTGCAACATATTTGAAGAAAGTGCTCGCCGATCTACAAAAAGTCTTAACCACTCTAGGAGTTAATGTTCGAAGTAAACTCTAGGATAAAAGCAGGAATGAAAATTTGAGATAGTTGCAGAAAACAATGTTCAAAAGATAAAAGAAGTTTGGAAACCCTCAAAAGTCTTCACATATGGATACAGATTTTACTAGCCCAGACTTGGCACTCGACTATCTAAACAAATCTCTTTCAAACATTGGAGAATCTCCAATAGTAAAAAAGCGAATACACACTCCAGGTTATTGCCAAAGAAAATTACAGAAGTTAACTGAAAAACTAACTCAAAAATTAGTAGATGCAGAAGTTTAAAGCGAAAAAATAAATGATGTAGAGAAAGAAATTCTTGAACAATGGCAAGAAAAATTTAAAACTACTGAAAGTAAAATTGAGTAGTTTATTATTTTAACTGCACTTCCTAAAAGTTGAACATGTAAAAGGATACAAGCAATAAAATGGCCAGAAAAACCAAAACCGTAGTTAAAGAAAAAAGTATAATGACTATTCTTGATCCAAAGCCTGAAAAACACCACCGACCTGTAGTTAAGGTTAAACAACTTTATAACAGTGACGTTGTAAGCAGAATAATGCCTGGTAAAAAGACTGTGTTAGTGAAAGTCAGTGGTAAAAGAACTCATATTCAAAAGGGAGTAGTTTTAATGATTTGAAAGAAACGTACGAACTTTTTAAGAAAGAATATTCATCGGACAAAATAGGGTTTTCTAAATTTGCTGAGCTGCAGTCAAAAACCTGTATTAGCAGGTGGTAGTAGAACCCACTTAGTTTGCGTATGCAGTACACACCAGAACATAAAACTTATGGCTGTTGGAGGAAAGCTAAATGAGGTGCAAATCGACAATGATACCAATCTTAGTCATTTTAAAATAGGTTTGTCATAGATAATGCGCTCGGTCAAAATTCTAAACTGCTTCCTTAACGTTTGTAAAAACTGCCCTGGAAATTTTTTTTAAAAGAAAAATTTTCTAATCACTTTGAAGAGGTTACGGTAGAAAATATAACATATAAATGGTGAATTTCGGTTGACAGGTACAATTTTGAGACTGTTACAAATGCATTGAAGACTTTGTAAATTGCTTTTGCAAACAGCTTACTTTACTTAAAAAATACTCATTCATAGCCCGCCAACAATCAAAATACTAGTCACCTCCAAAAAAAAAAAAAAAGAAAATGAAGCTGTAGTCAGTTTCAATCTTTTGGAGAACTATTCCTTTATTGTTCAATATGAGGCACACACTTTTCTTGGAATAATAATCAAGCAACTGTACATGCCTTTGTAGTACACTACAATGAGCAAGGTATTATAAAATATAAAAGTTTTGTAATTATTTCTGAATGCTTAAAATCATGACACCTTAGCTGTTCACTTAGTTAAAAAAGACTGCCCTATCTAACAGCTGACGTTCTACCTTCCTTGCCAAAAAATTTTACTTTTTTGATTGTTCAGCAGCCCAGTACAGAAATCAAAAAAATTTCATTAATATCTGCCATCATAATAGTAACTTCAAAGTAGAGACTGAGTGACATGTTTTTGCCACAGCTCATGAGAAAGGGGCGTGTGCTGGACACTGTCAAACGAGTTGCAGCAACAGCCAGTCTGCAAAGACCATACTCGGATTAAACAATGACACTAATACACCTTTTTAACTGGAATAAGGAAAATATTGCTAACATACAGTTTATGTACTGTACCGATAAATACTACACTAAAGAGCAAAAAAAGGCACACAACAGTATCACACTTTTATTCCACACAGTGCAACTGAAGTGAGAACCAAGATTTATTGAGTTCTGTTAAGTAGTCGAAGGTGGTATAATATTAACAATGGAAGAAATTAATAATTTTCCAACATGTGAATATAATCGGTGCTAGTGGCTTGCAAATGTCTCGTCAAAGGGCTGCGAAGATGAGCAGGTGCAGAACTTCGGACCCAGCTCCATCGTTTGTGTCCCCAAAAACCCAAATATTTTCAGAGTGTACAGGAATTAAATACTAAAGTTGACCCAACAACTATAACAGGACGGACCTATGCCCTATCATAAAAACAAATAGCCATTGTTGCAAGGAGCCCACCAATAAATACCTTTTAACAATAATCAACGAATTCTCAAGATTTCTGTTTGCATTTTCTTGTAAAGACATTACTGCTAGCAGTATTGGTAACTGTTTAACTGAAATTTTTAGTATATTTAGAATGCCTTCAATGATACATTCAAACCAAGGTACTTCGATTACGTCATTAAAGCTAAAAACTTTCATACACTGCAAACAAGACATAGCTTTTCACAGTAAAGATTTTGTTGTACAGTTTTACCTGAAAATATCTGACAGAAAACTAAGTTAATTGATAGTAATGCTTTAGCAAAGTAACAAATTAGCCAATCTTAGTGTCTCTTTGATGAAAATTATTTTGTCGACTAGGATCCCATACAGATTCCAACTTGAATTTTTGTATGAAATAATTAGCGATTTGTGAAAACTTTTATTCATATTGTTTTTTAGATCGTCTTTAAAAACTTTGAGTTTGTAGCTGAAATATATTAATGTTTCAAACAGGCCTTCTAATACAGCAAATTAAAGCTTGTAATATTCTGAAGACAATGGTGTTTGTTTCACTCATTTAGCTGAAATATCTCTATAAACGTAAAACCGTTTTTGTCCAAATTTAACGTTTTATGCAACTTTAAAAATTTGTAAATCAAAAACAGCATGAAATAAAAAATTCCTTTGATTTTTGTTTTTTTAATCAGTACAAACAAGTGACAAAGTCTTAAGTTTATATAAAATAATCAGATATTTACTTTGGTTCACTTGATATGCATTGATCCACAGGACTCAGCATCCATTTTTGACTGCATGTCAAAATCAACTAAAATGTGAGTATTAAGAAGGCTTTTCAGGTCTGTGCTATTTTCAAGTGAATAATATGATATATTTTATTGAGAATATAATCACAATATACTTTTAAGCTTTAAACATAAAAAATTCAAACATAAATTGAATGACTTTATAAACGGTCTGATATCAATAGCTCTTCTGATGCTGAACTCATGACATCCATTTAGTCAAGTCTGGCTAATAGTTAGTCCTCTTAAGACAAATAATTTTCAAAATATTCGTTTCATGTTTATGTTTTACTATTTATTTGTATATATTATAGTTTAGTTTCGGAGTTCAAGTGGGCCACTTGAAATTATCAAACGGCTAATTTGGTGAAGCGCAGGTCATAGGTTGTTGCTACCTGCTATTGAGAATTGCATAAAAAAAAAATTGATGTTAAGAAATATCACTAAACATTACTAAGTTGTGGTGAACAGGTTAATTGGATCATAGCAAGCAATGGTAGACCAAGCGACATATTTTGCGGAAAAGAGATGTCTCTGCTATCTGATGGCAGACGAATGAAACTACACAAACAGATTGATTCAAGACATAAACATTACAGTTACCATGTTTTATTTGCACAAATGCTAACCACCACTTCTGTTATTTCAAGTTCTGTATTATGCATTAGTAGACTATCTTTCCACATCAATAGCAATAACAGACTAACTGACTAAAACGATAGTATTTGGTCTACGAATGCAAAATTATAGTCATTTAATCTCTAAAATATTAGAAGCAGCCAACTTTACATGGTGTGATTGAGTGTTATACATTGCTTCTTGTGTAGTGGGGTTTGCATCTGCTAATGGTGCATGTTTACCTTTCAGAGATTGTGTGATATTAACCAAAATAATCCCCTGAAGTTCTTTTGATATTTGATTAGATTAACTCGAGGATTAACTTAAAAATATGACTAATTCAAGAGGAAGAAAATTATGTGCACTAGCACTCGACTTAATGCAGGTAAGCAATGTTACATCTTTAATTTTTCAGTTACTACTAAGGAATTCTTATTTTAGTGTAAGTTTGACAAAATTACGTCTGTTATTAAAAACTAGGGTAAACACATGTACAAGTTTCCCCAGACAGGTTTGTGATTCTATAGTATCCAGGGATGCCCGTCTTTGATTTTTACAAACAACCGTTTCATGCAGTCATTTATTATCTTCTATTTTTATGCAATTCCACAATTTATTGTACCTTACTCGCATTTGTCACAACTAGTAATATCCAAAAGAAAACTAGCGTATTATTTTAATTGCACAATTTACAGTCTTCTTTAGAAGCTATTGTTCATTCCTTTGCATCTGGAGCTTTTCTGAATTTTTACTACCACCATAGCATAATAATTATTCTATGCTACTACCCATCCTATGAAGTTTAGAGCGGGTCACTCTAAATAAATCTAAATTTATATTAATTCTTGTATTTTTTACTTCATACGATCAGTACCTAGCCTAAAGTAACTTGCTTTTCCAGGAAGAAGAAGTTGTGAAGAAAGATACGCATACTAAACAACTCTTCACAGACAAAATAGATACAGTAAGGCATGAGACTCACCCTGATGAGGATCAAACGACAGGATCACATACCTCCATAACGATCTTGCAGTGTGAGGAGTCTAGCAAAAATGTCGACAATAATATAAGTAACATCTCGTGTTCATCTCCTACTCCTGGACCTTCTGCAGAGATACAAAATACAAACAGATCTACTTTACTTGCCGAGGAATTTGATGATTTTAATGCCAACAATCTTCAAGATGCATCCTTTGTCGTCATAGAAATTGATAATCGAGAATTAAAGAGTTTAATAGAGTCCCAGAGTATCGTTAACTTGTTTGACATGATAGAAGTTCAAACAAATAATCATGATGGTACTACTCTGAATGCTTCTTTGCGAGCCTGTAGTAAAATGCAGTTGGACTTAGATAATACTGGTGAAAGTATGCCCATTGAATACAGCGACATGTATCTTAATATTGGCAGAGAAGAATGTGTTTCAAACAGAGACAATATAACTGATCATCTTGAGACAAATGTAGTCATACAAAACCTACGGCAAATTAAAGATATGGATAATCAAGTGACTGAAGGTGAAAAATAATTAAATCAAAAATTAACGGCGGTAGACCGAAAAAAAGGAAGAAAAAGGAAATTTTTAGACCAGACTCGAGCTATTAAAAAAAAGAGAGTAAACACCAACCAAGACTATCATCTTTAAAGAAGAACTCTAGTTTGAAATTATCACCGTTTATTTGCTTACATGTATTTCATTTAAACTGTATACATCTTACTAACCAGTATGGATTTCTATCCAGGAATGGTTATAAATAGATGTTTACTAATTGCAAAAAAAATATATAACTACAGGTGGTAAGCTGAAAGTTTGTAAAAGGTTTAGAGAATACGTTTGCAACTGCCGTTTAAAATGCAATATGAGAATTCCAATTGAAAAAAGGAGAACAGTGTTTACAAATTTCTATAAAGCTGGAAGTTTTGAAGCCAGCTTTCAAATAATGCAGGGAGTTGTGAAAGAAGTTCTTATAAAAAGGAAAAGAGTAAAACACTCTGTAGTAAAAACTGCATCGAATTAGTCTGTAAGGCAATGTCTACTCAGACCCTCAGAGTATCAAGTTGTGTTATTGACAGGGCATTAAGAAACAAGAGAAGTGACAGAATAGTTACTGATGGACGTGGTAGAGCTGGAGGCCATACTAAGACCCCTGAAGCAAAACTTCAAATGATAATCGATCATATTCCAAATTTCCACGATATAAGTCTCATTACTTATGAAGTACAACTGAAGCCAACTATTTAAACACAGATACAACTCTCAACGTAATGAATAATCTCTATGTACAAGAAAATCCAGTTTCTAAGATAACATACAAAAATATATTTCTAACAAAGTTTAACTTAAAAAGAAAGCCCTTAAAAAAGTTAAATAAACAAATGACCTGTTACCTACCTAGCACTGGCGGACCTTCTAAGAAGATACTGCACCCAGTGCTAAACGAAGAAGTTGGTCGATGGAAACCAATCCGTTTTCAGTTAAACATTAATGAATAATTTTGCCTGGCATGGAGAAAGTAATTGAAGCATAGAGAACGAAATCAATATATAAATTGTTGGTTATTCTGCAAAAAGAAAAGCCCTTGACCGATTTCACTGTTCTTGCAGATCATCAGACGGACGCATATCTTTTTGCAAACCAGCCGCAGTAGCTGGACACGACGCTCTCAGCGTCGTTAAAGTGCCTTACAACTCTAGAGAGTTTTTTGGCTTGTTATGATGATGATTGATGTGTTGTTGTTTCTTGACCGGACTTCTAAATAAATATGTAGGACTGGACTCCACAAGGCCTGCTCCTGGAATCCTCTTGTTTGATGCAGTGAACAGTTTCCCGAATCTTCCCCTTGGTTGTCCTCCAACTACACGATATCCGAGTCCTGGGTCCACTGGCCTGTGGTTTTCGACCGACAGGATGGCTACTCGCCATAGGCCGCTCCATTATCAGGTAGCTCTCTAAACAGGACTGAAGGACGTGCAGCCCCGACGACTTCACTTGTGTACCCATTCCTCGGCACCCTGCATAGCTGGAGAACCGAGTCACCGTTCCGCTGCTCACCTTTGATCGCCCGGAGGCGGTGGTAGATATACGTACATTGCTGCCTCGTCGGCGTCTGGGCAACAACCACAGACCAATAATACAAGAGATGCGTCACTCTACGTAAGCAATTAAAATTAAGTTTAGCGCCACCATGCAGATTGAAGCTTAACTAGTGATGAGCGCCATCTGTCGGAAAATATGCCACTAAATGCGTATTTAGCAGGAATTTCAAATGTATTGCTTGGAAATGTATACAAATTAGGTAAATATAAAATGTAATATCAAATTGTAATTCATTGAACACTGCTGTTGAGTACTAGACTTTAGTTTAAATACTGCACTTAGAGTTTGT
The DNA here is from genome assembly GCA_036346225.1 of Platerodrilus igneus. Taxonomy (NCBI): domain Eukaryota; kingdom Metazoa; phylum Arthropoda; class Insecta; order Coleoptera; family Lycidae; genus Platerodrilus; species Platerodrilus igneus. The sequence goes on from JARFIW010001290.1 coordinate 253,055, forward strand.
TCAATGTATTACATATCTGTACCACATTTTATATTTTACTAACTGTATATTCAAAATTGTTATAAGAAAGATCTATCAAATCACTTATTGTTCCATTCATTAAAAGGGGTAGATAAACCTGTGGTTTCCTTAAGAAAGATTTATGCTTTTATGTTAAAATGTAATCAAATCAATACAAACTTAAGTTTCACAAGTATATATTTAAATTTAAATATTGGTAAAATAAAAATATAAAATGCTTATTAGAAACTACATACGTATTTCGACAAATACGTCTGGAACAAAATGAGCATGACAAACTCGTAAATTTTGTAGACCCATGCAGGATCCATTTTTTTCAGAGAAGCTGTTCCAATTAAATCCATTCACTGGTAATAAACATACAAAAATTTCTTTGGGTTGGGAAATCTATGGCGAATTGCATCCCTGTTTTCACAATAGAAAACTGCACACTTTCCAAACTGTGATATTATAATACTTTTCATCTAAAATTACTGCTACTGTACCAAAAATAGATACGGAATTGAAACAAACGTTGGTCGGTGTAGTCATTTTGTAAGACGCGCAGCGCGCGCAGCTCAGTTTGATTGAGAGTTACAGATATCTGTAAAATTTTCAATTTTTACTCAGTTTCAATGCGGTTGGTGGCGCCAAAAACTTTATTTTAAAACCGCCTATAGAGTGACTACCCCCTGGCAACAACTCCCCCGCAAAACAACCCTCTAAGTTCTAAAATAAAACACAAATTAAAGTATATTTATAGTGCAAATGCTTTTCTCATGCGCCCTCTATACTCGAGAATAACCAACTAACTATCGAAGACTGTTTCCAGTCTCCGACGTGATAGTGTAGATGGCACTGCCAGACAAAATTTAAATAGCTAGTCAAAAGACAAGATGAAAATTAAATAATCAAATGACCTGTTACAGTAGTTTACTATCATAAAGGTGCATCTTGTGTATACAATTCAAATTTTTGTATTTTCCCCCACTATAGTTAAGCCTCGAAATTTCAAAAAAATTCAAAATTACATTTTTTGAAAAAATTATAGAAAATCGAGAGAGACATATTTTAACCTTCTTTCTCTAAAACTGGCAAGTATCCTATTATATCTTATAGTCATACAAATATTAGCTTGGGTATTTTATTCTTTCATTGAAATTATCAGCCTTAAAAAATCGAAGTTGTTAAAATTTGATCATGAACTTTGGTTGTATTTTTAAGCTATTTAAGTTTAAACTGTAAGGACCTAAATTGTAGAATGGACTTTTCTAAACAAAAATAGTATGAATCCTATTACTGTAGCGTTAACCAGTCTGGAGATATTTAATTTATCCATAATGACTGTAACGGTCAAAATTAGCCCGCATGGCCAAACAAAAATGGCCGTATCTCCAAAATGGGATGAGAAAAAAAATTTCAAACCTGTTTTGAAGTGCTGACTTATGTAAGAAAAACATAAAAAGATTAAAAATATTAAAAGTTGGTCAAGCAAGCATCACACGATCACTTCATATGGATTGCCTGATTATTATTATTTTTTTATTTTATTACTCATTTTCTTTTTCTTGTCCTGATGAAGCCCCTTACAAAAGTCGACCATAGTTTATAAAATGACACGGTCCCAACCCGGAACCTTAAATAGTTATAATGACTACGGCCGTGAAAGCCTCCACCATCTTGCAATGGCTGAACAGTCAAGAAAACTTATGCGTGAAAATTTTGAAGAAGCTAATAAGGATATAACAAAAGAGTGTTTATCATTTGACTTAGAAAAGACTACCGACAAACTTCGTGTATTACAAGAGGCAGCTGTGCTTTTACAATTGTGGCATACATGACGCAAAAAACATTGTTTTTTGTTACACATGAGTAGAAGGAACCGCTGGAAGGGGGTTACAAGTAGTCAGTTTTTGCTTGCGGAAGCATATTTTAGAAAAGATTTTCACCAGCAACTAAACATCTTGACCTATGGTCAGATTCTTGCAGAGGCCAAAACCGCAACATAAAGATAGTTTTGATGTTAAAATCAGTTTTAGAAATACATCCTGGCCTTGAAACAATCACCTAACACTTTTTAGTGCCCGGACATACTTTTCTTAAAAATGATAGTGATTTTTCTGATATTGAGTGTGCCTTCTGGTTTCAATCAAGACTGTACGTAGCCGATTACTATGTTGACATTATAAGAAAATGTAGAAAAAAATCCACTTATTGTGGAAGAAATGAAAAAGGGCGATTTCTGGGGAACATCAGAACTAGAGGGTTGCATTACAAAGAGGAAAGTAAGTGTAGAAGGTGCAAAAGTTAACTGGCTACAATTTAGAGTGGTTGAAGTCAGAAAGTTAAGCCTATGGAATTTTTGTAAAAGAAGATCTACATCAAGAAAAGTATACAGAGGTGAATATCTTAAAAAAGAAATGAAAAAAAAAGTACCCCAGGAAATGAAGGCAAATTTTATTTTAGCAAGCTTAGTACACTGTGGCCAAATGGTAAACCCCTTAGTGCAGCGAAGCTTGCAGATCTCAAGTCCATGTTCCCCATGATTCCCAAGGAGTGTGTGTGAAGTTAGCACGACGTTTTAATTAAAAAAAAAAAAACCAGTTAAAGCAGCACTCTACATTGTTCTGTAGTTCCTAATTAAAAAAAAAGGTCCGCATTTATAATACCAGAAAATCGAAAATGAAAAAATGTCGTGCTAACTTCACGTTCTAGCACGACACAGCCTTCTCTAAAGTACAAGAAGCAGATGCGAAATATACTTTACGACGAGTGTTCTCGTTAGTCCTAGACTAGTTCCATAATAATGAAGCATTTCAGAATAAAATTTCAACAATTAACATTTTTGTATTATTTTAAATATTTAACGTAAGCACGACACTCTGCAAAGATGTGTCGTGCTGATGGCTTTCTAGGCTTCTGATGGTAGTTCTGGCTTGTTCTACTCGAGTTCTATATAATTCATTCAATTTCAACTATTGTTCCATCGTATAACTATTTTTAAATAAATTTAATCTTTTGAAGCCAGCACGATACACTGCAAAAGTGCGTCGTGCTGACGACTGTCTGCACTTCCGATGGTAGTTCTGGCTTGTTCTACTCGAGTTCTATATAATTCACTCAATTTCAGCTATTGTTCCATCGTATAATTATTTTTAAATAAATTTAATTTTTTGGAGCCAGCACGACATTCTGCAAGAGTGCGTCGCGCTGACAACTTTCTGCACTTCCGATGGTAGTTCTGGCTTGTTCTACTCGAATTTGTTGCTAGCTGTTAAAGATACATCAAAAATATTTTTTTCCAAGACGGTTATATTCCCTCTACTTATTATTTCTATCAAATGTGCAGTTTCAAATTTCGTCCAAAATCTTGGAAATCTCACACTGTACGTCTAGGGTTAATTCAAAATATCTTTTTACAATCAGCCAAATTAAACTTAAGAGATACAATGTATCAGAAACGTCAAAAGTCACAGAACCAAACATGTTCTCAGATTTTTGACGAATGACGGATGAAAGGGGGAAGACTGGCGCCAATGGTTAAAATTTATTTAAAAATAGTTATACGACGGGACAATAGTTGAAATTGGGTGAATTATATAGAATTCAAGTAGAACAAGCCAGAACTACCATCGGAAGTGCAGAATGTCGTCAGCACGACGCACTTTTGTAGAGTGTCGTGCTGGCTCCAAAAGATTAAATTTATTATAAAATAATTATACGACGAAACAATAGCTGAAATTGGGTGAATTATACAGAACTTGAGTAGAACAAGCCAGAACTACCAGCAGATATGCAGAAAGTCGTCAGCGCAACGCACTTTTGCAGAGTGTCGTGCTGGCTCCAAAAGATTAAATTTATTTAAAAATAGTTATACGATGGAACAATAGCTGAAATTGGATGAATTATAGAGAACTTGAGTAGAACAAGCCAGAACTACCATCGAAAATGCAGAAAGTCGTCAGCACGACGCACTTTTGCAGAGTGTTGTGTTGGTCCAAAAGATTAAATTTATTTAAAAATAGTTATACGACGGAACAAAAGCTGAAATTGGGTGAATTATATAGAACTTGAGTAGAACAAGCCAGAACTACCATCGGAAATGCAGAAAGTCGTCAGCGCGACGCACTTTTGCAGAGTGTCGTGCTGGCTCCAAAAGATTAAATTTATTTAAAAATAGTTGTATGACGGAACAAAAGCTGAAATTGAGTGAATTATATAGAACTCGAGTAGAACAAGCCAAAACTACCATCGGAAGTGCAGAAAGTCGTCAGCACGACGCACTTTTGCAGAGTGTTGTGCTGGCTTCAAAAGATTAAATTTATTTAAAAATAGTTATACGACGGAACAAAAGCTGAAATTGGGTGAATTATATAGAACTTGAGTAGAACAAGCCAGAACTACCATCGGAAATGCAGAAAGTCGTCAGCGCGACGCACTTTGCAGAGTGTCGTGCTGGCTCCAAAAGATTAAATTTATTTAAAAATAGTTGTATGACGGAACAAAAGCTGAAATTGAGTGAATTATATAGAACTCGAGTAGAACAAGCCAAAACTACCATCGGAAGTGCAGAAAGTCGTCAGCACGACGCACTTTTGCAGAGTGTTGTGCTGGCTTCAAAAGATTACATTTATTTAAAAATAGTTATACGACGGAACAAAAGCTGAAATTGGGTGAATTATATAGAACTTGAGTAGAACAAGCCAGAACTACCATCGGAAATGCAGAAAGTCGTCAGCGCGACGCACTTTTGCAGAGTGTCGTGCTGGCTCCAAAAGATTAAATTTATTTAAAAATAGTTATATGACGGAACAAAAGCTGAAATTGAGTGAATTATATAGAACTCGAGTAGAACAAGCCAAAACTACCATCGGAAGTGTAGAAAGTCGTCAGCACGACGCACTTTTGCAGAGTGTTGTGCTGGCTTCAAAAGATTAAATTTATTTAAAAATAGTTATACGACGGAACAAAAGCTGAAATTGGGTGAATTATATAGAACTTGAGTAGAACAAGCCCTAACTACCATCGGACATGCAGAAAGTCGTCAGCACGACGCACTTTTGCAAAGTGTAGTGCTGGCTCCAAAAAATTAAATTTATTTAAAAATAGTTATAAGACGGAACAAAAGCTGAAATTGGGTGAATTATATAGAACTTGAGTAGAACAAGCCAGAACTACCATCGGAAATGCAGAAAGTCGTCAGCGCGACGCACTTTTGCAGTGTGTCGTGCTGGCTTCAAAAGATTAAATTTATTTAAAAATAGTTATATGACGGAACACAAGCTGAAATTGAGTGAATTATATAGAACTCGAGTAGAACAAGCCAAAACTACCATCGGAAGTGCAGAAAGTCGTCAGCACGACGCACTTTTGCAGAGTGTTGTGCTGGCTTCAAAAGATTAAATTTATTTAAAAATAGTTACAAAGCTAATAATGAATCCAACAAATCGACACCACCCATACTTTTATTGTATAGCCGAATGAATGATGGGCATTCAATCTCAATATAGCTCTTAGAAACACGCTGCCATCGCTTCTTTTCGAACAAGGATATGCTCCACCATATGAACTAAGAATAGTGACCGGTTTATTATCATACCACTTGAGTGCAGTTAGTTGAACACCATCAATAGTAGTTATTTGCTCTTCGAATGAACCTAACCCCTTGCTTTTTAAGTCTTTATCAGTAATGAATGTGCAACCAGTTACTCTGTTAGATCTAACTGTACCCAAACACTGTATGCCATTTTTGCCCAATTCCACTTGAAGTTCGATCCCATTAAACCAATTATAATTTATAATTTTGATGCTTTGAAATTGCCTCTGCCAATCGTAATACGACATTACCAGCTGCACCTGTATTAGGTAAGGAAACATGTTGTTCATGTCCTGTATACACCTCAAATTTATGTACTACACCACCAACTTCTGAAAGAACAAATATTTTATAACCCCATTTACGAGTTTTTTTAGGATTATATTGTTTGAGGCTGCTTCTGCCTTTTGAATGACACTACTTGTTCGTCTAAAGATAAAAATTCACCCATTGGTGTTTTAGAGAACACTAAATTTAGCCCGTCTATTGTGATCTTATTTTATAGTTTATCGTAGTTATCCGAATCCCTTGATGGTTGCCCCAAATTGTCACTTACATGTAAATTTCGTTTGATTGTTTCCCACCTATTCAAACTCATGACATCTGCCACCTGTGAAATACGTGTAAGTGGACTCCAATACATTCGTTGTTTGGGCAATCTATAAATTGACCTGAAGCACGATATCCCTATAAACTGTTCTAATTCATTTTTGTTATGCATAGCGGAGTATTGGGATTATTTTGAGTAGCATACAAGTTTGTCTGTTTTGCTATAAGGTAAAATAAATCATCACTGAAAATACTTTTGAAGTATGCAATGGGCGTAAGAATTTCACGAGAATATGCCAAACTTCCCTTCCAGGGTGGAATTGGAAGGGCAATTTTTGTTTCGATAAGTTTCCAGGAAAAGTTCATTTTTTTTCTGTTTCTAGGATGTGAAGCATTAGAAGGTCTATTTATATCGCTAGAATGTATGCCAGTCTGTGGCATCTCGTCTACATTCTCTATTACTGCAATATCTTCATCTTCGCTTACTTGTTTGTTGATATTATTGTTAGTAGTTGTACTGTTTACTTCATCGGAGTCCTCTGATGAAGATGACGGATTATATATAGGATCATCAATATCGCTACTGCACTCATCTTCAAGCATGCTGTCATTAGAATCCTCAGGAATTTGCCTAACACTAAACATAGATTTGTTCTGTCTTTTATGTTTACCGCCATAAAACGATTTCACACTCACTGTAGGAAGTACACAAAGTTGCTCTGAAGCAACATCTATCGTTTTTGCAGATAAAACCTACTCAATTTTATTTACGTTACAGTTATAACAAAAACTTGCTATCTAAACATTATATTTCGCAAAGCTATAACTGATGCGATTATTATTTAGATGCTTGTACACAAAGTATAATAAAGTAATCAAATACCTTGCAACGGTTCTACTAATGCTACTAGTACTGACAGGTATTTGTTTCCAAATCTATAACCAATGAGATTGAGGTGGGAATATATCACAGAAATTTCATTGGAAGATCCAGTTGTTCCTTCTAGACACATTCATGTAATAAAGGAATGACTGTATCATCAGTAATATATATTTAATTCCAATATTGCTTTTAAGCAACCCCATGCAATATGGGGTAAAGTAATTATTATTATTAGCGTGAAACGCAATGATGGACTAAGCACCAATTTTTTTAATAAACATTAAGTGGATAAAAAAACATTAATAATTCTATTGAAAACAAACTACTACAGTTATTGCAGATAGTAAGTTTAAGAAAGTATATATAAAGTAATATCTAACAATTTTTCCATAAGCATTTGAATAACGTGTGTGAAGTTGGAATGGACACTATACAATTTTTGAAACAAGTATATACAGTTCGTTTGTGCTGTGCAGTGCCAAAAATTCCGTGTTTGTGCTCAAAAGTTGTGCAAGTTATTCGTGATTTAAAGTGGCCAATCCAACTTCGCAGGAAGTTGGAATGGCCACCATGGAATATTGATATTTTTTCAACTTTCTTTATTGCGTTCGTTTATGCTCCGTTTGTGCTGCGCAGTACCAAAAATTCAGTGTTTGTACTCAAAAGATGCGTACGTTATTCGTGATTTAAAGTGGCCAATCCAACTTCGCAGGAAGTTGGAATGGCCACCATGGAATATTGATATTTTTTCAATTTTCTTTAATGCGTTCGTTTGTGCTTCGTTTGTGCTGTTCAGTGCCAAAAATTCAATGTTTGTGCTCGAAAGTTGTGCAAGTTATTCGTGATTTAAAGTGGCCAATCCAACTTCGCAGGAAGTTGGAATGACCACCATAGAAATTGATATTTTTTCAACTTTCTTTATTGCGTTCGTTTGTGCTCCGTTTGTGCTTCGCAGTGCCAAATATTCAGTGTTTGTGCTCAAAAGATGCGTAAGTTATTCGTGATTTAAGGTGGCCAATCCAACTTCGCAGGAAGTTGGAATGGCCACCATGGAATATTGATATTTTTTCAATTTTCTTTAATGCGTTCGTTTGTGCTGTGCAGTACCAAAAATTCAGTGTTTGTGCTCAAAAGATGCGTACGTTATTCGTGATTTAAAGTGGCCAATCCGAACTTCGCAGGAAGTTGGAATGGCCACCATGAAATATTGATATTTTTTCAACTTTCTTTATTGCGTTCGTTTGTGCTCCGTTTGTGCTGCGCAGTGCCAAAAATTCAGTGTTTGTGCTCAAAAGATGCGTAAGTTATTCGTGATTTAAAGTGGCCAATCCAACTTCGTAGGAAGTTGGAATGACCACTATGAAATATTGATATTTTTCTACTTTCTTTATTGCGTTCATTTGTGCTCCGTTTGTGCTGCGCAGTGCCAAAAATTCAGTGTTTGTGCTCGAAAGATGCGTAAGTTATTCGTGATTTAAAGTGGTCAATCCAACTTTGCAATGTTTGGTTTACAGTCATTGCAAGAAGCAATTATTAATTTCCGAATCACTGAAGCATCCTCCAATATTGATCATAAAACATCAGTAAATATGAATATTCAGTATAACATTCACAATGTTATTTTTTTGAAATCTTCAACCTAGATGAAACAAATACTGGTGGAACTTTTAAGTCAAATTATGCGAAATTCCACGTACTGTTCAATTATTAGACAAAAATTATCGCTTAGTTTTGATTATCGATTTCATATCACCTGTTAATGCTAATTATTGTGGGCATTATCTGTCTCATATTCAACGATCATGTAATGAGAAAGAGATTTTTGATGATATATCATCTAAGATAAAAACACTGATTTTGTGCAATCCCATTTATTGATTTATGTATCTTATTAAATTATATATGTTTTCAATTTGTATTACCTTATATAAATTAAAGAGTTTTTAAAATTGTGAATTATTGACACCCCATGGCACAAACGAAAGCACAAATAAATGAACTAAAAAAATTGAAAATTTTTCATGCTGGTCATTCCAGCTTCACTTGAAATTGCATTGGCCACTTTAAATCGCGAATAACTTGTGCAATTTTTGACCACAAACGCTGAATTTTTAGTACTACGCAACACAAATGGAGTACCAAACGAACGCAATAAGAAAAGTTAAAAAAGTTTCAATTTTCGTCTTGGCCATTCCATCTTTCTGCAAAGTTGGATTGACCACCTTAAATAACGAATAACTTGCACAGTTTTTTAGCACAAACGCCGAATTTTGGACACTGCACGGCACAAATGAACACAATAAGAAATGTGAAAAAAATTGTGTATCTCTTGGTGGGCATTCCACCTTATTGCGAAGTTGGATTGACCATTTTAAATCGCGAATAACGTGCACAGTTTTTGAGCACAAATGCTGAATTTTGGACACTGCGCGGCACAAACAGAGCACAAACAAACGCAGTAAAGGAAGTGAAAAAAATTTCTATCTTTCTTGGTGGCCGTTTCACATTATTGCGAAGTTGGATTGATCACTTTAAATCACGAAAAACTTGCACAGTTTTTCAGCATAAACGCTGAATTTTTGACACTGCGCGGCACAAATGGAGCACAAACGAACGCAATAAAGAAAGTTTAAAAAATATGGCCATTTCAACTAACTGCGAAGTTGGATTGACCACTTTAAATACGAATAACTTGCTAGCTTTTGAGCACAAACGCTGAATTTTTGGCACTGTGCGGCACAAACGGAGCACAAACGAACGCAATAAAGAAAGTTGAAAAAATATCAATATTCCATGGTGGCCATTTCAACTTCCTGCGAAGTTGGCTTAACCACTTTAAATCACGAATAACTTGCTAGCTTTTGAGCACAAACGCTGAATTTTTGGCACTGCGCAGCACAAACGGAGCATAAACGAACGCAATAAAGAAAGTTGAAAAAATATCAATATTCCATGGTGGCCATTCCAACTTTCTGCGAAGTTGGATTGGCCACTTCAAATCACGAATAACTTGTACAACTTTTGAGCACAAACACTGAATTTTTGGCACTGCGCAGCACAAACGAACTGTATATACTTGTTTCAAAAATTGTATAGTGTCCATTCCAACTTCACACACGTTTTGAATATGCCTCAATATCTCAAAATCACCTTTATGTCACTTAGTCTAGCATTGATAAACATGGTCAAATTCATCCTAGGCACTGGACATTTTAAAATATGTACAGGGTGTACAGGGTGTATGTACATATTTTCTATAAATTACTTAAGCAATCTAACAAAAGGAAAAATAATTGAATATTAGGCATGCCTAAGGTATTTTATGTCTGTAATAAAAATAGTAGCTATATTACTATGTTATGTATACGTTTGAACATTAAAGCAGGTGGTATTTAAAGAGGATTTCTAAATAAACCGCCTTGCCTTTTAAAATAATTTAAATGGATAAAGTGGACCTATTTTACATTCTTGCATAAACAATGTACACTCTTTAGAATGCTTTCGGTGTAAGCGTAACAATTGCATTCACTAATATTATTGCTTTATAAAATAATAAGCGTCTGAAAGCTAAAAATATGTAAATTTATTATTACCTCCGGATTTTCTGAAGTTGACACTGTATAGAAGGTAAACACTCCCAATGAAAACAGCAGGAAGACTAGAAAAAGCATGGATGTTATTTATAGAAACGTAGTAACGCAACCATACCAACCTGTATTCATGACGGTACTGAAACACACACGGAACACCGCTTTAACCTGTAAAAAGAGGTATTAAAATCAATGACGTTGTTTATGGTGGTCGATGCTTACTACACACACGTTGTTAGTCAACTGATGTAATTAATTATTCAACATTTTTATACAGAAACAAGTTTTAGGAAAGACTTTTTATTTACATTTAAATTGGAGGTTAAAATTAGAATAAAACCACATGGTTTGCTAATAATATTATTTTTCTAGAACGTTATCTTTCATGTCTGGAATTGGAGTATATTTTAGACGATTACGCGTATTGATATTATAGTAGTAATGAATGAATGCATCATGGGGCGAACCGGTTTAGGTGGAAGTTATAAAAATGCACATATTTGCCGGGAAAGATTATTCCTTTACATACAGGAAAGAAATGTAGTTTAATGACATTGGAGATAGTTTCAGGGACCCTGTACTTTGGCGCGAGGGGATATTAAAAAATGAACAAAACCTGACGTCATTCATATTATTCATTTGTTTATAACTGTTCTCGGTATCTTTTATCAATATGTTTACATAATAACGCACTGCGTTAATGGTGCTTATCGATACAAATTTCGGCACTATCAAAAGCGTGTACCTTCTTACACATGGTATTTTCTCATATCGATTGATAAAGAGTAGCCATTTCGCAGATTTACGTTGTAGTGCAGGTAAGATGAAATTTATTTTTGGGGTAAAGTTTAAAACTGTTTGCTATAGACCTCTTTTATGCATGTGGGAAGACATCAAGCGTTGAGGTTCGATCGGGGCGCTTCTTAAATACAATATTAAGCTTTTATGCGTGCGTCCGAATTCTATAATACAAAGAAAGGTCACAGAGAAATAAAATCTTTACCTTTAAATGAAATAATATCCATAATGATGATATAATATTATATTAATGTAAAATAAATTATCTTATAATTATAATCAACATGTATAAAATACTATTGTTTGTGTGGCTATGTCGCCTGCACTGAAGGCTTCAGTTCTCTTAGAGAGCTGATATTTTCCATAAGGATAGTCTAAATGTTCTAACAATGGATGCCGCCGAATTGTTAGTAAAAATTTCAGACGCAGTAGTAACAGGGCCCTAGCCAGAATAAAATTTGAGATAAGGCATCATAAAATTGAAGTAGGATGCTAATTTCATGAGATACTTGTGAGTGGCTATAAAGGCAAAAAATTATATGAATATATATTTATTTTTGAAATATAAGTTTGTATCCTGAATTTATTTTATATATATATTGCTAAAAGCTGCTGGACAAGCAGTAACAGAACGTCTCTTCCAACTTGTAAGCTGGTATGTATGAGACAGGCGAGATATCCAAAGATTTCAAACGTAAGATCATAGTCTGTTGACTATATCACCATGCCGAGCTGAACACAGAACAAACTAAAGAAGTGCATGTCACAGACTTTGTCTCGTGACAATCCACATCTTATAAGGGAGGCGTGCGACCACAACACCAGTATATATAGCTTAACACGGCTCGCCCATTTTACGATGACCACAACCCCTAACAAAAATCGCGAACGCTGATTGGCTGCGCGGCACCCCACTAGCCTTAAGGAAGAGTATAAAACCAGCTGCAATACGACCAGACCGTCACTGGACTCAGTCACCTAGCGCTTCCCTTAGCCTAGAGAGAAACAGTTGGACCCTCAGCGCTTCACCTAGCCTGAGGAACCATCGACACCGACGCCCTGGCGCTTCTCCTAGCCCGGGGCTCGTCGAAGAAGCCCGAGGCAGCACGATGCCGCCGATCTCCTGGCGCTTCTCCTAGTCCGGGGCTCCGTCGAAGAAGACCTCGGCTCTGCTCTGAGCCCGAGGCAGCACGTCGACACCAACGCCGACGCCACAACGCTGTATGGGTGACGCCTACACCATTAATACAGTCACTGCCTATCTTCATAATTATGTGCGGGAAATCGGGAATAAATAATAACAAATAAATCAGAAACCCTCATTAAATTAAATCAATTAAATAAACAAAGATAATAAAATAGAGTGAAACCGCGCATCCCCTCCAGGACTTGAAAGTGAAGTGATAGTGATTGTGATCCCCCCCAAAAACATTTAGTGCATACCCACCAGGACTTTAGCAGTGCACCCCATCTTCCCCTTAGAAGTAAGTTACAGTTAGATGTAGGCAGACGACCAGATCTTCGGATGCTGGAAAATTTTATTATAGAGGTAAGACTTAAATTGTGGCGGCTGTACTCGCACAAGCACTGATTTACATTAATTAGTAGTTTTGAAATAATTTAACAAGCACGTTTTGTGCGTAATGGCGCTAGCCGACATAATGCTTGTGCGAGTGCACCTGATAAACAGGGTGATGCTTTTGCTATTTTGTGCACTGCTATATGCTTAACGCTTATTAGACATTTATTTATATATTTATATAATATATTTATTTATACTTTATATTTACACTTTATATTTATTAGCATGTATTGTAGTATTGTGTGGCATTTGTTTTGTTTGACGTTCTGTCGCCATTTTGGTTGCAGTATATATTTGGGAAGGAAGAGTAGAGTTGTGAAGATTGTAATCATAATATAAATCAGTTAGGGAATGATAGGGAAAGCTAGGGATGGATTTAAATTAGTTAGCTAGATTTGGATAGTTTTAAGACTACCCTTCAGGTCGCACTGGTAAGCAGAGCCGGCGTCTGCTATCCGGTATTACGGATCCCTACCCCTCTCATTTTTGCTTGTGTCTTGTTGATCGGATACACTCGAAAGTCAGCGCTAGGGATACCATTATTTACAACCCTGTTTTTAGTTTTGTTTTAGTTTTTGTTTCAGTTTGTCAGATTTTTAGGTTTGTTAGATTGTTAGAGTTTGTTAGATTTGTTAGATTTTTAGGTTTGTTAGATTTTTAGGTTTGTTAGATTTTTATTTAGTTTTTATTTAGGGTGGATCAATGAAGTTAGAATAAATTAAAAGCACGATAATTTTTCGCGTTTAAACCCAATGTAGTACCTCCGGGTGGAGCATTGGGGACGTGGCCGCAAGTATAGCGGCCCTTATTCAAATTATAATGTATGGGTGACGCCTCGGCGCAGAACTAACCTTCGTCCACCCAGACGGCCCCCAGAAGGTTCACTGTGAGGAAGGCGTACCGAGACGCCGTGGACCGACGCAACTTCTTGTAACTATTTCACGCCTGTATATGTATATATATATATATATATATATATATATATATATATGTATGTTCTTGTTTAGTTTGTAATCACTGTGTATATATATATATATATATATATATATATATATATGTAATATTAATTTTCTTGACCAATTATACTTTTTTTTGTGTTTTGGGATATTTTAGGTCAAATAAAATCGTCTTTAAATTCCTCTAATTACTTGACGTTTCGGTCGGGTTTCTGACCTTAGTCGTAAGTATAGAAATATTTAAATTAGAAATAAACTATGACATATGATTTTACTAGATGACATACATCATGAAGTATTTAAATTAGAAATAAACTATGACATATGATTTTACTAGGTTAGAAACCCGAACGAAACGTCAAGTAATTAGAGGAATTTAAAGACGATTGTTTTTATTTGACCTAAAATATCCCAAAACACAAAAACCCTTATTATATATATATATATATATATATATTATATATATATATTATATATATATATATATATATATATATATATATATATATATATATATATATATATATATATATATTATCTAATTTATTCAAACTGCCAAAATAAATATCCACTCTCATTGTTATTCAAAATATTGTTGCATAATATTTTGTTATCGTAAACCCACGCGGATAACATGCAGTCGACTATATCAAAATACACGAGCTGGAAACAGAACAAACTAAGAATCGCCCGAATTTCCAACCCATTTTTTGTGGTATTCAAAAATCAGCACGCTTATTGGTCAATCAAAATTTGGAGATTCTTTTATACTCCAAAATTGAAATACACAATTCCATTGGTTAAAGACATCATTAACGTTTTTCAACACAGGAAGCATAGGGAATGGAAGTGCATAAATATTACTGCAATTTCTTCGAAAGATATTCGTTAGTGCTCACCATAGCCTAAGAAATCATCTTGCAGTGCTTCCCATAACCTGCAAAAACCTCCAGTGAACAGTGCTCTCCATAGGCTGCTATACTTCAGCGCGCAGTGCTGTGCATAGCCTGCGTATTCTCCGACGGTGACGCTGTCCGCCGCCGTACCTAGGGCACGTCACTATAATTCATCAATCAATAATTAACAAACTACGTATGGACGTTAAGCTCCGTTCCATACTTCACCGACAACTCGTTATTGTAATTGCGTCTGTCAACTCTACCTTCGGAACGACACCCCCGTAGAATTCAACTGCGACAAAACTCGACGAGGCGGAAGGTACCACTACAATGAAGCCGTCTGAAGAGTTCCGAAGACAACCGAAGACTTCTGAACCCCTCTATGCTTGTATATATGTTCACTTAATAGCTTTAATTTCATATCATAATTCTTTGTAACTTCACGTTGTCTAACTAGTAAGGCACGAAGTCTTCCGAAGAGTTCCGAAGACCGCCGAAGACATCTGGGCCTCTTCAAACTGTAAATATTTTTTAACTATCGCTGTTCAAGTTCCCACTAGGCCCCACAAATAAATTCCGAAACCTTCCGAAGAGTTCCGAAGACAATCGAAGACTTCTGAACCTCTCTATGCTTGTATATATGTTCAATTAGTAGTTTTAATTTCACATCATAATTCTTTGTAACTTAATGTTGTCCTGCAAGCAAAACACGAAGCCTTCTGAAGAGTTCCGAAGACAACCGAAGACTTCTGAACCTCTCTATGCTATATGTTCAGTTAGTAGTTTTAATTTCATATTATAATTCTAGTAACTTAACGTTGTCCCGCAAGTAAAACACGAAGCCTTACGAAGAGTTCCGAAGACCGCCGAAGACGTCTGGACCTCTTCAAACTGTAAATATTTTTCTAACTACCGTTGTTCAAGTTCTCACTGGGTGTCATAAGCAAATTTCAAATCCTTCTGAAGAGCTGCGAAGACTACCGAAAACTTTACACCCCTTTAAACTGTATATACATTCATTCAATAAGTGTTTAAGTTTATTTAGGTTCCAAAAGCAACCACGAAGCTTTTTAAAGAGTTCCAGAGATTACCGAAAACTTCCGAACTGCTTCAAACTGTTAAAATCATTCAATTTTAACTATTTCGTTTTTATTTTCATGTATTTATGAAACTTATAATTATTTTTGCTTACACTTATTAATCAAATAATCAAGCCAAGCCTACATGCTTTCAGACACCGCCCACTCGAACGATAACAAGTGGCGTCCAACGTGATTGGGCCGTCTTCACAGAAGATTTTGCGAACAGCGCGCTTGCAAGAACCATCAACATGCCCGAGACGAGGAGTCAAACGACATCACACGTCCAGCCAGACACCCACCAGCTACCTCCAACCCAAGAGGTCACACAACAACACACAGTTCTGGGACTGTAACGACCCAGTGGCGCTCAACAAACACAACCAACAAACAAAATGGTCACAATGAAGTCGCTCGTGGAAGATCTGTACCACGTCGCCACAACCACCTCCGCAGCAGAAAAACCTACATTCTCTGGCACCCTTCTGGAAGATCCCGCAGAATTACTAAACACATGGAAGCGATGGACGCGGATGTAGCTACAACTACCGCTCAATTCCGAGGCCAAGCGGCCACAAGGTGAGAAGCATATGCGATGTTCCAACCCACCTACAGCGAATTCAAAAGGTTCTTACCGGACAAGTACGACAGTCCAATCTACAGAGTCAAAATAACTTCCGAATGTTATAGACAGAAGCACATAGCGTCTCAATCAGTAACCGCCTTCCTCGGCAATAATGCGAAGCCAGCTCACCGCTTAAAACTAGACATCAACCGGGACATGGAGCTGTTCACGAATCTCTTCCTACCGACACCGAGGAATCCAATTCAGTGCCACATGCCAACAACAGTATGGCAAATGGTCTCCCGCCTCACAAATATCGAAGAAAACGCGAAAGACGTAACAATAAGGACAACCAACCCCACACCAGCTGCCAGAGGTCCACCGACAGCACAACAATTACCAAGGTGCCGCTTCTGCCCTCAAAGACACTGGCACCGAGACTGTCCAACCAGAACCTCGGAAAACGACACTGCGGCCTAGCCGCGCCAATCTTACAAGATTAACACTTACTGTTGTGGTTAATTGAATAATTAAAGTAACTCGTAGGTTCTTTAATATTCTCAAATGGAACCAGTAAACTTTAAGGAAGTATTTCCTTAAAATGATGGAACGCAAATATCTTCCGACTATGCTAGGGGTCTATTTCTCGGACAGAGCTTATGAGGATTGGTCGTGGTTCTTTTACAAAACATTACTTGCTTACTATGGGTTAATCTATACCAAAACAGGGGTTTAGGGAGGGCGCCACCAAGTCATTAAATTTTAAACAGAGGTTTTCCCTAAGGGGGGACTTGGAAGTCCTTAGAGAGGAATATCGTATTAACTGCTTAAGCAGGAGCTGTACAGAAAATTGAATTAAATTAACAAACTGAGGACACAAGAGGTATATTCTTGCTACCTCATAAAAAATAGCTGAAAAGATTAATCATGCACACCATTTTATAGACACAAATATTTGGCATCAAATTCTAAAAGAGCAATTAGAGCTTCCTTGTTAAATAGAAGCTACAAATATCATTATCTTGAAGGTATTTATGCCTTCTATTTCTTGACCTGGTTATACTATGTCTGAACTTACTTGTTCAAAATAAAACAATTAATTAAAAGAATTAAATGGTGATTCTTTAATTAAAAGTTGTTTCGTCATAAAAATTGTATGTACAAAATTTACATTTCAAAAAGGTTACTATAATTTCCTCTACTCTGAGGTAGAACTATGAATTTGATTGAAATATCAAGTACGTTAAGCGTTTGTTTTTACTACAAAAATTAACTCAAATCAATACCAAAAATATCAGATGTTATTCGGTTTACAAATGTATTTGAAAATATCTAATAATTCAATGTTCAAAAGCTTTAACTATAATTATACATAAATGAAACTTTAATCAGAACTCAATGGAGTTGCTTAATTTCGTTAATAATAATAACTGTTATTACACTGCATTTATATTGGCAATAAAAATTTATCAAAGTCCTTTCTAGTTTCTTAAACAAAATAATAGTTATAGGTCATCACAAAGTTATTTTTCTGGCGTAGCCTTGTATCAAAGTTTGTCAAGTGCGGACGTGATGTAAGAATAATATAAATCTCTTACCTCGTTTCAACAGGTTTTGTTTGTGTGACAGCGTTACATCGTGTTGGAGCAGATGTTTATACATACGGTCCCTGGACAAACAAATGACGTCGCCTTCACGTGTTGTACTGCAAATAACCAGCTGCGTGTTTCTTGTACCCAACCATATGGGCTTAAAGCGTAATTCCTATACGCAATAACGGGACAAACCAAAATCTATTCCAACGGTTATCACAAAAATGCAAAACTTTGATGTACTACTATATTTAGATCGTTACCAAAATAATTATCTTGCGTGTAATTATCCACATAGTTACTTGTAAATTCATCTTAGCAATTTTAAAAAGACCATTACTGTTAATTATTGGACGTTAGATTGAAACCAAAAAATTGCTATCTAAATTGAAGAACATTCCGGTGAAATTTCAAATATACAGTTTCATCGCAGTACATTTCCTTAAATCCAACTATTATGGCAAAGTTGAAGGACGTTCATGTTAGACCAATATTTCTTATCGCTACTTTGAAATAATTGAATTGTAAACTCAATAATCGTAAATGCAAAGAAAAGATCCATGTAATCATGCAACACCAAATTTACACGGGCTAACAGATCATCTACGTCAACTGCAACTAACCAGTTCGCAGACAACTTCCTGCCCAGCAGCCTTCAAGAAGAAGTCCAACCATTGATCGATAGGTCGGCCCAACCAACTACCACAGCCAGCATCAGCCTATTATCGCTGGACATCGAAAAATGCAGACCACGAGCTAACCACACAGCCCACGTCGTTCTGCCCACTTATGTGCGAGGCGCACACCAGAAAGTCATACCTGTGGATGGATGTCCCAAGAACGAGTACACTTTCGACCACAATCACTCGATCCACTAGCAGGCGATCCTGGAGACGCCCGCCGCCGCCGCACAAAGCGAAAACGCAAACGCCGCCACAGGCTCAAATATTTTGACAAGGACCCCGCCGCTTCCTCGCATACGCTACACTCTTCAGCGGGGAGGAATCTTGACTATATCACCATGCCCGAGTTGAACACAGAACAAACTAAAGAAGTGCAGTTGACTGTATCAAAGTACATGAGCTGGAAACAGAACAAACTAAAAATCGCGAAAATTTTTCAACCCATTTTTTGTGGTACCCAAATCAGCACGTTCATTGGTCAATAAAATTTTGGAGATCCTTTTACACTCGATAAATTGAAATACACAATTCGATTGGTTAAAGACATCAACACAGGAAGCATATGAAATGGAAGTGTATAAATATAAGTGCAAATTCTTCGAAAGACATTCGTTAGTGCTCCCCATAGCCTAAGGAAACATCTTGCAGTGCTCTCCGTAGCCTGCAAAAACCTCCAGTGGGCAGTGCTCTCCATAGTCTGCTATACTTCAGCGCGAAGTGCTTCGAATAGCCTGCGTATTCTCCGACGGTGACGCTGTTCGCCGCCTTACCTAGGGCACGTCACTATAATTCATCAATCAATAGTTAACAAACAACGTATGGACGTTAAGCTCCGTTCCATACTTCACCGACAAGTCGTTATTGTAATTGCGTCTGTCAACTCTACCTCCGAAACGACACCCCCGTAGAGTTCAACGGCGACGCACTCGATGAGGCTGAAGGCACCACTACCACAAAGTCTGAAGACAACCGAAGACTTCTAAACCCCTCTATGCTTGTATATATGTTCACTTAATAGCTTTAATTTCATATATAATTTTTTGTAACTTCACGTTGTCCAACCAGTAAGGCACGAAGCCTTCCGAAGACCGCCGAAGACGTCTGGTCCTGTTCAAACTGTAAATATGTTCTACTATCGCTGTTCAAGTTCTCACTAGGCCCACAAATAAATTCCGAAGGCTTCCGAAGAATTCCGGAGACAACCGAAGACTTCTGAATCTCTCTATGCTTGTATATATGTTCAATTAGTATTTTAATTTCATATCATAATTCTTTGTAACTTAACGTTGTCCTACAAGTAAAACACTAAGTATTCCGAAGACCACCGAAGACGTCTGGACCTCTTCAAACTGTAAATATTTTTCTAAACTACCGTTGTTCAAGTTCTCACTGGGCCTCATAAGCAAATTGCGAAGCTTTCCGAAGAGCTCCGAAGACTACCGAAAACTTTTACACCCCTTTAATGTGTATGTACATTCATTCAATAAGTGTTTAAGTTTATTTTGGTTCCACAAGCAACCACGAAGCCTTCTGAAGAGTTCCGAAGATTACCGAAGACTTCCGAACAGCTTCAAACTGTTAAAATCGTTCAATTTTAACTATTTCATTTTTATTTTCATGTATTTATGAAATTTATAATTATTTTTGCTTATACTTATTAATACTTATATACTTATATGCTTTTAGACGCCGCCCACTCGAACGATAACAAGTCACTATACCAAAAAAGATAATGTATGTGAAGTTAGCCCCGCACTGTTGTTGTTGATTGTGCCACATTGTACTCCGCCGTAAACCACAACTCTGTAACTTAATGCGTATGCGTCATAAATACAAAAAAGAATTTTTTTTGTAGACCCGCACTTTTTGAATTCTCAGTTTTATTTCATTGTGACCTATTGTGCTATAGTTGTGCTGCCTTCGAAACCACAAAGAATGTGTGAAAATATTTTTCAAACTCCACATGTGTAGAAATATATTCTATTTTAAGAGGTGGGGGTACAAAAATTTAACATTTTTGAATTTATGCAAATCGTGACTATTAGAAGAGTTTAATAACAAAAGAATGGTGTTTTAGATATAAAAAACGATATTTATTACATTCGACACATAAACAAGTGTTCATTAAAGGTGTTTCATCCATAGCAAATAATTAAAGGATTATGTTTAGAGAAATTTACGTTCAAATGCATTTAAATACTCAATTATATGTAATAGCGTGAATGTTGTGTGAATAAATATTCTAAAAGAATGCTTGTTTTTCATTTAATGTGTTTTCAATTGAAAAGCGTATTAATTGAAGTTTCAAACCATAAATCAACAAGATGTCAGATAGTACAATGCGCAAAAGCGGATTTCATATCAAATGTATTGATAAATGATCGTAGGTCTTCGGAAATACGAGAAATTCGACGCATTTATTCGCCGACATTCTAAAACCGGCTGGGAAATGCCTAGAATATATTACGTCGGAGAAGGCTCGTTTTATTTATAGGCCAATCAGTGCCTTGTGGAAATCAGTGTGATTGAAACTTTGACGTGGGCATGTTATCGATGTAATTATATGACACGTTACGTAATTAAATTGGTACTTATATGTACAATATTTGGTAGTAATAATTATTTGAAATGTATTAAAATGAAAGATAGACGAATTGAAGCCTATAAAAAACTATTGTAAGAAAGAATTTACTTAAAGATATGAAAATTAAATGAAAGATCATTGAACAATATGTAGAATGGATCAATTTGCAAAAGGGTAGGATTTTTTAAGCAATCTAACAGAGGCTGGAGCATTAATAGATACTTATTTATAAGGAATTGTAAAATGAACGGTGGTATAAGCCTAAACCAGCGTCGAGAATGGTACCTAACGGTAAAAACTAAATCGATTTGTTTAAATATTTTGAGTAATTTATAAAGACTCATTTGTTAGTTTAAGCTTCAGAGTAAGATTTAAGTGTAAAAGCAATAATTTTAGGGGTTGTTTTTGGTAAACCTACGTACAGGATTTGTCATTACACAAGGTAAAGTAAACTTACTGAATTCAGTCAAATTTAACTCGGATTTTTAAGGGGAAATAATATTAAATTAGATGACTTCTAAAAGTAATTGGTGTAAATGTTAATTAGAAGGGAGGTTATTATTGAGTGATAATCCTATGTTTAAGATATGTTTAAGAGACTAAATATGGAGAATGCCATACGCTATGTGTTGTACATATTAATTATAAGGAAGATTCAATTAACTAATGAATGATTATCACCTGTATACAATTTGTTTATTAGAAAACGACGTAGAGTATGTGTTGTAAGAAAGCTATTTCGAATTATTGTATTTGTTCTACAATATTATTTGTAAGAGAAAGTTATTGTGGATTCATTAATTTGTATTTGAAAGACTGTTTGTAAGAGGATTATTTTTAATCATTATACCTGTATGATCGCAGTGGTTTTATTAATTCTAGAATATAAGGATTCAGAAAAGGAATCAAAGCTAGAAAAAAATTTAGGCATGAGCAATTAGAAACATTCCATCATAGCACTTCTATTGACGCCCAACATCGGCAATTCGCAGCACCTTTGTTTGTCTCTAACCTGGTGCTCGATCATTCATACCAAAGCAATTTTATTGACATCCAACGTCGGGTAATAATCATTCATTCACACAGCAATTTCCTTTGGTCTTAAAAATGCTCGAATTGGCTTCCAGAAATTGATGACCCAAAAGATGTTACCTGGATACCTCAGAAAATTCGTACACATCTACTTAGATAAACTCATCATATACTCACGTAACTGGGACGAGCACCTCGCACACATACGTCTGGTATGTGAAAGATTCCAGCAACACAGACTGCACTTGGCTATCGACAAGTGCAAATTTGGAGTCCAAACGCTGGAATATTTGGACCACATTATTTCCACCGAGGGCTATCGTTCCCTACCTCGACACATTGAGCAAATCAAAGAGGCTGAACGACCAAAAACCCGTCTTCAGCCACGATCATTTCTCGGTCTATGCAATTGGTTGAGAGACTATCTTCCACGCTGTGCCAAAGTTCAAGCTCCTTTCACAGATCTACTCCATCACAAGGCGCGTCCAGTGAACCAAAGACGCAGGAACTGCATTCCGAAACATTAAAGCAACGATCAACAGAAGCTAGAACTCTACCGGACCGACTTTGACAAGCTGTTCGTCCTGCAGCATTGATGTCGCCGCGGTAATATACCAAGAGGTCGATGGTAACAAACATATCATGGCTACACACGCGCAAAACTGAACGAAATGAAAAGAAAGTACCATGTCAACGAGGAGGAGTAGCTAACCATCATATGAGATATTAAGAAATATCGTCCATATCTCAAAGATAAGCGCCGCACCCTCCGCATTGACGGTCGTGCCTTATTATGGCTCGATAGCACAAAGGACACAAAATCTATGTTCACACGATGGGCCTTACTGCTGCAAGAGTTCAACTTCGACGTCGATCATTGCCCTGGGGCACACCACGAGTTGCCACATCACCTCATCCGCCACCCAAACGACGCCACCATCACCGAAGATACCGCCAACGAGAGGCGCCTGTTGCCTGTAACTGGCGAACATAATGCTTGGTAAACTCGCCGATCAGGTTAAAATCGTCCAGACGCAAAATGAGACCATTGGCCGATTAATTAACACCTAGGAAGCCATACACACCAACGGGCCTCATTTACCACGGTAGAAGATTTTACAAGATTACGTTTTGGAGGACCATCCGGAACTGGTCCTAGTTCTAGAGGGGAAACGTAACACGGACATCAACATCACAAACACAACACACATATACACAACCTCACACACACACACACACACACACACAACACACGTCCTCAAGCCCGCGCACATACACACACAAACCTCACAAACATAACCTATTCACACACTTACATTGCCTTTTCAACATCTGGATTTTCGGCTGCCTATGGTTCGCGCCCTAGGTCCCGGGTTCGAATCCCGACACGGTCCGCTTGAAAAATGTTAGGCGAGCATTTTTCGCAAAAATACACCCTCGTTCGGATGAGAGGTAAAATGGAGGTCCCGTGTGTGAGTGTTGTCACGCACGTTAAAGATCCCTACCTTGCTTGGAACAGCAAGGATTCGGCAAAATTCAAAAATTTTTCAGGTAAAAAAAACTCGCTTCCGAGCCAATGTAGTACCTTCGGGTGGAGCATTGGAAAATCACATGTAATGCCTATGGTTCGGATCCCGACACGGCCGGCTGCTTGAAAAATGGCAGGTGAGCATTTTTCTCAAAAATTACGCCCTCGTTCGGATGAGAGGTTAAATGGAGGTCCCGTGTGAGTGTTGTCATGCACGTTAAAGATCCCTACCTTGCCTGGAACGGCAAGGGTTCGGCAAAATTCTAAATTTCCAGGCAACAAAAAACTCGCCTCCTGGCCAATGTAGTACCTACAGGTGGAGCATTGGAAATGTAAATGAACTGCCGATGGTTCGGACTGACAAGGCAATGTCCGTTGAGTCTTCTTTCTTGACGACTGGGATATCCGGCTGCCGATGGTCCTGGTCCTAGGGGCTACGTAACACGGACATCATCATCACACACATAACACAAATACACACAACCCTCACACACACACATAACATATGCCCTCAGCGCGCGCACACGCACACACACACACGCCTTACTGAAGGTTACTTTCTGTGGGGAAGCCAGGTCTGCTTAAATTTCAGGTAGCAGACTACTGAAACGGTGGAACAAATAAATAAAAAACCATCCGGAACCGTCTGCTAGCATCGCCCGCATTCTAGGATGACATCCTTCACGCATTCCACAACACCACCCTCGCCGGGCATCGTGGCGCCGAAGTAACCTTCAGGGCACTCATCAAATGCTACTTCTGGCCAAAGGCAGGCGACACAGTTAGACACTACGTCCGACAATGCTACATCTGTACTGCATGGAAAAGAAGGGCACTACAATATAAAACCACCCCTCGGCCACATACGCTGATCAACCTATGGGAAGCAATCTTGATCGATATCATGGGCTCTTGCGTGCAAACAAGGCATGGCAACGTACTAATAATGGTTGTTGCGGATCTGTTCTGCCGATGGATACAGTCTTTCTCAGTAACCAAGGCCGATTTCGTAGCCATAATCAGATGTTTCGAGAGAGTGTTTCAGCGATTTGGTTACTCAAAAGCCATACTATCCGATAACGGGAGACAATACAACGCAAGACGTATTAACAGAGTCTTACGTCGATAGCATGCTCGTCATCGGACTACACCCATTTGGCACCGCCAAACCAACCCTGACGAGAGACGAAATCAAGCATCCAGGAAGGGGTTAAAAATGTTCGCTACTGGCTACCCACCCGAACTATAGGATACCGCCATACCTTATATCCTGTTCACTTTAAGAACCCGAGAAAACGCCGCCATGAGAACCACGCCGAGCCAAACTCTTCTGGGTCACGACTTGTCAAGACCTGGAGACTGGGGACTGGAGGCCACTATAATTAACACCTGACGATTAAGTAATGGCACGAGCACACGCGAGATCTAAATCCAGGTTTGACGCCAAATGGATAGGTCCTCACACCGTGGTTAGACCATCGAAGCACAATACCTACTGACAGATAGAAGAAAGACTGGAAACCAAGATCCAGGCAGGCATCTCTGGCCAGCACCCCAAAGATCGCCGCCAAGGGCTAACACCATCAATCACTCTGCCCTCTCCGACTATACGTTTTGAGGGGAGGGGGGGGGTTGTTACCATATTCCCCAGATGAGGCCATGTGTTAGAGTGGGAGTGGGCGACATACAACGAAATATTTATAACAAAGACCACAAGCTGTGTTTCGAAACCGCACGCTCTTGACTAATGGGAAAGCTCGGTTCTGTTAGAGCCAGAATGGGACAACCAATATAAATGCTCGATTTCTCCAGCACCGACCTAATAGTAGGGGTTTCGACTATCGGAAGACACTAGACCTCTACACCTAGCACTTTCATTAGGCTAGCAGAACAAAAACCTTCTGGCGCTTTTACTAGCTTAGAGAACCAACACCTGCAAAACCACTAGCTCGAGGCCAACCACATCGTCTGACCGGCGCTTCCACTAGCCCGAGGAGACATATGAATAAAAAGCGGAAACGTTGAGCTATAAACCGACGCCGATACCGACGCTAAGCATTCCCATCATTGAGGCTGCAAGACACAGACCCTTCATAGACTCTGTTCCCGCAGGTCCCGGCGACCACCGACGCTAGCGACGCCGTAAGAGACACACCCTCCTCTACTTGTTGCGACAATCGTCACAACCAATATCTTTGTTAACTCTATCACCAGTGAAAAAGCAGCCGACGGATTTAGATCAAACCGACGACCCAACCAGAACGTCAACCCAACCGAGGTCCACACCGACGATCCCTGGAGGTTCGCTGTACGTCAGGTGTTTCGGCACCAGCAACTTCCACGCAGCTGGTAGCAGCTCTACGTGATTCTGACGCCGTCTTTCTTCTGTATACAGGGTGGTGTTAGTTTTATGTCATTAAATTGAGGAGGTGATAGAGACTGATTGGCTAACGAAAGTGTTTTTTACTCTTGGGCCGCTTTTAAATGCCTGACCTAGGTCAACTTAAGTAAAAGTTTTAGGTCTGCTGTTTTTTATATGCTTCTAAGAAATAACTTATCTATTCTAGTGTTACACTGAATCACATAACGCACATGAAATGATTTCACAATAAGTGTTCGAAATCTCCACCGAATCTGCAAGTTTCTAGTTGATATAATTCTCGGGTTTTCGTATTTTCAAAAAACAATTCATTAAGCAACTAACGCGAAAAAAACCTCCAATTACCTAGATCCAATTACAGTTAAGTCCCAACACTGCGTTTAAGCGTATTACCTAAGCACGTAGTGGAACACAAAATTAAACAGGTGAAACACACTTACAACATTTAACCCCGGTTACGAGCTATGTAATGAAAAGTACATTCAACTTAAAGGAGGATATCATATTCGGATAAATGCTAAATTGTAACAAACGCAAGACTACGTTAGAAACCCAATACAGTTGTTCACATTAGCATTATGGAATATTATTTTTTGTTGTGATTATTATCTAAACATGCGAATTTTAGAAAAATTTTAAATTTATTTCAGCAACAGCTAAAGTGCATTGTGTTATTTCGTTTGGCAGCAAAAATGCATTCTATTTTACTAACTTAAGTTTGCTGAAGGTCATAACTTAATTGGTCGACTTTAAAGAATGATGTAATTGTATATTTTATTAGTGACCTAGTTAACATTACAGTGGTTTTAAAACAATTTTAATAGTTTTTGTGTGTCTGCTTGCTTTAAACTCCAGGTTTATTAACAATTTTTTTTGTCATCAGTCTCTGCACCCCCTTTAAATTAATGACATAAAACTAATGCCACCCTGTATATAGTAGCTCAAGTGTAATAGATTTTTGTGGTGTAAGGTGTAGTTATAGATTCATACAAAAGAGAATATATAGATGGAGCAAGATGCTATCATGTGTTACAGAATTTAAAATAAAACCAAAACATACTTTAGATAAGAGTATACGACGTAATGAAATAAGCTATATTTGCAAACTGCTAAGTGCTTACTTGTTAAGATATAATTTATTTTGTAAAACTACTGCGTTTCAAATAACGTACCATGTTTATATAGCTATACGTTATATGTATTATGCATCTTGTTTAAACGGTTTGCAATTCAGCATTGTCAAACTTTACATTCCTAACTACTAACATATTTACATTCCACAATCTTCAGTCTGGTATATCGTCAACTAGCGATAAATTATTGCTATAGTGATGCAATTGCATGTACGTGACTGCCAGAATAAACAAACGGCGTTATATACACAATCCGTGTTGTTTGTTTATACTTTCAGCCACTTTGCCATAATTTGAGCATTAAGCTGTAACATGAAAATTAATCACTCAATTAGCGCGTTCTGAAAGTGTGGAAGAAAGATAATCAGTACAAGTTGCACTATTTTTGTAATTTGTCAAAAAGTGTAATAGATTGTGTAGTAGGTGCAATGGAATAGTACATTTGCGACAAATGTAATAGATCTATTACTATTGTATTTGTAATAGCCGCAGATCCTTGAGCAGGGGGCGAGCCTTTGACTTATATAAAAAAGGTCTGAGAGAGATTCCATGCTCTCCATATTAATCCATAGCAATTATGAAATGTTCCCTTTTGACTTAAGTTGTAAATTGCATTTGTTTTTATGCCTGTGTGTGTAACTAAATCTCTTAGATAATGTGTGCTGAAGAAAAATGTTTGTGAAAGTAGCGATGATTGTAATTTGAAGTATAGTTTATAAATATTTAGTATTGCTATAATTGTGATGTTGAAATTTCGTTGTTTTGTTCTATCAGAGTTGGCAAGATAACATGGGCATCTTCAGGCACTAATTCATATTATATCAATTTTGTTTTCATAGCACCTTTTACTGAAATCCAGCATAGGGGCACATTTTTCGTAGCTACACAATACACAGCTCTCTCTTTCTCTCTCTTTCTTTCTTTCTCTCCCCCCCTCTATATATATATATATATATATATATATATATATTATCTAAATATGCGAATTTTAAAAAAATTTTTAATTTATTTCAGTAGCAGTTAAAGTGCATTGAGTTATTTCGTTTGGCAGCAAAAATGCACTCTATTTCACTATTTTAAGTTTGTTGAAGGTCACAACTTAATTGGTCGACCTTTAAGCATGATGTAATTGTATATTTTATTAGTGATCTATTTTAGGTAGTTATTTACACAAGGTTAGTGATAGATACTAACGTATTACAGTTAATGAGATGAAATAATAACTTAGACTTTTATGCAAAACCCAAATGATCATTTCAAAGCGAGCTAGTATCGGAAAGATGAAAAATATAAGGTCATACCTCATGTAGATATCATAAAAATCACGAAAACCAAACATATAAAACCAAAAATGTATATAATTTACTCATTCTGGAAAGTCAAATACAGATCACCCTGTATAAAATCAATAACAAGCTACTACTAATTAAAGGTAGCTCATTCCGTAATAACTTCACTACACTCATTAAAATAAACAATTGCGGAAGCAATTCAATTAATTTCGAACATTTAAGGATATTCTTAAGCTCAAAACACATACAAATTTAACATATTTGACGAAAATAACCGTGAAATAAAATTCCTTCAATCTAAATGTATTTGCGTTAAGAAATTAAAATAAATGCCTAGAATTTATACCAGTTTGTAATAGTTAAACACTTTAAAACAGGCATATTTAAACCAGGTATGGATAACGATAATACGTGCAGTTTAGAACGTATACAAAATTCCATTTTTAATAATACGTGCAATTTAGAACGTGTATAAAATACTATTTGTTAATCAAGTCTCTCTAGAAGTTCCGATATACGTGCAAATTGGAACGTACATATCAAATCATCCAAAATCCAACAGATTGCAGAAATAACTATAATTGAAACGTTTTTTCTACGTACGAACAAATGATAACGTTCTGTTAACCAAGGAGAACGCGTGGAATATTCGAGAATAAACTTGATTCTATAAAACTAACGAAACAAATAAAGGAAGGATATTTTATAATCCACGCGCCGACTGTTCTATTCTGAAAGAAGAATATTACGTGAATAAAATTTTTAGTAAAAGTTAATAATTTAAAAAGTAGAACTTACTAAAATTCAAGCGTAAAGTGATATAAACATTAGAGTGCGTGTTAAAATAAATTTGTATGGAATTTTGCCGTTGATATAAATGTCTAGAAATAATTAATATAAATAAAAATCTTTGCAATTTATTAATTTAGGGCTCTAAGATATAGAATAAAAGACATCCAAGATACTGAATAAAATAGCTAAGTCACTGGTTAAGACATCTAAGATACTCTAAGTGATGGTAAATACTCCAAGTCACTGACAAACAACTCTAAATTGCTGGTTAATACTCCAAGCTAAGGAATAAAATACTCTAAGCTAGTGAATAACAATTAAGAGTAATTGCTAGGCCGAATTGTCAAAAGTTCCAGAACAAGTGGGAATTTGGGGCCAGTAATTTACAGCAAGAAAAATCAGGAGAACTATAAAGTCAGAACTATTTATTCCATTTATAGAATGCTGCATTTGTAATTTTACATAATTTGCGAGCTTAAAATTTGCATGTCATTGAAATATAGTGTATAAAAGGCAACAAAAATTTGGTTGTTACGTAAAATTATGCTTAAAAAGGGAATATTTTTTTAAACCTTCAACGAAACTATTCGTGGTAAGGTAAATTTTTTTGGGCTTTAGTTGCTTTAAAAAGGTGTAAAAATTTATAATCTTTGCAAGGAGCTAATTCGATAGGAATATTTATTTCAATTTTGATCTAAAAGTTCCATAAAAGGCAATTGATCGTTGTACATCTGGCGAAGGGCGATATATATATATATATATATATATATATATTGTTGTGTTAATAAAGTCATTTAGGGGTAGTTAGGACCAATAGTATAGCGCACTTCATATAAAATACACGAGGGCTCAGAAAACGAGACAGTTTTCTAAAGAAAACAAAAAATACGACGATTAGACTGGAAAGTAAATGACAACGCCCTGTATATAAACCATAATCATAATTAATTTAGTTAATGAAAAATATTTTGAAGATTTATTTGAATAAACAAATTCACAAGTCGTTAAACAACATAAACTCCAGCTGAAACGCGACACGCATGGATAACGCATTATTATTACGTCAAGGATACCAATTAAAACAAGCAGGTTTAAAAATGCGTAAGATAGCAAACGCATATAATTTAATGCATAAATTGTATTAGGTCTACGTGACTAGAAAACTAAAATCTACATCTGATTTATTGGAAACGAGCAAGGCATGATAATTAAAATCAAAGTTCACCAAATTTATTTGAACAAACAATGGTTCACTTATCTAGAAGTGTGAAAATCTAAAGGAATCAATGCTATTAACTCAAAATAGTACGTGACAAAAGTAACGCGTTGATGTTAACATACAATATAATACGATGAAATAACCAAAAACCTGGTATGAAAGTATCATGCATAACAACAAACTCTGCGTTTGTCAATAGATAGACGATGCATTTAAATACGACCGGATTTGTAAACAAATCATTTTCAACATGAAGTAAGGCTTAGTTCACATCCCTTAAAACGAAGATATTTACGTGAAGTGATTGATTGTGAAGTGTGAAATAATACTATTGTAATTATGGAAAACTAAGAGGTTCATTGTTTTACCCTTCAAAAGACGTAAGTAACTAAAAGTTGTTTTAATTTAAATTCTAATATTAACATTAATAAAAAGGACTCTAAATAATTACTGGATGATAATTCTAAATAATTACTGGATGACGATTCTAAATAATTACTGGATCAGATGAAGAAATGCAACAAACATTTACTTCAACTATGAATTGTCAAGGAGTTTAACAAAAGACGATAGAATAATTTAAGGCTATGCTAAGAGGGTTGCAGACAATATCTATAGCAGTTGGACCAGGGACTGATTCGAGCTGAAAACAACAGGTTAGCCAATCTGAATGTTTTATTATTTTATTTGTGAATATTTCGTTGTACATTTCTAAATTGAATGATTTAAAAATTAACATTTTATTGAATAATTCTAATTTAAGTACTTTAATTGCTTTCATGATAATTTATGTGAGGGATCGGCAAGGATCGTTTTTTTTGAGTACACGTTGTAAATTACGTAAATATTTAAAGAAATTGAATAAACGCTCATGGAGCTTCAGTTAATAATAATAACAGTGATTTTGCTAGCTTTTTGATCATCTTTGGGAATGATAATTATTAATTTTTTTCAATGAAAGTTCTATTTAGAGAATTTTTAAACTTTTCATACGTTGTAAATATTTTTGAGAATATTATAATAATTTGTGCTTAATGGTGTTTTGGTTTAAAGATTAGAACAGGAAGGAGAGGTAGAAGATAAATTAAAACCCTTTGTTTGTCGTATTGTCGTAAGCTCCGTAGGTAATTAAAAAACTAAGCTAGTCGACGCAATTAAAATTATACATTAAAAATCAAAAATAAACAGATTAAAAATTTTTATCTTTTTAATTCACAAAAAGGGCGCATAGGGGTATTGCTACAGTATCACAACAATATATATATATATATATATATATATATATAGTTAATTTTCCAGGTATTATTCCGCATAGCTGGCTGGTTCTGAAGTGAACCGCTGTCATTTGGGCGACGTTTTGGCAAAATCACATCTACCATCTTCAGGCTCTGCAGGTTGAGCAGTGAATTCACTGTTATGCGGAATAATATATATATAAATATATATATATATATATATATATATATATATATATATATATATATATATAGCTTGCTTACCTTTGTATAAACTTCCTACTACTAATTTCGAATCCACCAACACTTAGAGTATAATTACTCGGCCCTTAGATATGAAATTGTCCGTGATGTCAAATTTATGGTTAAAAATGGCCTAACAAATATTTACGTCCGAACTCGCCATCTTCAAATAAACAGCTTTCAAAATGTTTAAATCTAAAAAACTGCCATCGAACTAGAATTTTAGGTTACTTAAAATATTATTACTATGTTAAACGTGATCTAGTAGTCTTATGTACACAAGTTTCAGGGTTGAGACCTTTGTATAAACAAGATTGCAGATTTATATTTTAAATCATACTTAAGTAATAAACAAGTTCCCAAGTATTTAGTCACTGATAAGAGACATGATTTATGGGTGTTAACCCAATTCTAGGTTAATTTATGTAGAAAAATTGTCTATGACTCGAGCATTGCGTTAGAGAACTTATTTAATATATTTATAAATGACTCTAGAATTAGATAAATGTGACAAACGATTTAAAAGCCAAGAAAGCGTATATGATTTTACAACGTAAAAGAGCTGCAATATTATTTTGCTCAAACGTTTCTCATACTTTGAAGCATCTAATATTTTGCTGTTATAAGTATAAATAAAGTTATAAAATGGGAATAAAATACATATTTAGCTGTTGTACTTCTTTATATATTTTTTAACAATAGTAAGTAGTTCGTTCCTATAGATAACGAGGTAACATAACTCGGTCACAAAATGAGAAACAATTTGACAAAAATATATTTTAAACTGACAAATCAATCATTATTTGTGTTTGTTGTGGTTTGTTTTGTATTTTTCTTAATCTTTCTTGGCTATTAAACTACTCAGAGTTTTTAAAATGGTCTATTTACGTTTGGATCCATGACCTAGGTTCGTTGTCAAAATAATAAAAAATTTTAAGTTTGACATTTATGACACAAATTGAACGTGGCTTTGATTTATTAATCTTTGATTTGAATACATTGGGTAAAAATTTTAAAGTTTAGAAGAATGAGTACTTTCAATTTGTGTTGCGCCCTGGGAGCGGCTTTTTAAGGTAGCCAATACGCTTAACGTGAAATCAGCTGATTAATTTTTTATACAGTTAAATTTCATATAATTTTAATAACTTGATGATTGAAGCATTTTTTAACATGTTTCTATTTATACGGTTGAGGGGTGGTTATTAAAGAGTGTGTGATTGAAAGTACTCATTCTACTAAACTTTAAAATTTTCATCTAATGTATTAAATAAAAAATTAATAAATCAAAGTCACCTTCAATTTGTGTCATAAATATGAAATTTAAATTTTTTTATTATTTTGACAACTATGCTAGGTCACGGATCGAAACGTAAATAAAGACAATTTTAAAAACTCTGAGCGGTTTTATACCCAAGAAAGTTTAAGAAAAATAACAATCATTATTTGTTCTCACTTTTTAATGAAACTTATATTAAGCAATTAAGAGTTTCAGAAATGTGTATAGAGCTTCAACTATGGTCAAAAAATTTTAACATAGTTTTAGTATGGCTATAATAAAATGATAACCACAACTTACGGCTTTTGCAACAAAGTCTTGAATTTTTCGTATTATCGCGAAATCACGTTTATTAGAATGCTGTAATGTTTCTTGCATAAAAGATATTTTTAGATGTAATTACAACTAGCAAACTTATGGTATTGAAGACCTACTAATTGCTCTTCAGTTTGACTAATCAGAAGAAATGTAACGAAATTCATCATTATCATTAGGTCTTCAGTCGTGGAACTGGTTAGACGTGTACCATCATTATTTCTTATTCTAAACTAACCGACACATTTTTCTGAAATTTGCACAGTCTGCATCTATCACTATCTGATCTAGGTCTACATTTACCTCCTTTTTCCTATCTCTGCTTGTAATATATCCCGTACTATCCCCCAAAAAATGCCTTAAAATGTATTCTGCCCTTCTATTTCTTATACTTTTTTCCCACAGATATTCTTGTTCTCCTACTATTTCTATTACCTATTTGTTATTAACTTTGTCTGTCCATGCTATCATCCTCATACATCTGAAGCACAACAATCCAAATGGCTACTACCGTTTTTCTGACTGCTTTTCTTAATGCCCGTGTTTCATAGACATACTGTGCTGTGCTCCACACATATGCTTTCAACAATTTTCTTCTATGTTTGTTCTCTTTCATCAAAAACGCTGTTCTTTCTTGTTAGATGCCGTTTGGTCCCCTTCTATTGTTTTACAATTATATACCCTATTTCCGCGATATTCAATGGTTGTGAAGGGGGTTAAGCAGCCTGTGGCTGCCAAGTTCCCCCAGCACTTGAACATTTGCCGATTTAATATTTTTTCCAATATATTTTTTCGCACAGTCAACATTAGTTGCAGATATTTCATAACCAACACCTGTAGTTGTTTATAATTATCATCAGACTTATCTGCGCTTATTTTTTCGTCATTAGGTTTTCCGTCTCGAAACTGGTTGTACACGTACCTGCACTTATTCATATTCTGAGCCAGCCTACACAGATCCCAGAAATTCTCACACAGCCTGTATACAGCTTGGTTACTCTTCTATTGTTTTTTAATCTTATGCCCCATTTCACCGAGATTCAGTGAAGGGGGTTAAGTAGCATGTGGCTGCCAAGATCTCCCAACACCTAGACATTCCCCTGAAATTCCTACAACCTACATCTTTCACTATCTGTGTGCAGTAGTCTAACCTAGGTCTACCTCTACTTCTCTTTTTCCTATCTCTGCTTTTAATATATTCCGCACTATTCCATCATGCCGTAGTATGTGGACTATTATCCTATCTCTCCTATTTTTTTTTTGTTTTCCACATATTTCTTTCTTCCCCTACTATTTTTAGTACCTTTTCGTTCTTAACTTTGTCTGTCCAGAATAACTTCATGATACATCTGTAGCATCACATTTCAAAGTCTTCTACATTTTTCTTGTCCACTTCTCTTACTGTTCAGGCTTCACGGCTGTACAGTGCTGTGCTCCACACATATTTTAAGCAATCTTTTCCTTGTTTCTATGTTTGTTGTCTTTGAACACAGTAGTTGCTTTTTTTTTGTTAAATGTAGCACGACTTTGTTCTAATCTTTGTTTTATGTCTTTTGCGCTTTTCCCATCTTGCGTTATTTGGCTTCCTAGGTAGCAGAAATCCTTAACCTCTTGTAAGTTCTTGTTACATATTTGTATTCTTGTTTATGATTTATTTCCCCCTCCTTTGCATACTAGTACTTTAGTTTTAGTTTTGTTAATTTTCATACCGTATGTGTCTGTTAGAACCGTTTCCATTTTGTTAAGATCAGCTTCCAACTCTTCCTTGCTAGATGTTAATACCGTTATATCATCAGCAAATCTAAGCATATCCATTTTTTGTCCCTACATAGTAGATCCAAATGTCTTCCTGCAATTGACAGTATTCATTGCCTTTTTAATCTACAAGTTAAAAATTAATGGGGATAGGGCACATCCCTGTCTCACCCCTTTCCTAATGTTTACTTCTCTACGTTCCTGCTTTAATTCTATTATTGCTGTTTGCTCTTTGTATAAGCTATGTACTATCCCTATAACTCATTCCAATTTTTTTGAGTATTTCGAACATTTTTTTTTCCATTTTACATTGTCGAATGATTTTTTCAGATCTACAAACCCTATATATACGCTTTCCTCCTTCTCTATTGTTTTTTCCATTATTACCCTCAGAGCTAAAATAGCCTCCCGTGTTCCCCTGTAGCGTCTAAACCCAAATTGATCTTCTCCCAGTATTTCTTTAGCTCGTTTTTCCATTCGTCTTTGTACAATTGTAGTTGAAATTTTTGACACGTGTGCTGTCAAAATTTTTACATTTATCTGCGCCTTTCTTTTTTGGTAAAGTTACTATGATGTTACCTTTGAAATCTTTAGGTATCTCGCCTGTCTCATACATATAGCTTACAAGTTGGAAGAGACGTTCTGTTACCGCTTGTCCAGCGACTTTGAGAGTTTCTGCTTGCACCTTATCTGTACTTAGCGCCTTACCATTTTTCAGACCCTTTAATGCTAATTCAAACTCATCTCTAAGTATAGGATATCCCAAGTCATTATTTTCAATGTCTGATTCCTGTTCTAATGCTGTTAGTTCTTCTCCTGCATATAATTCCCTATATATTGGTGATATATACCCACTTTCTCTACATTTTCTAGAATGACGTTTTCTCCCGCGTCTCATATATTTTTGCTATACGGTTTTATATCCCTAAAATTGATTCTAATTATCTTGTATGCTTCATCCGTCTTTCATACTTCCTTCTTAGTTTGTACCTCTTTACACTTTTCATCAATCCATTGTTCTTTAGCTTTCCTGCATTTGCGAATTATTTACCATTTTATGGCTTTGTATCTCTGTTTTCCTGTTTCGTCTGATTTATTTTTGTAATTTCATCCTTCTTTTATTAAATGCAAGATATCTTTTGTTATCCATGGTTTCTTATTTTTTTATGTGTATACCCCAGAATATCTCTGGTCGCCATGTCTAAGTTGGATTTAATGTTATTTCATTCTGTTTCTACTTCCTTAGTATCAGATATTTTCCTAATATCTTTCAGCAATTCATTTGACTTTTTTTCGAATCTTACTTGAATATCTTTATCTTTTAGTTTCTCTAAGTCAAAGTGCCTTTTTCCGTTTTTTTTTCAAATTTTTAAATTTAAGTGCGGCCTTCATAATTACAATGTTGTGGTCAGTGTCTATATCTGCTTCTGGGTAGTTTCCACAGTCTTTTACTTGATTCCTAAACCGTTATTTAACAAGAATGTAATCTATTTGATATCTTCTTATATCGTCTACTAGCGTGATGTTGAAATAATGTGTTTGTGATGATTAAATTTTCTTGTTGCAAAATTCTACCAGCTTATTTCCCCTGTCGTTTCTCGTGCCTAAGCCAAATAAACCTACTACCTCTCCTTCTCTATCCTCACCTAGCACTGCATTAAAATCCCCTGTAATTATTAAATTTTTATGTCCTTTGACGTATCTTAGTATGTCTACGACATGCTTGTAGATAGCTTCTATCTCTTCGTCACTATAGCTAGAGGTGGGCATGTATACTTGTATTATTACTGTGTTTACCGGTTTAGATTCTAATCTAACCACGAGTACTCCTTCATTCTTTTATAAGTCATTTTCTATACAGTATCTTAACTTTTTCCGCATAACTATCCCCACACCCAGATTTTCTTCCTCTGCTCCCGTATGAATTACCCTAAAGCCTCCACTCCAAAAATCCCCCGCCTCTGGACACCGAACTTTGCTGATCCCTACCATGTCTAGTGCTAACTTATTCATTTCGATTTTTAGGTTCTCTAGCTTACCTACTTGCTTCATACTTCTAACATTTCACGCCCCGATTCGCAAAATGTTCCCTAGTCTTATCTGAACTGTCCGATTGCATCCTCCGAAGTAGTCCTCTCCCGGAGATTTGCATGGGAAACTATTTTAACTCGGGAATCTTTTACCCAGAGATTGCCATTATTTTATTGCAATTTAGGTACGCTGTGTACTTGGGACAATGTAGTACCTTCGGGTGGAGCATTGGGGACGTGGCCGCAAGTATAGCGGCTCTTATTCAAATTATAATGTGTACTTGGGAGGTAATGTAGTGGTTTCCCGTTGCCTTCCACATCGCGGTAGTGTGTCTTAGACTGCCATACCGACCCCTATGGTCTCTGCCAATCTAAGTACCGAAAGAACCGCTGCCCTCTTTCGGGGACCTGTCTTAGTCTGGTTCCTCACTAACGACCCTACTACTTTGGTTAGACCTGTAGTTTGGCTCTTTAGCTCATTAGAACACGCAAGCCATTTCATCTGTTCTAGTAATCTAGAACTTCGGCAAGGTGCAGGTCCATTCGAAATGGGTAAAGAAATTATAGAAAATTTAACGCATTACTCTTTGTTAGAAGCAAAAGTAGACAAAAAAAAAATAAAAGAAAATGTGATAATTAGAAATCAAGAGATATCGGCGCTGTGGCATAGGTGGTTAAAGCGCCTGTAGTCAACAGGAGATCGAGGGTTCGAATCCCTCCAGGGCCTAAATTCATTTTATATGGATATTTTTTTATAGACAAAATATAACGTGGTATAATAGACTGACACTTTATAGTAGTTTATAAATTATTTGAGCCTCTAATATATAGACAAACAAGTATGGCGTAGTGCCCAAACTT
This sequence comes from Platerodrilus igneus, assembly GCA_036346225.1. Taxonomy (NCBI): domain Eukaryota; kingdom Metazoa; phylum Arthropoda; class Insecta; order Coleoptera; family Lycidae; genus Platerodrilus; species Platerodrilus igneus. Next base: position 291,502 of record JARFIW010001290.1, read on the forward strand.
TTTTGCACAAAAATCATCGTTTAGATATGATTACAACTAGCAAATCTGTGAAGTTCAAACATACTGTTTACTCCTCAATTTGACTAAACAAATGAAATATAACAATTTTCTAGAAAATTTAATGTATCACTGTTTGTGATAAACAAAAGTGGATGAAATATAAAGGGAAAAAGCGACAATTAAAAGTCAAATATCGGCGCCTTGACTTAGTTGGTTAAAGCGCACGTCTAGTAAATAGGCGAGCGATGGTTCGAATTCGTCTGGCGCCAAAATCCGTTTGATCTGGTAATTTTTATAGACGGAAAAATAAAGCATGGTAAAATAAACTAACTGCTCTTAGTAGTTTATAAATAGGGGTGGGCGATACGGGATTTTGCGTATCGAATATCGATACATATTCTATATCGAATATCGATACATATTCTATATCGAATATCGATACGTATCGATACGTATCGATACGTATCGATTCGTATCGATACGTATCGATGCGTATCGATACATATCGATACGTATCGATACATATCGAGTATCGATATATCGATATTTATTTTTTGCTGTATCGGGGGGGTCGATACGGGGGACGTATCGATACGTATCGATATATCGATACGCCGACCCAGCCCTATTTATAAACTACGTAGAACTAGTAGTATATAGACTGGACTACACGTATGTTGTATTGCCCTAACTTTTCTTGCGTCAACGACCTCTTTAGACATGATCACAACTACCAGGTCTATGGGTTTGGAGACCGACTATTTGCCTTATAGTTTCATTAAACAAATGAAATATAATGAATTTATAGAAAATCGTGAGGAACAAAAGTAGACAATTAAAAAAATAAAGGCTAAAACTACAATTAAAAACCAAGAAATATCAGCAGCCGCGGCTAAGTTGGTTAAAGCGCCTGTCTAATAAACGTGAGATTGAGAATTCGAATCTTTCCGGGGCCTAAATCGTTTTGGTATGGTCATTATTTTATAGACGGAAAAATATAGTACGGTAAAAATATAATGATTTCCTGAGTTGTCTATAAACTATTTAGGACCACTATTATTTAAACTACAAGTTCGCTGTAGTTCCCTAACTTTTTTGCGGAAAACACATCGTTTAGACATGATCACAACTAGTAAACCTGTGGATTTGAAAACCGACTATATACTCCTCAATTTGGCTTAACAAAACAAATTTGACGAATTTCTAGGAAACTGAGTGCATCATTTTTGGCAAGGAACAAAAGTAGACAAAAATAAACGGAGAGACCGAGCGGCAACTAAAAGTCAATAAATATCTGCGCCGTGGCTTAGTTGGTTAAAGCGCCTGTCTAATTTATAGATAATCAATCGTTAGGAACAAAAGTGGAGAATTAAAAAATAAGGGCCAAAAACTACAATTATAAACGAAGACATATCGCCGCCTTGGCGTAGTTGGTTAAGCGCCTGTCTGGTAAACAGGAGATCTAGGGTTCGAATCTCTCCGGGGCATAAATTCGTGGTGAAAATATACTGACGTTTCTTAATAGTCTATAAACGATTTAGGACAAGTAATACACCGATGAGTACGTTGAATTGCTCCAACTTTTTTGCGCAAAAGACAAATGTGATTACAACATATTAGCCAACCTGTGGGTTTGAACACTGACAATTTGCTCCTCACTGTTTGTAAGGAACAAAAGTAGACAAAAAATAAAGGGAAAACGCTATAATTAAAAACCAAGAAATATTGGTGCCGTGGCTTAGTTGGTTAAAGCGCGTGTCTAGTAAACAGAAGATCGAGAGTTCAAATCCCTCCGGGGCCTAAATCCGTTTGATATGCATATTTTTTATTGAGGGAAAAATACAGCGTTGTAAAAATATAATGACCTTTCTTAGTAGTATGTAAAGTATTTAGAGCCAGTAATATATAAGCTACAAGTATGTTGTAGTACCATAACCCTTTTGCGCAAAAGACATCTTTTAGACATGATTACAACTAGCAATTCTGCGATTTTGAAAACGAACTATTTGCTCTTGCGTATGACTAAATAAAATAAATGTAAGGAATTTCTAGCGCATCACTGTTAGTAAGGAATAAAAGTAGACAAAAATAAATTGAAAAAGCGACAATCAAAAACTAAGAAATAGTCGTGCCCTACTTATACTTAGTTGATTAAAGCACCAGTGTAGTAAACAGGAGATCGAGGGTTCGAATCCCTCTTGGGCCTTTCACCCTGGCATGCTAATTATAAAATGTTAAGATTGATTTCTTCTTTCTATTAATAATAAAAATTTATCTATTGCATTGTGAACTACATATAATAACTATATATAAATTGTGGGTAACGTTATTTTTTGTGTCTATTAAAATTTAAAATGTTATCTTTACAAACACGGCAGAATAGATACTTGTTTTGGTTGGGATAAAAATTACTATCCCTATGTTGAAAGAAGTCAATATTCGTCGTTGCAAAGACAAGAAATTTCTATTCAGCAGTTTTCACTCATTATCCTATGGTGAGAGTGGGTGTGTGTTAGGGTGTGTACTGTTGGATTTAGTTAATTTACTATTTTGTAATTTTATTAATTTTTTGGTGTCTAAGGGGGTGACTTTAATTACGTGTAAGAGTGGGCTCAATAGCCTAAACTTCTCTAAGTTTGCCTCTATTTGCATGTATAATAAAGACGTTTAAATAAAAAAAAAATAAATAAAAAAATATATATTATATATAAAAATTGCTGCGGACTCTCTTGGAAGGAAAACCCTAATTCGTGCCCCTCATTTTGGGCGTCATAAATATTGCAGTGAATCTTCTGAAAAAAATACCTAAAACTTTGTGTCCCACGTTTCGGGCTCCATAAAATGCCTTCATTCCTTGTGTACGGCTCTACTAATTCGGCGTCATAAAAATGCTTGCTACAAAAAAAAACTCTATGTTGAGTATCTTCTGAAGATGTTCTCCAAATTTCGATACCTCGACTAGCTTTGCTCACTGCGTCCTCCTAGATGCTCATCACAGCTATTCATTCTTTTAACAACCTTTTTAGTTAATAAAAAAAAATTTTTTTGACAAAAACATACGACCCTTTTATTCTGCAAACATAAAAGATCAATTCTCACAATTTCAAGTTACAGTTAATATTCACGTTACAACATTTCATACTTCTATTTAAAGGCAAACATCAATCTACATTTCCCATAATTTTTATGTACCTCAACATTTCACATTTTATTACAAGTAGATGGGCTTATCCTCTACCCTTACTTTACTTCCCCGATCTATGTTGAGCTCAGTATAAACCTTTTTATTTCTTGTGCATATAATTTTGCATTGTCAAATTATACTAAAGACCCGTTTACTTCTTACATTGCTAACATATTATTTACGTATCTACACCCTTAGATCAATAATAGAAAATTGTCCTTTACATGTGCCCATAAAATTAAATTTTCATTTATAAAAATTTTCGCCAAAAATAATAACCAAATCACTCATAAATCAAAATGACTACGCACCAGCACAACAGTTTCAAAAACAAAAATTGTTACCTGGAGTGTTCTTTCAGATTACCACCTCCATAGACCACTTTTCACCAGGCTGCTTGTATCTGTATTACTCCATATTACCCGTTCATCCAAATCATTACTACTCTGCGGACTCCTTACATCCGACTGCACGTACAATAAGCAAACTACACCTCTTTGTCCAGTTAATGATGCTACCAGCACCCTCGTTCAAAATATAAATGCTTCTACTTACGTAGAATAAAGCTTTTAATTATTATAATTTATTTCAATTCAGCCCGTTAATTACTCTGCACCCACTTGTGCATTATAAACACTTGTAATAACTTTCGGCGGACTGCACTGTACGCGGTATTAAAAGCTAGGATGTTCTTCAAATTATCATCGAGAAGTCAGATAATATGAGCGAAATATAAAAGCGAAAAATAACTTCAGCAGTCTTTATATATTTTAAACCCCACTTAGTTTGCACGTATTTTCGCTAACCATCCTTTGAAAACCTTCAAACTGCCACACAATTCTAAAAATTTCCCATACAAACATCTAACGAACTTTCAAAAACCGAGAATTCGTCCACTCCACATCGTTTTTATCACGAAAACCATCGTACGTTTTCTAACCGTTTCAATTTACCATGAATTTTGTCCTCTCTTATTCCCCCAAACAAATCCAATGCACGCTCCTTATGTTCGCGTCTATATCGTTACTGCAGTCCTGCTTTTATAACAACTTTTCCGGTTTTTGTCTTTCTTATTGTCCCACTATTACCATATTGTCTACGGTTAAAGCTCCTTCCTATTTGAAAAATCGATATCGTGTAACACAAACCTGTTTGCGCCTTTCTATTAGCCTCTACAAATATACTTGTTTACCACGCGCTTGAAAGATGTTTGTCATTTGCCCACCTGTTATCTTCATCTCACTTTGTCGCGTCCTAAAGATTCTCTGTCTCCTAGTCCTATCGATCCGTTTTTAAAATAGTCGTCTGTTATTATAAACCTCGAGTCTGCTCGTTAGCTTAATATTTCGAATTGTTGTTCAACGTCTCTACTTTTAATCGGAATTATTTATTTACCCCAAGCTTGCGTTCTTGGAAATCCTTGATTGTATTGACTTGTTTGCAGTTTTCTACCTTGTAGCTTTTCTACGAATACTTTAATTTATAATTTTTGAATAAATGTACGTTGTTTAATTTGAGGTATACAAATTAAACATACATTATAACATGTAATTTTGTGTACGGGTAAGCGTAAACATGGATAAATAGGACAAGCGTTTATTTATTTAATCACCCTGTATGTAAAAATCAATAATTTATTTGAAAATTTTCAATTTGGGACAAAATTACATGTTATAATGTAAGTTTAATTTGTATACCTCAAATTAAACAACGTACATTTATTTAAAAATTATAAATTAAAGTATTCGTAGAAAAGCTACAAGGTAGAAATATATATATATATATATATATATATATATATATATATATATATATATATATACACAGGGTGTTTCAAAATTGCACGGCACTATTTTAAGAGAGTGTTCTTTAGCACAAAATAAACATAAAACTTCTAATAAATGTATGCCCTAAAATGTACCTCTATGGAGTTATAACCCCTTTAAGGGGGCTAGGTGAAATTGAGTTTTTTTAATTATCTGCAGAACTACAAAAGATATTTTATTCAGATTTTTGTTGCCTACCCATGTTTTTATGCCAAATAAGATAGGCTTATCCATTTTTCGAGAATAAAATCAGGAGCGTCCCATTCGGAGGGGGGGAAATCACGTTTGACCCTGTAATTTTTTTGTGTGTAAGCTTTTATAAATTATAATGCCAGAATTAGAATCTTTTGACATTTCTGAGTAAAAAAGTCACTCTTAATTAGGGTTAAGCATTCAGGACGATTCTTAATAGTATCAGCTGCCTCCACGATCCGATTCTTTAACTCCTCTTGCGTGTAGATAGGCTTATAGGCTTAGAATAAACTATAGTCTTTATCCAACCCCAAACAAAATAATCTAACGGTGTTAGATCGGAAGATAGAGGTGGCCATTTAATAGGTCCATTTTGGCCAATCCATCGGTTATCATATTATGCGTTTAAATACTCAGTGACAATATGAGAAAAGTGGGCTGGGGCACCGTTAAGCATAAACCAAATCCCACATCTATCGGGAATTGGAATATCCTCTAACAGCTCATAAAGATTATTTTGCAGAAAATTCAAATAAAACACTCCTGAAAGTCTTCGTAATAAAAAGAAGGGGCCGATGAGATTGTCACCAAGAAGTCCACACAAGACATTTAAGGAAAATGTATGCTGATAATGATTTGTGACAGTGGTATGGGGGTTTTCTTCATCCCAAGTATGGGTATTGCAAAAATTGGTAATTCCATTTCTTGTAAAGGTAGATTCATCAGTCACTAGCAAGAGGGTCAAGAAGTTACGATGTCGTGTGCATTTTTGAATTAACCACTGCAAAAAATTGGTTCGTTTGATGTAATCTTGCGGTAACAAATCTTACACAGATGTCACGTGAAATGGGTACAGTTGCTGCTCGTGCAATGTTCGCCAAACGCTTGCAGATGAAACACCAAAACGAAGAGACAATCTTCTGGTGCTAGTACTAGGAGATAACTGAACAGCATTGAGTATTTGTTCTTCAACATTTACATCTCGTCGAAATCTTTGTTGACCAGCATTTACTCGTGTAGGTTTTAGCGTGCCAGTTTCCCTAAGACGTGTTTCAATGGATTGAAATGTTTTACGATTTGGTATCCTTCTAGTTGGAAATTGTTATTGGTATCTGCAAACTGTAACAGCGCCATTTCTCTGTACTTCACCATAAACTAACAGCATGTCTGTTTGTTCTGCAAATGTGAACAAGTTTTTGGTGTCTCCCATGATACAACAAATTAAAGTGTCTTCAAAGTACCAATCTACACAAAAACTAACAGCACTAGTAACACATATTAGTAACTTACACAGTGTTTAAACATAACAAAGGTAATACATAGTAGATACATAATCACCTGTCAAACAAATAAACGATATGCAACTGTTATAATGTAGAGCTTCTAATATCCAAGGCTATTTGATTAACATCGCATTTTGACATTTAGCTTTAGTCTTCAACGTCTAAGTAATACATTGATTAATTTAAGACATATGTATAGTTTATACATATGCCAAGTTGTTACAGAGATATTGAAGGCATATGTTTATTAGGTTTATACCTATACATATGGGAAGTTCATATTAAAACTAAACGAATAAGGTATGTATCATAGGGCATCCTGAATGCTTCACCTCAATTAACTCGAAAACGGCTACAGATATCGACTTCAAACAAGAGTGACTTTTTTACTCAGAAATGTCAAAAGATTCTAATTCTGGCATTATAATTTATAAAAGCTTACACACAAAAAATTACAGGGTTAAACGTGATCCCCGAATGGGACGCTCCTGATCTTATTATCGAAAAATGGATAAGCCTATCTTATTTGGCATAAAAACATGGGTAGGCAACAAAAATCTGAATAAAATATCTTTTGTGGTTCTTCAGATAATTAAAAAAACTCAATTTCACCTAGCCCCCTTAAAGGGGTTATAACTCCATAGGGGTACATTTTAGGGCATATGTTTATTAGAAGTTTATTTTGTGCTAAAAAACACTCCTTTAAAATAGTGCCGTGCAATTTTGAAACACCCTGTATATATATATATATATATATATGTATTTATATATCACAATTAATCAAGAATTGACACCTGTCAAGTCAACATTTTGCCTAGGAATTTGAGCATATTTTCAGATTTTAATTTTAATATCATGTACTATATAATTTCCCACTAATCTCAATGTAAGTAGTTTTATTTTTACTTTACTTTATTTAGACCAATCAAATATCGCATTTATAGTTAAGCCTTTGACAAAGCATAGAAATGTATTGCGAAAATTTAGGCATTAAAAAAGAGTAATCTTACCATCGCCTTACCTATAACTCATAAGAAGCTATATCCTAATTACATTAAAGGCCGCAAACAATTGAAGTTTTTTTCTATATGTATATATATATACACACACACATATATATATATATATATTATATATATATATATATATATATATATATATATATATATATATATATCATGGATCTTTGAGTTAATATCTTGCGATTTTACCTTTATCTTGGGGCTATCTTATCTTGGGATTTCATCTTTATCATGAGGTTATCGTTTAGAATTATTCTGGGGTTTCACTTTCATCTTGGGGATATCTTTGGGAATTGTTATTTGAATTTACTTTTATTTTGGAGTTATCTTTGGCAATTATCGTGGGATTTCACCATTATCTTGGTATTGTCGTGGCAAGCTATCTTAAGATTGTATTTACATGAGAAATTATCTTTTCGTTCTTATAATTGGGTAAAATGGTTTAGGAATTTTCATTGACTGATATTTTGAAGCCAAGATTTGTACAATCCAGGCGAGAGGCAAAAGTTAAATGAATGAACCTAACTGGCTTTAACTTTACAATTTGTTAGAGCAGATAGAAAAAATTTGTGTTAGTAGTATTGTAGTAAGTCTGATTGAGAACAAAAAAGAATTTGTTTGATCAGATTTCAAATACGCACGGTAAGATTTGGACACTTACCTGTATTTTTGTGAATATCGTACGCAGAATGTTTAATATATTAAAATGATTATATTTAAGAAAATTAAAAATGATAAAGTTAGAATTTCTATGAATAAATAGAGAATACAGCTAGTTAAAGTAAGTTATATATAAGTAGAATTCAATTTAGAGCTGTAACATATTAGGTTGAAGTAAGTTTCTTGCTTTCCAACAAAATGTGCTGCTGGCGAGAATTGCGGTAAATGCGCGTACTACTGAGGTAGTCTATTGAATACTAACTACTTCTCTTTTACATTATCTGATTTAGTGCGGTTTGTATTAAGAAAAATCAAGGAGCGCCTAAAAAAACTTTATTCAGTGATTAAGGCCTTTAAGTTATAAGTAGTTGCCCGAACTTGGATAAACAAGAGAATTTTTTCTTTTTCTTGTAGTTTTGCCGCGATTGTACGTGTTAAATAGATTCACCCGTAACATGCCTTTTTATGTATCGGATATTCAAGTTTCAATCCCTTATGTTTACTAAATCTATTGTATTTTGTATAAAAGTAAAAGGATTCATTTTGTTTCCTAATTGTGGCCCCGGATATAGTATAATTTATTATCTTCATTGTAGGAATAAAATGGTTTTGATATGCATAAATATGTTAGGATATCGCCTCGGGGATTTTTATCGTTCCCGGGAAAATTATATTAAACGCGCTTTCTAAGTGACAGCGTTCTCTGTTTTAATTGGAGGTAAGACATCGGCCGATTTGAATAAGCCAATCCTGTAAGAAACGAATAAGTGCCGGAAAAATGGGGTAACTATATGAACACTTTAGTACCGGAATCCACAGGACCAACTATGCTTTTGAAAAGTTTCGTTATCGCGTGTATTTAAAGTAGTGTCTACAATTAGCGCTCCACTTCTTCTTACCTTTTCTTGTCGGCTACTGCAAAGAAATAGGAAGCAACAACGTTATTAAATTTGAGAAAATCAAACCACCAAAACCCCGAGACGAGTTCGTCGCTGGGTGCAAAGAACTGTTATTGGTAATAAGTTTATAAATTTTCAGATAGAAATTTGCACGATTGAACTTTAAAAATTAATTGAGTAAGAGTTTGGCGTTGACGGTGACAATATTCAAAAATATACAAATGTAAACAGTAGCAACATTAATATAGATAATAATGACACAAGTACTGAAAATAGCGAAACTCTACAAATACGTAAAACAATACCAAATACAGACAACCACTAATCTTATTAGCTAATCCAAGTTTTCAAAATTATAGTGTCAAATATGTTAAGAAAATAAAGTATTTGAAATCAACAGATTCTGTTTCAAATTAGAAGATGGAACACCGGAGCGATTTGAAAATCTCGCATATGAAATTAGTAGTTTAGATTAGTATAGTCTGTATACTGGACAAACAGTTGTTAATTAAGCGCAGACACATGTGAGAATTACAGCATCACTTAGTTAACATTATATCCTGATGCACTGTTGAATTTAGACACGCCCGACACGACGGGCTTTCGTCTCAGCTGCCTTTAGACACAGAAAATTACACAAAATAGAAGTTAAGTTAGTCCGTCTTAAATTAAGCAATAAAAGTTTTAAATACAAAACTTCTTTATTCTTCTTAATCTTCTTTGGGAATTAAACCACTCATAGTTTTTAAAATCATCTTTATTTACGTCTCGATCCATGACCTAGGATCGTTGTCAAAATAATAAAAACTTTAAGTTTGACATTTATGACATAAATTGAAAGTGACTTTGATTTATTGATGTTCAAAATATTTGGTTTGAGTACATTAAGCAAAAATTTTTAAAGTTTAAAAGAATGATTGCCTTCAATTTGTGTTGCGGCCTGGGACCGACTTTTTTTAGGTAGCCAATACGCTTAACGTGAAATCAGCTGATTAATTTTTATTGGTGAATTTTATATAAATTCAATAATTTGGGAAACATTTTTTAACATATTTCTATTTATACAATTGAGAGAATGGTTATTAAAGAAGTGTGCGATTGCGTTACCGTAAAACTTAAGCAGTAGTTTCTTTATATTTATTTTGAGGGGGAAAATCATTATGTTTAGCCTACCTCTTTGGTAGATTTTAACATGGTTCTGAGGCGACCCTATGGCGGGTTTACACTTGTCAGATACTAATGTGGTTCTATGAAGATTGTATTTGGTTCTGAGGCGACCCTAAGACGGGTTTACACTTGTCAGATACCAATACTGTTCAACGAAGATTGAATATGGTTTTGAGGTAACCCTATTCCGGGTTTACACTTGTCAGATACCAATGCTGTTTTACAGGGGGTTGTTGATATGCTTATTGTTATGTAATTAGTTATTGTATGTATAAATAGAAATAATGTATGTAGGCTGTATTTCATGTTAATATCGCAAGGAAAACCCAGGAAAAACTTGCAATGCTACCTAGATATTGTGGGCATTTGATTTTCATTTGTTATTTCTTTTGTTATTTCTTTTAGTAATAGAATCCATTGTTTACTGAAAGTCACGGATTCGTCTGCAACGCAGTTATTTTTATGTAGGGTTATATCAGAAGCTTCTTTGATTTTGCGTTTTTGGTGGTTTTCTTCTTTGTCGATAATTTTTGCGTCCTCCCATTTTATTTTATTCCTGGAGTCCCATGCATGTTGGCAAATCATGGATTTTTCAAATTTTCTATTTTTATATATGATTTATGTTCTTTTAATCGAATTTCAAATGGTCTGGAACTTTTCTCTATATAAAACTTGTTACATTCGTACGGTATATTGTAGATGCAGTTTTTTGAACTTTGTATTGCGTTTTTGGGTTTTGTTTTTGTTAATTGTGGTCTTAGTGTATTGTTGGTTCTGAATACTGTTTTAATTCTAAATTTGTTTCCTATTCTTTGGATTTTTTTCGGAGAATCCTTTTATGTATGGTACTGAGAACATTTTTTGATGTGTATCGTTGTTTCTGTTTTCTTTTTCTTTATTTTTAGGGTTTTTATTCATTTCTTTCTCTATTATTCTTTTAGGATATTTGTTTTTTATTAGTGTACATCTGATTATGTCTTTCTCTTTCTTTAAAATTTTTTCGTTTGATGATATTAATTTTGCTCTATCATACATGGTTTTCATAATTCCTCGTTTGACACATTGTGGGTGGTTTCAATCGAAGTTTAAGTATCCGTTTGTGGGATTTGATTTTCTGTATATCGATGTATTAATTGTTGTATCGTTTTTGCTAACTAGAATATCTAAAAACGAAAGTTTTCCATGTTGTTCTAATTCATATGTGAATTTAATAGTTGGTTCTATTTTGTTAATGGACTCTACAAAGTTTTTAATTAGTTCTGTATTATGAGGCCAAATAGCATAGACATCATCTACGTATCTTTGTTTTTGCGATGACACGATCGGAAAAAAGTATTTGAAATGCAGATGTGATAGATGAGGAAAACAATAAACTGTGCAGAAGTTGTAAAGAACAATAACGTATTATAATAACCATATAAAGGAAACGAAAAAGATAGAATTTTACATTATCTGAGAAGAAATGGAAAAAATAAGTAGAAGAGGAGATCAAATTTGAGTGAAGAACGATGGTTAGAGACCACTGATTATAAATTGTGCAAAGCTTATAGTTCGTTAGAACTCTAAAATATAACTAACAATCATTTCAATGACACTGTCAATTTTCCATCCCGGCTTATATTGGTGTGCTACGTCGCTCTGTAACGTGGACTACACACCTCTCTGGTAGAAGTTTTTCAAAATCACTTCTTCAGGGGTTCGATTAATCTCAAACCTTAGTTTCAAAGCGTGGTAATTTCGCATATGGGTTTTCAATCTTGAACAACTTTACCAATCTTTTCATTGTGGTGTATGTAGTAAAAATCAAGTGAGAATTTTCTCTTCGCGTACTTCGAAATACTTCTGTCGCAGTGGACATACCCCATTGAATACATCATTTTAATAAACAAAGTGCTTATTAATTGCTAGTAATTGAATTTCCATAACAGCTACAATGGATTTGATTCGGATAGCAACGGATGTGACTAAAACTGATGAATTATTCATCTACTATTCTAGTTGGAGCTATCCGATGGAACGAGTTTCACTTCAGGTATAATTGTAGAGAGTACGATATAAACTGATTTTAACGTTATTAGCATTGTTCCAGAAACGCGTAAAATTAAGGCAGTGCTTATAGTAGATTCTAATTAAAATAGATTGAATTCAAAATGTGTTACGATTTAGGGTATAAATGGTAATATAGCAATTCTGACACTAAAAGTAGATAAACAATGAGAGTAAACGCGTTTAATAAAGAAAAAAGCCACTATGTACAAACGATAGACTAGTTGAATTTAGTGAAAACGCTGTAAAATTTTATTTGCCAAAATGCACTTCTACTCTATTGCTATTCTAGATGATGAGAACTGATAATTCCAAATTTATTTCTCAAAACAAATCAAAGAAAGCCAAATATATAACGCTACTATGATTTAATAAATGCAAGCTAAGACGACAATCTTATAACAATTTCAATTGTTCTAGCAAAGTATTTTGTACTTAATGTGGGTGATTACAATTGAAAACTAACAGCGAAGTCTTAGAAATGAATGATTTTGCTCGATGTCCAGGTTTAATTCATATTCTAAAATTTGCTTACAAAAAAATGTTAACAAGACAAAATTAGTTAATGCAAAATTGTATAGCCCAATAAATACCCTCTTAGTTAATCGGCAAATGGTAACTAAAATTATAAAAATTGCCTCCAATTAATAAAATAAACCAGAAATATATTTAATCCAGATCAAGTTTTCAACCTTTTACAATATCCAATTTCCATTGAATTCGAAATATGACCTAGTTAAGTAATTGTTTCAATACTCTTCCCTTTAGTAATGTTATGAAATCCACCCCCTGCCAATCTCAGTAAACTACACTCATAATAAACGCACAAAATATAAACATATGCTTAAACTAGGAATTATCTATAAAAGCTCTACACCTATTTTCTAATTAAATTCACCAATGATTGAATTAATCTCTACCTGGCAATTGCCATAATCTGCTGAAGTACTACTTCTGTCACTCCCCAATCTTAATAGAATCATCATCATTAGGTCTTCGGTCCTGGAACTGGTTAGACGCGTACCCTCATTGTTTCCTATTCTGAAGTACCCTACACATTTCCCTGAAATTTGCACAGACTGCATCTATAACTATCTGATCTAGGTCTACATCTACCTCCTTTTTCCTATCTCTGCTTGTAATATATCCCATACTATTCCCCAAAAATGCCTTAGAACGTATTCTGTCCTTCTATTTCTCCTATTTTTTTCCACAGATATCCTCGTTATTAACTTTGTCTGTCCATGCTACTATCCTCATACACCTGAAGCACAGCATTCCAAAAGGCTGCTACCGTTTTTCTTTCTGCTTTTCTTATTGCCCGTATTTTATAGGCATATTGTGCTGTGCTCCACACATATGCTTTCAACAATTTTCTTCTTGTTTCTATGTTTGTTGTCTCTCATCATAGGCGCTGTTCTTTCTTGTTAGATGTAGTTCGGTCATCTTCTATTGTTTTACAACTATATACCCTATTTCTCCGACATTCAGTGGTTGTGAAGAGGGGTAAGAAGCCTGTGACTGTCAAGTTCCCCCAGCACTTGAACATTTACAGATTTAGTATGTTTTTCAATATATCTTTTCGCACTGTCAACATTAGTTGCAAACATTTCACAACCAGTATCTGCATTTGTTTATAATAGTCCACAGATTTAACTGCGCTTATTTTTTCGTCACTAGGTTTTCCGTCTCAAAACTGGTTAGACACATACCTGCACTTATTTATCTTCTGAGCTAGCCTACACAGGTACCTGAAATACTCACACAGCATGTATACAGCTCGGTTCCCCTTCTATTGTTTTCTAATAATATGCCCTATTTTACGGAGATTCAGTGAAGGGGGTTAAGCAGCCTGTGGCTGCCATGATCCCCCAACACTTATACACTTGACGAATTAATAGTTTTCCAGAAAATCCTTTCACATAATTAACACTATTTGAGAATACTGCCCAACCAATACTTGTAGTTGCTTATAATAATCATCAAGTTTAATTACAGTTACTTTTTTGCCATCTTGGGACTGGTTGGATGCGTACCTCCATTGATGTCTATTCTGAGCTAGCCTACATATTACCCTGAAATTCCTACAGCCTACATCTTTCACTATCTGTGAGCAGTAGTCTAACCTAGGTCTACATCTACTTTTCTTTTTTCCTATCTCTGCTTCAAATATATTCCGCACTATTCTCTCATGCCGTAGTATGTGGCCTATCGTCCTATCTCTCCTATTTTTTTACCATATTCCACATATTTCTTTCTTCCTTTACCTCTTTTAGTACCTCTTCGTTCTTAACTTTGTCTGTCCATGATATCTTCATCATACATCTGTAGCACCACATTTCAAGGCTTCTACCTTTTTCTTGTCCGCTTCTCCTAGTATCCAGGGTTCACAGCCGTACAGTGCTGTGCTCCACACATATGTTTTAAGCAATATTTTCTTTGTTTCTATGTTTGTTATCTTTGAACACAGTAGTTGCTTTTTCTTGTTAAATGTAGCACGACCTGGTCTAATCTTTGTTTTATATCTTTTGCGCTCTTCCCGTCTTGCGTTATTGGGCTTCCTAGATAGCAGAAATCCTTAACCACTTGTAAGTTCGTGTTAAATATTTATATTCTTGTTTTTGATTTATTTTCCCTCCTTTGCACACTAGAACTTTAGTTTTAGTTTTGTTAATTTTCATACCGTATCTCTCTGTTAGAACCGTTTCCATTTCATAAAGAGCAGATTGTAACTCTTCTTTGCTAGATGCTAATACCGCTATATCATCTGCAAATCTAAGCATATCAATTTTTTGTCCCTGCATAGTAATTCCAAATGTCTTCCTGCATTTGACAGTATTCATTGCCTCTTCTATGTACAAGTTAAAAATCACTGGGGATAGGGCACATCCCTGTCTCACCCCTTTCCTAATGTTTACTTCTCTACGTTCCTGCTCTAATTCTATTACTGCTGTTTGCTCTTTGTATAAGCTATGTATTTGTCTATCCCTATAACCATTTTTAATTTCAGTTAAGCTAGTATACGAAAATATAAAAGCTTTCCATATTCGTTAGTGTAAGATTATTATTTTGAAGGGTAAAACCAGAAGCGTTTCAAAGCATAGTGAACAAATTAAAAAGATAAACAAGTGGAGTTAGGGAGGATCAAACCGGAAGTTTGAGGAAATTAGGGAGACGTTAAGTGAAAAATTAGATAAATCAACCAAGGAATTTTCTGATTTCAAAAATAGTTTGACAGTAAGAATGGGGGAGGTTGAAATGAGAGGGAAATTGGATAGTTAAAATCGTAGGTCAGGATTTTTTGTGAAGAGGATATAAACGGTAAAATAACGGAGGTGAGTGAGTCGTGTAGAGATAAGATAGGCAGGTTTGAAAGAGGTTAGAGGAATTAAGCAGAATATAAGTGCTTTTACGGGGGAAAGCCCGAGGATTTTTGCTAATAATATTTCAGTAGAGCAACAGATGAAGTTTTATGGAGGCAATAGGGTGAACCCACAAATCTTTATGAATAATATTCGGACATTAGTGTGTAATTTGTGCGATGAACAGGCTAAGTTAAATGTGGTGAAGGCCTTATTGAAGGATAACGCAGAGGCCTAGTTTAATATGGTAGGGCCAGATATAAATTCATACTTAGACTTCGAGGAGAAATTCCTTAAACATTATTGGAGTGATCATAGGCAGGATCAGGTTAGGGATGATCTAATCACAGGGAAGTATAAGGGGGAATTTGGAGGATCCCCTAAACAATACGTGATTAGGAAATACATCGCTAAACAATTAAGTCCACCATTGACAGATCGTTAAATTATAAAATACTTGTTGAGACATTTTGAGATTGAGGTCAAGCAACACGTTGCTTTTCAGAATATAGTGGATAGGGAGACATTTTTGGAGTACCTGCAGAGGTATAATGACGTAGCGTCGGGAAGACCTCGGGAGAGCAGGGACAGGAATATAAATTTGGTACGGTTTGATAATAGAAGAGAAAATGTTGATAACCAAAGGGGGAAGAACCAAAATTAAAATTTTAGGAACAATTGGGGACAACGAGGTAATTATTTTAGGATTAATAGCAGTACGAGCGGAGCCATTCCAAGACCGGGAGTACAAAACAAAATAGCTCGCCGGAAATTAATAGGACGTTGACGAGTGGGAGTAATAGAAAGAGATCTGAGGGACAGAACACTAGTAGGACGACATACGCGCAAGTGGTGGAAGGACAACCAGGTCCTAGTGGAGAGACCAGAGTTAGGCAGGATTTTTAAAACCAGACAAACCACTAGAAAATGAGATCTATAAATATGATCATCCCCGTGAATTTATGGATATAGAGGAAGAGAAGGAACCAGAAGAGGAAGAAAAAATTTGTTTGCAAGTGGTTCAAATTAAAATTTTAAGTAGGTGTGTAGGATCGTTGCTTGATTCAGGAGCGGAAGCGAGTTTGGTGTTGGAGGAATTTGTTAAGGAGATCCAAGCTGAAATTCAAAATATAGTTATGCCGATAAAAAGGAGCCATTTAATAGCTCCTAATAAGAAAAGGTTTGCTGTAATAAATAGTATTGTCATATTAAGGGTAGAAATTGGATTGGTTAGCTGTGAGCAGGAATTTATCATCGTTCTAGGACTCAAATTTAAAAGTATTCTAGGAGTAGATTGCATGAAGAAGATGGGTATCGTAATTAATTGTAATAAGAGTTTGGTGAAGATAAGGGACGTAGAGTTGCCCTGAATGAGTAGTTATAAGATCATTGAGGATGACACTGGGTTGAACGTAAATGTTTTAGAGGTAGATGAAGAGGAGAGTAATATAGTTAATACTTTTAAATGTCCAGATGGGAAGGTGGAAGGAGTACAGGATTTATCAAGATAACATGCTGAGATATTAGGACTACAGGAGAACATCGCATTAGGTTACGTACAGGTGGTAGAATTAAATATGTTGAAAGTTGTTAAGATGAAGAATTATTCAATACACGCAGCATACAAGAATTTGGTAAAAAGGAAGGTCACGGAAATGTTAAGGAAGGGAATACTTTTAAAAAGGTACAGGGATAAGTTAGGATATATAAAGTTAACTTTAAAAAACTCATTCTGGTTGAAACAAGCACATGGAGATTCTAGGAGGTACACGGGGTAAAATATAAAAACTTTCCATATTCGTTAGTGTAGAATTATTATTTTGAAAAGTAAAACCAGAAACGCTTCAAAGCATAGTGTACAAATTAAAAGGGTGAAAGATTTCAAAGTAATATGTTACCATAAACAAGTCTATAAAAATTAATATGTTCCAAGAAGGAAAAGGACTGTTGGAAGTTAGTATAATCAATATACAACAAGGACAGAACAGGGAACATATAAGTATGGCGAAGAAGCAGTATGTTGGTGTAAGATATCGATTTAATTATAGAGGTAGTATAGGAAGGAAGCTAAAAACAAGCTGTCATGGAGGAACAAGGATGGAGCAGAACGCATGAATACAAGTGAGAAGCAGTATATTTTGGGATTTAATTATAGATGTATTATAGGGGGGAGACAACAAACAAACTTATTTTGTAAAGGGCAACAAAAACAATAATTTCTAAGAATATTATAAGCAGACACGGATCGATTGAAAGTAAGGGAGAGAAATTGTGCGAGATGATTGGACGATATAGGTACACGCGCAACAATTTTGTATTATATAGGGCAAATATCCAGCTGGTGAAAGCATATGTGTGGAAAGGGACTATATGAGCAAAGGAGATGAAAGATGTTTGTTTTAGTTTGAAGGCGTGAATGTAATTGGAACCAATTTTGGTTGAGGCTAGTTTTGCTGAATAGAGGGACGGTTGGCTGTTTTTAAAGGTTTACCAAGTAATTTAATGTGTTTGTTGTTCGTAATTCAGGGGAAACTAAAAGCCGTTGGAGCTTTTCACAAGAAAATAGAGGCGGTTATGCGAGTAATTTTAAGAAAGGAGTGAACGGTTGGTGCTTTTACATAAAATATTATTGTCGGTTAAAAATTTACGTGCGAACTTGAAAACAGGGGAGGTGTAGGATGTATATATAAACCACCTTCAACGGGGGTGGCGCTCTTTTAATTTTCTTTATTCCTTCGCGTATCATTGAGTTTACTTTTAGTGAAAGTATTTAGTGAATTTATTTTTAATTGCACATAAGTTAGTGTAATATGATGACAACTCAAGATCGAATAAAGAATTCTAAGCGAAGAGTTAGATGAAGTAAGTAAGTAAAAACGATTACGATTGTGATTTTGGAATGAACAAAAAGGTATTAAAATTTGGAAGTATTTAATGGTGAAGGCAGCGATATTTGATTATTTTAATATAAATGGGAATATGAAATGTAAATTTTTAAAGTTAGAAGCTTATGGTTTATTCTTAAATAAAGAGATTTTGGGGCAGCTGCATACACGGAATGATGGTGATTCAACCGAGGAGCTGTTTCAGGGACTAGTGCCATACTAGACGGCAGCATCCTCAAGGACTGGTTGGCGGTTACCTGTTGGAAGATAGTTACCAGGTAACCAATTGTATAAAAATATTTTGTGGTGAATATTTGCTATGGTTCTTTTAATATCTTTATGTGCTTTGGTTGTTTCTAATTTGACGTATTTAATGAACTGAAAGTTTATGGGACTTTAGATGTACATAAAATTTATTTAGGTAGTCAAAGATAATTAATTTACAGATAACCAGGCTATGTTGTAAAAAGTATAGGGAGCTTATTTTATTTTTGTAGTGCAGTAAATTTGCACTCATATCTTAGGAGTTTTACTATGAGCTCATGTTAAGACAAAAGAGGTTAACGTTAGGTATGAGGAACGTCCTCTTACTTTAATAAGATATTTGATTAATAAGGTCATCGAACCGAATTGCTTTTGAAAATGAAATTGTTGACATTACTACTGACAAGGGTGTACATAATGAAACGTATTTAGAAAATGTTTATTTATTTCAAGCAAATAGAGTGTGATGTATTTTGTGAATTGCGTTATTTTGAGTGTGCGATTGTAGGGTGTGAATTTCTTATAGGTTATAGCACAGAAGCAGTGAGCGACAGTTTTTAGATTCAGCGGTTCCAGGTAAGTGTCTGTGTTAGTTTTAGGAGGTTTTTGTGGACTTAGGAGTCAAGAGAGAAGCAGCCGAGGTAAACCTCACAGCAATATGACGGCCCAACGCTGGGGCTCGATGGTTTCTAGAAAACCTCACAGCAATATATATATATATATATATATATATATATATATATATATATACATATATAGTCCTTTTATTGTTCTTAACTTTTGAATTACGATTTTAATAGACTTTTTCTTGAGATTTAAGTTATATTAAACGAAAGAGCTTTATAACACCATTTTATTGATAATTATGTCAACACGTTTTGGTATATTATACGTACCTTTCTTCTCAATGGAAGCAAATGCTACAATTTTGCTTTTATGTGCAATAATTTGTTACAACAGTATTAAAAACGTTCCTGTAAAACAGGATATTATTATTATTAGTGTTTTATTACTACTAATTATAATATTTTTATGTACAAATATGTTGTTCGTGTAGATGAAAAAAATTCTAATCTAACTAAGTATTTCAGATGTCTCAATTTCAAAGGGATATCATGGGTATCTTCGTTATTATTGAAGATACAAAATCGATCAAATGGACAATTTTATACAGTTTTGATATTGGTCACTGATCTTTTTTCAGAAATTTACTGTCACATTAAGTATTATAAATGTCCGTGAAAAACACAAAAATACGATTTTCTTCAATCCTGAATTTATAGCTAGCTGTTGGATTTAGAAAAAAATGTTTGAAACAAAAGTTGTGAGATTTACCAATAGTTGCCTGCAAAATTATTTTTGTGTGTTAGTTGTTATCAAGTTCAGAATCAAGTGTTAGATATCACTGGTATTGTATTTTTTATATTCGAATTAGGAAAAATATGGCGGTTGTAAGCAATAAAGAGTTAACTACCGTTACTTCATAACGATTAAAATAAAAAATTAATTTTGCAGGCATATTATTACCGTTGATAAATTTCACAACTTTTGTTTTAAACATTTTTCTCTAAATCCAACGGATATTCATAAAATCAAGATTGAAGAAAATCGTATTTGTTTTGTTTTTTATGACTATTTATAAAACTTGATGTGGCAGTAAATTTCTGAAAGAAGATTATCAACCAACACTAAAAACTGTACAAAATTGTTCATTTGACCGATATTGTATCTTCAATAATAACGAAGATACCCATGCTATCCTTTTGAAATTGAGACACCCTGTATATTGAATTTAGTATTCTATTCTATTTCAAAATCTTATACACATAAAAGTCATAATCCTATATTTTTCTTTTTATTACTTATATTCCATCTGTTACGGTATTCCACGCAAACACGAAAGAAAACAGTAAGAGTAGTTAAAGAAATCGTTTACGCCGAATACCGCAACAAAACGAGGACAGAATGGTAGAATTCTGGCTAGCTCAAAAACGTTGTAGAAGGGCGTGGGTGAAATAAAAAGAACACATTGGAAACCTGTGTATAACTATATTGTTAAAATACGATCTCGAAAGGCTATTTACAAAACAAAAAAGGATCCAATAATTCGCGGAATCGTTTGTTACGTAATGGTAAACAAAGCGTCATAACATAAAAATATAAAATTGGTAAGCAAAATAAATATAACATCGTATAATCTAAATACTTACATAATGGTTTACCTTTAATATATACAAAAGAAAATTAAACATAAACTTTACAATAATTCTAGGAAAAGAAATATACATAATTTATACATTCTGCATTGTGAAGTGCACCTCCTCAAGAAATAGTGAATCATGAAACTTATACACCCTAACTTAAATTAATCAAGTGTCAACTACTTTTAAATTTATAAGTAAGTGGTTTACGTTAAAAAGATAAAAGAAATAGTTAAAAACGGATTCTAACATAAACTTTGATTAACTAATTTTTAATTTACAGAATGATTACAAGGTCGCTCGTGCATTGTAAATGTGAGTTCTGTAATGTGGTGTTGATAATTTATTGGATAATCATAAGTAATAACAGCAAATGAAAAGTCTATTCTTCACAGCAGAATCAAAAAATTACGAAAACAGATAACTGTACCTTGAGCTATCGGCTTCGTGTTGGTATCATCTTAGGATTCCGAAAAACCGGCTGCATTTCTCCATTTCTGGATGTTGGAATTACCAAATTCACTCATACTAACACAGAAAGCATTTTTAGTAGCGCGACTTTACAACACGTATCTTCAGTAAGAAGATGTTTTCAACTCTCTTTCCAAAGCAAGGTCTCTATTTTTTAAGGACAGAATCATGTATGGGGGTAGGTATTTGGCTTTCAAAGATATTGCCGAAGAACCAAGTGTGCAAAATTCCCAGACAACAGCTGCCGAAATACAAACTGTAACATCTTGCCAACAAGCAGATAACACAATTATCAAAGGATTTTTAAGCAGCTGACTGATTTTATGAGGCAAAATTTTATAGAATAATTACTTAAGAAATTTCAAATGGTAGGAAATTGTGCTTGTTGAGAAATTTTAGGCGTTTTAAATATGAATGCAGAAAAAATTATTTGCTGGGTTTTGAACGTAACACATCTTTAAATTATTCTATGAAATTGTAGTCAATCTTGCTCAAATTTTTTTATATTTGATTTGTTGTTAATTGATGTCGGATTTATATAAAAATTTTATTTAATCTGTACTTGAAAATGTTCGATAACAAACTGTTTTAAATAAGTATTGGTTTTTGATTTAGGTTTGTTAATTCAAGAACTATCGATTGACGTCGGTTAGTGATATAGTTGAACATGAGGTATTTTCTCATTAAAAAAAATTGTTTAATTATTTCTAGTAGGAATTTTATTTTTAAGCTCATTTTTAATTGCACTTTGCGTTCATTATAGAGCAGCAATAATGGCATACCTCAACTAGGAACGAAATCGGTGCAACGTTATCTCCGCGTGCTGATTCTCCATCCCGTTGGCGTTTTCCTGCGGGATTTTATTCGAAATCAACATATTTAGATTCAAACGAAAGTCAAATATTTCTCGCATAAGTGATATACGTTAATACTGACAAAACGCATTTTCGGCATTGTTTTTGTGTTCCTGGAGCCGGAACTCGCCTACTATAGAATTTTTGGAGATCCCTTGTACAGTATCGGAATAAAAATTCGCCCCAGAGCACATTTTCGGAACTAATGCCAATCTTAGATATTGTCAGAGAGAAAGAGTTCATCAAGATTTATTATATTTGAATAAAATAAATATTACTTACTGAATTTGCTTTAGAACTTCGAAGTATGTGATAACAAAACGATATACATATAACTGTTAGTCGCTTATTCAGTAATCAACCGACTTTTATTGAACAATTAATTTAGGAAAAAGTTTTGAATTTGTGAAATTCTAATCCTCGTTCTATCCAGAGTAACAACTGCAATTTATTGTTTATTTTGTAAGTAGGGTCGGAGATGCTCCGATTCATTCCAGTCAACTGACCCATAAATTAATTAAACTCTGCAATGTTAATTAGATCACTGATATTTTAATTCTATCTAATTATAGCTGCATCTGATGCATCTCAGCAGATATTTCCTACTTAGATTTTAATACTTGGAATAAACAGAAAGTATTGATTATAATATATTCGTACGTACCTTATAGTTTCATCCCAAACTAAGAAAAAGCAACCAATTTTTCAAGAAGGATATTCTTCAAACATATAATTCACTACATTGTATACTGTGTAACAAATACAAATACCTGCAAAATAATTCATATGACGATAACCCTGAGCATAGTTTGTGTTATCTTATCTCTATTTGCAAAGGTTTAGTTATTTGAATTTTATTACCCATCCACATAATCAAAATGTATGATACTCATCTCTTTTTAGAATCAAACTTTGACGTATTTCTTAGACTTATTGCTTCCGCACTACTGAAGATTTAATGAATCATAGGAAATCACCAAGAAGTTACCCAGATATTTTATTAAATTTCTTATTTATTTAACCAAGATAAAGTATACAGTCGTGCGATCTCATAACTAGGTTCACGTTCAAAGGCCATAAGCCATTTAAATAGTAACCAAGTGCAAGCTAGCTACATCTACCATATGTAGTTGTAAGTGCTTGTTAAAATTGCTTTTGTTTAAATTACTATAGCTACTACAGGATTAACCAATGGCGCTTTTTCTATACCTAAAATTTGTATTATGATAATTAGTCAAATCGTGGGCAAATAACCCTTTGTTGTTCAGATTTAATTATTACATTATATAGCAAACACAAAACGTGAAACGTAAATTATTTAATTTTTCCACACGGAAAAGATAGAGAATACTGTAGTGAGAAGATACCAGAGACTGCAAAATGAGTGCAAGCGAGAGTAACATTTGATTTGTGGTGTTTCTGTTGTGTGGTGTAGTTGGTATGCGTGTGACTATTATACCCAAGGCTCCCGGGTTCAAATCCCGACACGGTCCGCTTGAAAAATGTTAGGCGAGCATTTTTCACAAAAAATACGCCCTCGTTGGTTGAGAAGTAAAATAGAGTTCCCGTGTGTGTGTTGTCACGCACGTTAAAGATCCCTACCTGGCTTGCAACAGCAAGGGTTTAGCAAAATTCCAAATTTTCAGGTAATTAAAACTCGCTTCCTGGCCAATGTAGTACCTTCGGATGGAGCAGTGAAAAAATCAAATGTCGTGGTTGTTACGTTCATTTTCGGCGGTATTTGATTATTTCATTTACATAGATTCCGTTTCTACTCTTTCATACGTCGACAAAATCCTGTTTACAATAAGTACGCTTTCTACTAATTTTCATTTTAAACTTATTTATTTTGAAACGTAAAGTTTATGATAAAATTAAATAGTCAATATCTTGTTTTAAGTATCCGTTAACTTGTTATACATTACGACCGCGTATAATTGATTCTTATGTGATTTCCAGCTAAAGGCTCGTTGAAATGAGGTATTGAACTATCCGATAAAACCGTGTTTTCAAGTTTTCTAATCTCGTTTGATAACACGAATATTACTTTGAACTCTAGTTATAAGTTAAACGAATTAATATTCACTTTGTTTACTGAATTTTCAAAAAGCACTCGTCGTGATTGTTAGATTCTTCGTTCCCGTTTTTACGGGATTTCGTGCACGCAGTACTGCGTGGTAAGTAATTGTGGTTTTACAAAGATGTACGATTCGGCAGCACTAAATTAATTTAACTGTAATTATTCTAGCTACCTCCGTTGGGCCTAACAATCAGCTCGAACCATCGCTCCTGTTGGTACGAGAGAACAAGCACATGGCGTGATTCCGCATCCTGCTGGTCCACTCCGTCCTTAAAGGCGAAAGCCAGCCTACAACTTGGACGTGGGTGAGTCTTTAGCCAGATTTCTTTTTTTTTGTTTCTTTGTTGGCACTGCTCCTGGGAAAGGGTAACGCCCACCTGTTTATCGGGTTCGTCTAGAAGCCCACACTTGGTAGTTGTGAACATGAGCAGTGTTAGGTGAGATGGTACTTATCCTTAATATTGTATGTACGGTCCCGATTTTGTCTTGGGTAAGGTATGCTCTGGTTTGGTTTCGCTTAATTTCTGCCCCAATTTTGTTTTGCTTCTGGCTTGATTTTTTTGTACTGCCCAAGTTACTACGTTATCCGTTTTTCGCGGCCTGATGCTACTTATGTTTTCTTCCCTTACGCTTGAAGTTGTATTTATTTCTTTTCTTTATTTTTGTGTGGGTTCGATCTTCTTAAATTTTAGTTTGGTTTTCGTCCGTGATTGCTAAATATCCTTGGTTGGCTCATTTCAGATTATTGGACTTGTGTTTTCCCCAATAACCCAAAAAATTTTTCTTCCTTCGCTCTCGGTACATTTTGTTCCCCCCGTCAAGTCTAGAGTTGGTTTCTTTCTCCGATTTTTCTATTCCACCGTCCGTCCTTTCGACGTTGTTGGTTCTAAACTGTGCTACGGGTCACCAAATCGTTTTGTTGTTGGTAGGACGTAGGGGTCGAAATACCATTTATTAATTCGTTGTTTCTTTTCTTGGTGTACCATGGCAGATTGGCGCATTCGCGAAGCCGGTTGCGGAAAACTGAGCTCCTATATAAACTAACCCTCAAGGCTTTGATCCCGAGGATAATGTCAACGAATTATGCAGGTCCGTACAGAGTGAGTACCGCATGGAACGTGAACCAGGATTTAGTCCTGTTCTCGTAAAGTCTGAGTTCGCTTCCGAGCTGGTACCGGTTACGGTTGCTGTCCAAGAGCTAAAACAAGCTCTGGTTACATTCAATTGAGACAAGTCTTCACCTGCGTTTAAACGCATAAGTTCCCTGTAGTTGCATACAGAACGACGCTCTTCGAGGATGTCTCCAACGCAAAAGAAACGCCAAGCCCATAACCAATTACTGCTGACTTTAGCTAATTTCCGCGGCTCCTTTGACACAAAAATAACGAAATTTCGCCATACTGTTACGTTATACGAAACCCGCTTAGCTACTTCTAGCCCGGCACACACTACTAGTGTCGATTCCGATGAACCTCCTTTGCTTACTTCCGACTCGGAATCGGAACCTGTTAGGTATCCGTGAGCGCGTTATACTTTCCGATAACGTATAATTTTGTTTTAGCGGGTTTCTCATCTAAAGATTTGTCGAAATAATATATCCTACTATTCTTCGGTAAAACCACGTTTTTCCAGTTTCAATCGCGTTTCAATAATGCGCATGTTTGCTTTTCAAGTTCGTGTTATTTTGAACTCCTTCTAAAGTTTAAATCTGCAGTTTGTACGTTGGTGCACTTAAAACTACTCGTTCTGTTTCTCTAAGAACGATGCATGTTTTTCCTCTACAAAAGTGTAGATTTGGTGTGTATCGGTAAGCGCTCCTGAGTTGTTAATATTAGTAAGATTTTCCTTTTTTTAGCTCTTAGCTGGAGGCTAAATTGCTTGTTGCGTAGCCCGATTATTTTTCGATGGAGATCAACTGCTCTTGCATGTAGACCGCCATTGCAATTACGGTAGTATTATAATTTGAATTAGGGCCGCTATACTTGCGGCCACGTCCCCAATGCTCTACCCGGAGGTACTACATTGGGTTTAAACGCGAAAATAGTCGTGCTCCTAATTTATTCTTACTTCATAGTTGATTCGCCCTAAATAAAAACTAAATAAAATCTAACAAACCTAAAAATCTAACAAACCTAACAAACTCTAACAATCTAACAAACCTAAAATCTGACAAAACTGGAACAAAAACAAAACAAAACTAAAAACAGGGTTGTAAATAATGGTATCCCTAGCGCTGACTTTCGAGTGTACCCGATCAACAAGCAAAATGAGAGGGGAGGAATCCGTAATACCGGATAGCAGACGCCGGTTCTGCTTACCAGTGCGACCTGAAGGGTCGTCTTAAAACTATCCAAATCTAGCTAACTAATTTAAATCCATCCCTAGCTTTCCTATCGTTCCCTAACTGATTTACATTATGATTACTATCTTCGCAATTCTGCTCGTCCTTCCCAAATATATACTGCAACCAAAATGGCGACAGAACGTCAAACAAAACAAATAAGCCACATAATACATGCTATATATAAATAAATATAAAGTGTAAATATAAAATATAAATAAATATAATTATATAAATATATAAATAAATGTCTAATAAGCGTTAAGCATATAGCAGTGCACAAAAAAGCAAAAGCATCGCCCCATTTATCAGGTGCACTCGCACAAGCATCATGTCGGCTAGCGCCTTTACACACCAAACGTGCTTCTTAAATTATTTCAAAAACTACTAATTAATGTAAATCAATGCTTGTGCGAGTACAGCCGCCACAATTTAAGTCTTACCTCGATAATAAAATTCTCCAGCATCCGAAGATCTGGTCGTCTGTAACTTACTTCTAAAGGTGGGACGGGGTGCACTGCTAAAGTCCTGGTGGGTATGCACTAAATGTTTTGGGGATCACAATCACTATCACTATCACTTCACTTTCAAGTCCTGGGGGGATGCGCGGTTGCACTCTGTTTTATTATCCTTGTTTACTTTATTGATTTAATTTAATGAGGGTTTATGATTTATTTGTTATTGTTTATTTGGTATTATTTATTCTCGATTTTCCGCACATAATTATGAAGATAGGCAGTGATTGTATTAATGCAGTGGGGTTTCTCGTGCATATTGGACATTTTGGTATAATTATCTTTTTTTTTTTTTTTTTTTTTTAATATCAGGTTTTGGTTATGCTCGTATCCTTACTCACGCCAAGTCAATCTAAAATTTTCAATCCTCCCACCAACCCCACCGAATTTTTACACGCGGTCGTCATTGATTGTCTAATCTCGCGACCCTTCCCGCGAATTCTTTTAAGGCTGTCCAGAACGCCTTCTGGTTAACCACTTCCCGACTTCCTCCAGGCTCTTTGGCCATGCCAGACCTAGGATAGCTAGTTTGCTATCAGCCAACCCTCGATTTCCCGCCTCAAGCGGGCAGTCGAAGAGCACGTGCTCTGCGCTTTCCGCGCCCTCACCGCATTCGCAGCGGTCGCTTTGGTGAGACCGAACCTTTGTAAATACGCCTTCAGGGCGCCGTGCCCTGTTATCAACTGCACCATTTTGTGATCGAGCTTAACCTCGATCTTACCTCTGGCTTCTATGCTCGGTATGAATTTGTGGGTCAACCTGCCCGTGGCAGCGTTGTTCCACCTCTCTTCCCATTGTCGAATTGATTTTTCGCGCAGCTTTCTTTTGATTAAAGACCTCGGTATCGACGAATGTGATATTCGAAAGTCGCCCGTCGCGGCCTCTTTAGCTAATTCGTCAGCCCTATCGTTTCCTACGTTACCATTGTGCGACCTGACCCAACAGAACTTTAAACGTCGAAACTCTAGCGCCGTACGCGCTATCCTCCAGACGTCCGCCTGGAGATCTGTCGAGGTGTTCATGTTTGTTAAAGCCGTTAGCGCCGATTTACTATCACTGATTATATAATACTCGTCTCTGCCCGTATGGTTTATTACGTAATCGATAGCCTCTCGTATGGCTACCAATTCGCACTGGAAGATAGTGCACCAGTTCGCGAGTTTGGTTTGAAACCGAAACACCTCCTTTCCTGCTTATACACGACAAACGCCGCGCCTGCTTGCCCATCGTCCATACGTGAACCGTCCGTATAAATTCTGATACCCATCGCGTCCTCATCACCTTCGACAAACTCGATCCTCTAATATCAGCCGGGTGCCCTAACTCAGATACAACAATCTTTCTTGCAATTTCCTATTACCAAGATTAAGATCTTCGATAATTTCGCGCCCTTTTCCTATATTTATTAATCGTCTATCTCTAATCTCCTAACGACATATTCGATAGGGAGAGACCTACTGATCACCAGGACAGCCTCCGTGGAGGTGGTCCTGTACGCCCTCGCCGCTTTTACCGCGGTTATGCGTTGTACGCTCGTCAATTGACGCATCTCCCGGACTTTACAACCTTCTGCCCATACAGAAGCTGCGTACAGTATTGCCGGCTCAATTGCTCCGGCATAAACCGTCCTCAGCGATTCGCCCCTGAAACCCCACTTTATTTTAGCCGCCGCCATCATTTTATTTGATATTTCGCCGCCCTTACTTTTTACGTATTGTACGTGCGCTTTCCAATTTAATTTATTGTCGATCTTGACGCCGAGGTAGGTAATACAATCTTTAAACGGGATTTTCTCCTCCTAGCTCTAACCTAGGAGGTCTCTGTCCTGGTTTCGTGCCGAAATAAAGCGCCTCTGACTTCGCCGTGTTAAATTTTAATTTTACCGCCTGCGACCATTCGTGTAATTTATTAAGCGCCTCGTTCGGTTTTGTGCGCATATCCATTAACAATCTCGATCTTACAATTAAAAGTGTGTCATCTGCAAACCCAACGATTGAGCATCCTGCGGGCAACTTGACCCTAAAGATGCTCTCATACAACAACTTCCAAAATGTGGGACCAGAACATGACCCTTGCGGGCATCCCTTTCCACCTCACGCGACAGAACTTCACCCGGAATTTCAACCTGTGCTAATCGCCCGAGAAATAGCTCTTGACCAAAGACATCAAGTTTCGCGGACAACGCCTACGATCTAACTCGCAAACGATTAATGGCCACCAGGCAGCATCAAATGCTCCTGAAATGTCCAAAGCAACAACGACACAGTACTCTTTGGCATCTCTTGCCTGCTTAATTTCCCCGACAACGAACTCTAACGCGTCGATAGTCGACTTGCCCTCCACGAAACCAAACTGTCGGTTATTAAAACCGCCGCTGTCTCGCACTAGGTGCTCAAAACGCGTAGTCATAACGCGATCTAAAACTTTCCCCAGCACCGGTAGCAAGCTAATTGGACGATAGCTGCCCGGATCTGACGCATCCGCCTTTTAGGTTTGGGTATAAATTTCACATTCTGGATTTTCCAGCAACGCGGAAAACGCCCTTTCTAAACAAAGATTAAACAACCCAACAAAGACACACGGGGCTAACAGGCACGCCTGCAGAGCTGCGTCTGAAGTGATTCCATCATGCCCCGGTGCCTTCTTAGGGTTCATCCTCCTAAGAGCCCTGACGACCTCGTGAACTAGGATTGCCTTATCGGCACCTGTTCCTTGCGCATTTGCAGCTTCCGACGTATTAAATCGTGCGACCCTTCATCCCCTCGGGATTATCCGATGGGAAAAATTTCTCTAGTAAATATTCCGCTGTGGTTTTAAAACCTTCCGTGTATTCGCCATTTGTTTTCTTTATATTACTGAGCGCGATTTTTGTTGTTTTCCTCTAATTACGCGGTATGCGGTTCCCCAGGTTCTTTCTCTGAGTTTTGCGTGCAGAATTCTTTAAATTTATTCGTTCGCGTTTCTTCTATTAATATTTTATATTCGCGGTAACTTTGATTATATTCTATTCTCCGTTGTTTCTTATATCTCCCGAGGCGCGTTGATAGCGGCGCCTTAGGTTACGCGTTTCTGCCCGCTTGGTGGTTAGTTCCCGGGTCCACCAGGGTACGCTGTCTTTAAATGTTTTCTTTTCGGCATGGAATACGACGACGCGTCTACGACCGCGTCGTTTAATTTTTCGCGAGTGTTTCTACTTCGTCTGCCTCTCGGCAGTTAAATAGCTCATTTTCGAGCACAGGGATACTTTCGCCAAATTTTTGTTTAAATCGCTCCCAATTTGCTTTTTATTACAGAACCGCGGAAATACAGTTAGCTGCTCGTTTGCACTTGTTTTGGTTTCAACGTCCCATGTTATTAATTTATGATCAGAGAGCGTTTCCTCGTCCGACCTTAATTTCCAATTACAAATCGTTTCTAACATTTCGTGCGAGACTGCAGTAATATCTATAAAACTGCTGCCTCTATGCGTCTCAAACGTAGGTAAATCATTAGTGTTTATCACACTAAGATCCCATTCCGTAAAAGATCAGCAACCTGCGAGCCTCTATCGTCTTCGATAGGGCTGCCCCATAGTGGCGACTTGGCATTAAAATCTCCCCAATGACTAGATTTTTATTTCTGCCGATTTTACGAATAATATTATCTACTTCATTTATCAAGTCTTCGGTTTGGGATTTTCCGCCGGGAATCGACCGGCGGGAGGTACACGCTTATTACATAGAACGCATTTTCCCTGATTTGATTTCGGCCGTCGTTACAAACTCGTTCGATAAATTATTTAATATAATTCCGGCGCACGTTCCATTATTTATTATTATCCGCTACGCGGTCGTTCACTATTCGCGTTTAAGACGGTAACCCCTCCCAAAACCTGTTATTTTGTGGCCATACAGGTGCGGTTCCTGTATAAACCCGATGTCGATATTATTTTCGATAAATAACTTTACGAAGTTATTTGTTGCCCTCTACCTTTCCCGAGATTTAGTTGCGCGAATTTAATCTTCTTGCTTCTTATGGACTTTGTTTTATCTTCACAGTCCATAATCGATGTTTCGTGTGATTGCGTGCTTCAGACGTTGCATCGTGGGGCATCTACTCGACTTGGCGTCGTGGCGCGTATCGACCTTCGCGCCACCGCCAGTTCTGTCGTTTGCCCTAGCGCAAACCACACAGCAGGGGACTGCCTTCCGGCAATTCTTGAATTCATGCCCGACCTCGGCACAGTTACCGCACCACTGTACCTTCTCCCTGCACTCCATCGATCGATGGCCGTACTCGTAGCACCGGTAACACTGGGTCATCGAGAAGTGGTCCCGGGCCCATACTCTTCGCCACCTGAGGTTAATAGCATCAGCTAATATACGTCTTCGAAGTGTGGGGGTCACTTCGAAGACTACGTTGGCGAAGGGATCTCTAGGGCCCTTTCCGCCAAACCTGAACTTCTCTCTCAGGTGGTCTTCTAGCTTCAAATCGCCGAAACGGGGATTCTGGCTCGCAATCAACCGCACGAGCTCTTCAGCCTTCATCCCCGCTTCGACCCCGGAAGAACGACCCGTGGACGTTTCTTCTCGATGGTCTTCGCCACGAGTTCCTTGCAGTTCCCGCCGACCTTCAACTGCAGTTTCTTGGCGTCGTCGCGACCTGCGCACTCCACAACGACACCGCCCCGGCGCGTCCTACGAGCTCCGACAACAACAAACCCATCTCGAGCGGGATCGACCTTCTGCTTCAGGGTCGTCATCACGTCGTCCTTCTGGCCTGGCCTGGCGTCGACCCTTACAGCAAACGTAGGGGCAGATCCTGAAGCTGCAGCGGCGTAGGAGACCTTGCGCTGCACCGACGCACCCTGACTCTGGCCTCCTGAAACGACAGAATTCACCGCCGGACTTCCCCAACAACACTTGCTCTCCTGAACCATCTAAACAAAGACGCAGCGCCCTAACCATACCTATCAGTTGGTTCGTCACGTCACGGATATCATCCACGGCGTGCCGAACCATCTTCCTATCCTCCACGACGATAGTGGCGGAGGTCGTCGGCACCTTCCCATAGACGGCAGCGTGCGCCTTCCGCACCCTAAACTTTAAGAGTTCCAGCTCATCGAGGTCGCTAG
Organism: Platerodrilus igneus; assembly: GCA_036346225.1. Taxonomy (NCBI): domain Eukaryota; kingdom Metazoa; phylum Arthropoda; class Insecta; order Coleoptera; family Lycidae; genus Platerodrilus; species Platerodrilus igneus. Next base: position 323,867 of record JARFIW010001290.1, read on the forward strand.
CATTAACGCTACCGTTGCTGCTAGTCGACATCGTGCGCTGGGCTCTCGAAGTAGAGGGCAATTCTGGCGCCGCAACCACCACGGGAGGCCCTGACTTCCCAGACACGACCGCCGCAGACGCAGGCTCCTTCCCTACCTCCTGTACCTCCTCCTGAGTTTCTAACAAGAAGTCCTTTAGCACTACCTTAAGCTGTTTCCCCAACAGCGCCCTCCGCCGCCAACCTAGCAGACTCCGACCGATCGCCCTCTTCTTCCTGGGCAGCGGCTCCTCATCGCGGTGGACCACCATGCTGACAAAACTAGCAATAAAATGACACCTAAAACGCAGCTCAAAAACGTCCTAACCGTTACGACGCTAAAGAACGACGCTAGAGGAACGCAAAACGTTGGTCCAATAAAAATGTTTTGTTTAAAGGTGAACCGTAAACAACCTTGTATTTATTAAAACTTCAACCGCCCAATTAAATATCAAATTTTAACAAAAATACAACAAGCACTAAGCGTCAAAATAACAACTAGAATCAAATAAATTTCCTAACGCAATAAAAATATCTCGATTTAAAATGTACCGTAAAGAATGCTATTTATTTATTTTAAATTTTTAAACCGCCAAATCAAATTTAAATAAACTAATTACTTCAAAATATCAAAATATCTAATTTATAAATAACAACACTTTATTTTTAAATGTGTAATTAACAAAATAAGGTCGAGCGCAATCGGAATGTGGTAACCGGAAATGACCTTTCACTTAATCGCTTGGTAACTAGCACAACCCGTAACTGTTACACCGCTTAATTACACCAAAATCGATTTTAAAGGAACTTTTAAATACGCGTGAACTTAAATTATGGAAAATTTATATTAAAATTGTTTTAAAATTTACAGTTTTGAGTTATTTATTTGATTTAAAAGGGCTTAGATTTTGTTTTTGGTTATTATTTTATTATACGCGCACTATAAAAATTCACACACTTTTTGGTTGTTTTACCCGGTTTTTACTTGATTTAGGCGGATTTTATTTTAAATTTATTATTAAAATGCCTTTTAAGTTATTTCGAAATTGTTTTTGAGTATTAGTTGAGTATACCTTTGTTTTATTAACCCGAAATTTATTTAGTTTATTTTAAAACGCGGATTTGGTTTAAATTACAAAGAAGACGCGATTTATTTAGTTTTTATTTAGTTTAAATTCTGTTTTAAAATTTTTATTTTACTGCCCTGTATTTAAAATTTGATGGCACACAATTATAAAAATAAAACACAATAAAAAGCAAAGCTTCAAATAAAATAATACAACAATAAATAATATAAACCCTAGATAAAAACTTACTGTTATTGCTGAAGCGGGAGCTCGGCAAAAACACGTCCGCTCGCTTCAAGCGGCAACTAGAAAGTTAATTACGGTAGTAGCATGGTTGTTGCTGACTACCGCGGCGATGCTGTGTCAATTCGCTTCCGAAGACTGACAAGATAAGTATCCCGACACATGTATGTGACTTGTTTTCCTTTTCCGACTACCCAGGGATAAACCCAATTTGAATTAGATACGCTAATGTTTGTTCTGGTAAAATCCTTACTAGAAAAGTTTCGAACTTTAATGCTTTTGCTTTTTGTACTTAACTAATCTGCTTATACAAAAGTATTATCAGTATCCTTTTTTTACTGATTAAAGTTATAACAAATGCTGCGTATAGTAAAATCCTTACTAGAAAGGTTTCTAAATTTAATGTTTTTTTTAATTAACCCATCCGTTTATACGAACGTATCAGCGTTATTCTTTTTGGTACTGATTAGATCTATTGCATGTTAGCTACGAATTGCGCACTTCGTGAAACAGTTAGTGAATTTGTCCATAGAGTAAAATTGTTTTATTAAATAGTAACCTTAGTTAATTTTTGTTTTGCTGTTTTGATAAAAATTTTTATATTTGTATTTCTTTATTGTAAATAGAAAATCGTTGGCGGTGTATTATTTTTGTGTTGCTAGGAACCCCTCCCCTCTCCGCATTGGTAGTTAACCTGGTATTTGTACGTTTTCGTCCGGGGGGATTTGTTGCGTTTATTTTCGGCGGTATTTGGTTATTTCATTTACATCGATTCCGTTTCTACTCTTTCATACGTCGACAACATCCTGTTTACAATAAGTACGCTCTCCACTAATTTTTATTTTAAACTTATTTATTTCGAAACGTAATGTTTATGGTAAAATTAAATAGTCAATACCTTGTTTTAGGGACCCGTTAACTTGTTATACATTACGATCGCGTATAATTGATTCTTATGTGATTTCTAGCTAAAGGCTCGTTGAAATGAGGTTTTAAACTATCTGATAAAACCGTGTTTTCAAGTTTTCTAATCTCGTTTGATAACACGAATATTACTTTGTACTCTAGTTATTAGTTAAACGAATTAATATTTACTTTCTTTTCTGAATTTTTCAAAAAGCACTCGTCGTGATTGTTTGATTCTTCGTTCCCGTTTTTACGGGATTTTGTGCACGCAGTACTGCGTGGTAAGTAATTGTGGTTTTACAAAGATGTACGTTTCGGCGGCACTAAATTAATTTACCTGTAATTATTCTAGCTTTCTCCGGCGGGCCTAACGATCAGCTCGAACCATCGCTCCTGTTGGCATGAAAGAACACGCACATGGCGTGATTCCGCATCCAGCTGGTCCACTTCGTCCTTAGAGGTGGAAGCCAGCCTACAACTTGAACGTGGGTGTGTCTTTAGCCCGATTTCTTTTTTTTTGTTTCTTTGTTGGCACTGCTCCTGGGAAAACATCACGCCCCCACCTGTTTATCGGGTTCGACTCGAAGCCCATACTTGGTAGTTGTGAACATGATCATCGTTTGGTGAAATGGTACTTATCCTTAATATTGTATGTACGGTGACCATCTTAGATCCGTAATGGTATACTTAGGGTGGTAATGTCTACAAGGAGAGGGTTTCCTTTTTTGTGCTTACCAATTTTTGATATTAATTTTTAATTTAACACCCAAACTAATTAATGTCTACAAAGGGAAGGTTTCTCTTTTTTTTGTATTTTTTGGGGTTGTATAATTTTGTTAATTTTGTTAATTTAATTGTTAATTTAATGATTTTATATGCTTAATAGTTAAGATAATGATTTAGAGCTGTTGTTTTTAGGGTCGTAATTTCTTGTTCTTTTTTTTTTTTGTAATTAATGTGGGGGGACCTAAAAACGGTAGCTCGCCATTGTAAGGATTGATTTTTTTATGTTACGTTCATTTTTGGCACTGCTGTTCTGGTTTAATATATATATTTTTTGGTAATGAGAGGTTGCATTGTTATTTTTGTGTGCGTAATTTTTTTTTAATTTAGTCTTTTTTAAAATTTTTGTAGGTATTATACCCGCTCATTCACCGAATGAGGCCGGTCAATTTTTTTTCTTTCTTCTTTGGCTTTTAGGCTACGTAAATGTACGTAGCAGGGTGTTCTTGTTACCTGGGGTAATCTTGTTAATGCTTCTTAGCAACAGAGATAACATTTATTTACAAGTTAAAATATTGATATGCACTTATACATTAAAGGCATGACACACACAAAAAATTTGTACTAGTCTTTGTGTGCGTAATTAAATTGCAAATGTCTTTAATACTAGAATTGAAAGTACTTTAGTTTGTAAAGTTGCAAAACGAGTCTCTATGTTGCAGTTTTAGGACAGTGGTGTTAGGTGAAGTTGCTCATGATTGTAAATAACTTGACGCGGTTTACGCTGAATGCAAGCGGCACTTCGTAAAAGCCGGATCTCCATAAGCTAGTACTTAGCAGGCGATGAACGGTCGGTGGCGTACAGGCGGTTCCCTTGGTTTGTGAAAATTGAAACAAATAATGGCGTACTTGTTGGCGTTACGTGCTCCACGAAGTTGTCCTTCGTAGGTGGATCGGTTCAAGTTACGGCGGGATCCATTCATAGTATTGTGAGAATTCTCTTTATTTTATTCCGTTAGATTTGGTGGTCACAACGAGATAATCTGAAAAAAAACAATTAGCGTACGAGGAGCTTGGTGATTTCCGTCTTGCACTATTCCTAAATTCTCTCCAAACTTTGACTTTGACATTTAACAATTTTTATTCCTAATATAATGGAATATTTGTAAAATTTTGAATTTTAAAATATTACATTTTAGGTCTAACTAATAAGAAACGAAATGGGGACTTACGCAATTTCAGAAATAATTTTATCTAGCTATAAAAAAACGGATTAATTATGCTGACCTAATGACAGCGGATAATAGAAAAATATACCAAATTCAAATAACGAAAGATGACAACGAAGAGCAGATAGTAATAATTTTAAAAGAATATACCCAAGAGAAAAAACGTTTTTACTTTTATTTCACCAGCGAACATTTATACAAGAGATTTTCAAAATTATATATTAGATTATTTATTTAATAACTCAGGACCCGAGATTATCAGATGTACACGGAAATTAATAATAACTTTAGATGACCAAGACGAAGTAAACGATGTAATTCGACACCAACATGAAGGCAAAACAAACCATTCGTGGAATCAGCGAAACACTAAAACAACTCATAAGAAGATACTACTTTAAAGACATGAAGGAATTGACCACGGATTTTATCAATCAATGTGAACGATGTCGATAAAGCAGAATACGACAGATCACTTCCAAAAATACCTTTAATGATAACTAAAACACCCGTTGAACCTTTTCGAAAACTACATGCAAATACTTTGGTAGTAGAAGTGCAAAACTTTTAACAATCGTAGACGCATTCACGAAAGTAAGTCAAGCAATACCCATTATTTCAAAAAATACTATCGATGTAACTCAAGGATTCTTACAATACTTTACATTTTATGGCACACCCGAATCAATAACTTTAAACAATGGAAGTGAATTCAGAAACGAAACAATACAAAATACCCTCCAACTTCACAAAATAAAAATTCATTTTACTACAGAAAATCACCCGGAATCAAGTGGACTAATTGAAAGATTACACATAAACATATTAGAACAAATCAGACTATTGAGACTAACCTATAAGAAAGAGCGTATCACTAATTTAACGTCATACGCACTAATTGCTTACAACAACACAATCCACTGATCAACTAACTTTACACCCCACGAATTAACATTAGGACACTTAGATTTCCGCAGCCTTTACCATATACACTATAACAAAAGAGTATACCAACAGTATGCAAAAGATCTCAAGAGAAATTAAAAATAACTTATAATACTGTAAAAAATAAATTAGATAACGATAAAGAACGCATTACAAAAACCCGCAACGAGAACGTGTCTCAGTAAGGACAAACCGTGTATGAGAAAAGTTTTAAAGATAAGAGACACAAAATGGCCCCAGAAATTTAGGTCCGTTTAAAATCAAAAAGATCTCAGATAAAATGTAGTAGATAACGGAAAATTTGTGAAATACATCCGCTTAAAGAATCTAAGACACCCTGTAATTTCAGATGGAAGCCATCACCCTTGCCGTCAACCTCCACCCAGGTAGAACGGACGAAAGTGACATAATAGTGGAAGACATTAAAAACAACCCCGGTATACTACCAGTAAAATTGGGAGGTACGCAAAATACAATAGATTACTGGATATTCGCACAGAAATTTGATTTAACCGAACTAAAACAAGAATTTTATATAACTAGAGATAATTACTACAGACTGAAACAATCAGTTGATATTAACCATTATCATAATTCAACAAATTTTAGCCACGCTAGAGAACGCTGTAACATTTGCTAAATTAAACACATTACATGCTAGTATTATACAACCAATTGATCTATTAAATGAATTATTAGGAATTAGATCACTCATAACTAATAGTAAACTACCCGTTGAAGTGACGGAAACCAACATACTTTTATTTGAAAATAGCCACAGTAAAAGGTTAAGTAAAGAATCACGAACTTACGTTTTTAATAAAAATCCCAATAGTAGAAATTAACCCTTATAATTATTATCATTTATTTGCTTTCCCCATGAAAGTTGCTAGCCAATATGAAGTTATTATTTCTAAAACCAAGTTCCTTTCCCTAAATGAACTTAGGTATGGCTTCACGAATGAAAAATGCAAAAAAGTGGCACCCAGCCAATATTTATGTCAATCATTGACAAGGACAGCTATTCAAACGGATAGCACTTGTGAAATACAGCTATTCAAATTCTCTAATCACTGCGAGAATTGCGAGTGAAAACTAGTACAAATTACAAACATGAAAATTCAAAAAGTCACTGACAACAAATGAATCGCTGTATTTCTACAAGAAGTAATAGCAACCACCCATTGCAACCAAGACGAAAACAGTCTAGCTTTAATTAGAAGCAAGATAATCACAATAAAAGAAGATTGCTATTTAAAATTAAAAAGCGAAATTATTCGAGTATACCAAAACCCAGCAATAACGAAGAAATTCGCAAATCTACCCGAACTACAGTTCAGGATTACACAACTCGAAAACGACAAAATCAGCAAGAAACCAATGCAACTATAACATCTAGACCTAGACGACCTCAACCAAGCCGTAAAGTTAATGGATAGTTATAAAAAACATTTAAACGAAGCGAAAGTGCCAAAACTACACTACGATAATATCAGTGTTTGGAGAATTTTAGAGTTCATTGTAATAACTTAATTAACTATGTATTTATTGTACTAAATGCATCTTAGATATAGAAGCAAAGAAACAAATGTTAGCCATAAGAACAAAAAAACAAAAGTAAATAAAGAAATCACAAAAGATCCCTTAGGAATAATAATTTAAAAATTAAGTACAACCCTTAATTTTTATTTACGTCGGGAGGAGTTACAAATCCCACAAATTAGTATATACATGTAATCAGACAGAATTATTAAAACTTAAGATGCAACAATGTATAATTGAAGGACACATTACAAAGGTTAATGGAAGTTCATAAATCAGACATGAGAACGGATGTAAATACATTGTATTCCAGACGTATCTTGGCACTGCAAGTACAGGTCACAATAGATTGTAAGAAACTTATTGTTAGAATTACGACTACTAAAAGTAATACCTTGTATTGTACAAAGAAAATAACAGACATGAGCTCTGCAGTTCCCACAAGCAAGGTGAGGGGCAGGGATAGCATAAATACCCTCAGGAGCCCAAGATGGCCAGTCAGTCTAGAGCTTCACAACCTTAACATTGTTGGTCGTTCAAACTACTCAATTTAGTTTAATTAATTTAATTAGTAAAAAGTAACTTTGATTGTTAAACGTTAATGAATATAACGCAACCACTTGAGATTTCTGTTTTAATAAAATTGATAGAAGAGTTTTTGGGAGAAGTCTTTTTAAAAAGCCACTCCACGAGGCCCAAAAATCTATCTTGCCTAGGAATATCTATTGTATTTGTGAAACTTAGTTTTATATGAACATCGAAAGTCATCCTTGCAGCTGCCTTGATGAATTACACAATCGTTGGGTTGTTGATGTTGGAGTGGATCTACTCGTTCTCACGTATCAGGGCGCGTTGAGTGCCATGCGAAGGTTCTTTGATTAGACAGTTTGCAGCCTCTTGATATGGGATTTGGCCGCGTAGCCCCACGTTGCCGATGTATAGGCGAGGGTCTTGCAAAGCCTGATCGTGTTGACGATGTCGAGTTGGTTTTTTCTGTTGAGTAACCGATGCAGGCTGTTGTTGTTGCGTTGGATCTGGAAGTGCTGCTGGCGATGTGGGCTACTCAGGTAAGTATTCGGTCGATGTGCTTAGCCAGCGTATTCCATGGGATAACCCCGTTAAAAAGCAAGACGTTCTTGTCTAGTTGGAGCTTCCTCTTCTTCGTTAGGAACATGACACTGTTGAGTTGACGCTGATCAGCCATGTTCGGGCCATCTCTTTATGGCAGTGACGGCTTCTTGAAGTATTCTTGTCAGTAGCAATGAGGTTAATGACCTGGTAGCTACGGCTGTGTCGTCAGAATAGAGACAGAGCGTCGCTGTTTTTGGGAATGTCGCGAGAGAAGCACAAGTAGAGTGGCAGTGAGAGGAGCGAGTTCAGAAGCACGTCGGCTTTCATCTGGCGGACTGAAGAACGGGAACTGCATATCCTCACTTAGAATCTTCCTTGGTCCAGAAACGACGCGATGAGTCTTGCCATTCCTTGGTGGATGTCTTACATTAGTAGCTGATAGAGGAGTCTCTGATGCCACATACGTTGAAGGCTTTGGAAATATCAAAGAGGATGACGCCGATCGACAGCTTCTTGTTGAATCCATCGGTGATAAACTCCTCGAGTCGCAGGATCTGATAGACGGTGGAATGGCATGATCTGAAAACGAACTACTCGTTGGGGATACCCCTTCGCTGTTCAACTTCGTCCCGTAACCGTCGAAGTACGACACCCTCTGCTAACTTGTCGAAAACCAGTAGGAAGCTGATTCAGTGGTAGTTCTGTGCAGGCGGCTCCGTGGCGTAGTTGGTATGCGTGTGACTACTACGCCCAAGATCCCGAGTTGGAATCCCGACACGGTCCCCTTGAAAAATGTTAGGTGAGCATTTTTTACAAAAATACGTCCTTGTTCGGATGAGAAGTAAAATGGAGGTCCCGTGTGTGAGTGTTGTCACGCACGTTAAAGATCCCTACTTTGCTTGGAACAGCAAGGGTTCGACAAAATTCCAAATTTTTCAGGTAAGAAAAAACTCAGTTCCTGGCCAGTGTAGTACCTTCACGTGAAGCTTTGGAAAATCACATGTAAGGTAGTTCTATAGGAACGTTGGAGACTGCCTATGTTTCTGTAACAAAATTATGTCTGCGCAAACGTAATGTGGCGATAAGTATGGCCAATAGCAGAAAGTAGTTTGACGGCTTTCGCTGGGAGTTGTTTGGACCAAGAGCTTTCCGGATCTTCGCTCGCCTGATAAGTTCCTCCAACTCATGCAGTGTCAGGAGCGGCAGGTGCTGGTCGTCTTCGTTTCCTTCTAGGAAGTCAGACGATCTCCATCCAGTTGAAGTTTGCTTTGGCGTAGGTTAAGGTGAACTGTCTTTCCAGATAATCTGCGGAAGCTTTCACCTTGTCCTCTTCTGTGTAGGTCATTTCATACTTTCCGCGAATTGGTGACATCGGTGCCGACTTCTTCGTTATTTATTTTAACGCTTGGAGCTCTCTTTATACCGTTGGTTTGTTTATATTGTACGTTCGGGCGGTTTTCTTTTGTATTCGAGTGGTATTGGACGAGTCTATTATTGGTTGAGGGGTGTTTTATGCTTTTATGCTATTTATTTGCATGCAGCGTGCTTATTGGTTAGTTAGAAGTATAGTTGGTTGCATACTCTTACAGATTCATATACCGTATAAATTGCATGTTATTTTTTAATAACATTCAGAAAAAGTACTGTTTTTAAAGAATTCCTTAAGACTAAAACTCACTTGCTAAATTCTATATTAACCTAGTAAAAGAACAAAAAGTAATAAAGCGCTACTGTAGACTTTGCTGCTATTTAAGCGGTTGAATGTACGGATACTGTCAACAAGACCGAGACTATGCTAGGACGCCCAAAAGTTTCACTGACCGTTTCGAGAGTCTGGTTAATTTTATAACAATTTGTCCGACGTCGGCAAGGTTTTTGCTTCTAGTCTACATTGAAACAATATGAGTAGCGATACTATGCAACTTTGGACTATATGTATATCAATCGACTAAAAGCTTTGCGACATTGGAATCAATGTAAGTCATTCTACTAAAGACGATGTGTCTAACACCCTATTGTTGTCTATCACGAGATCGCTCGACCCTTGACAGAAAAGAAACGAAGTCGTTGAACTTTTTGCACTTGCTGCATATTTCAAACTGTTAGTTAATATTTCATGCATACGACCCATTTCCTTATTAAACGAACTTTACATTGGTGCATGCTTGAATGAAAGCGATTTAAAACTAGGGAAAGCATTACAATTGTAATTACAGAAACTGGTAGATCCGTATTTGGCTTGATTGGATATTTATAATTAAGAACTCTATTCTTTTTCACGTAGATTTGCCCAAAATAAGGATAGCCAATTTAATAAATTTGTTTTTGTTACGATGGTATATTAATGTGTTAATATAAATTACTAGAGCAGCTTGGAGCTTTTATTTGTGTAGATTTAAAGTTCGCAATTGTAGGAAAAAGGCAAGTGTGTATGAGGTCCTACCGTTCTGCTTTGCAAGAACTTAATAATTACTTTAGCATCATCTTGTAGATCACTCACCATCTACCGAGATTAGTGCTAGGTGAGTTGGCGCCTACCTTTTGTAACTAGACCGACAGTTCAGAGATCCTTCCAGGTAGGGTCACGTGTTATAGTTACATATCTCTAAAAGAATTGCACTGCAAGCTAGCTGGTGCAATTTTTCGGTTACGTCGCCGTGGTAAAGTAATTTTCAAAAGGTCAATAGCGCCAATTTCTCACGTAACAACTGGTCACGAAGAATTTTGTTATACTCCTTGTTACGTACAGTACTTCCACGCGAGTATTTTCATTCTTATGTTATTAAATTTCACATTCGCTAATGTATTCACGATCATTTGCGAATTTGTTAAGCGTTTCCAACTTCCCTCTAAATTAAGCACCTCAATATTTCCCTATTTTTGATATACCATTGAAAATGTATTCCGTCATCAGCAACGTTTGTTTTCTGAAATGATATCTTTGAATTATTTAAATGTATTATCCCAAGTTTGATATTAAACGGGATTTATATATGTGCGATTAGTGAGTTCGTTTCAATTGGAATTTGCCGGTTTCTTTATTTACAAATGGATGTTTATTGAAAAATACTAGCGATGACTCTTGTGGCGTTTGCAAAAGCAGCACGTTCTAGTCGCTAAGTTGAATATTCGTACTAAAAAATGCTAATTTGTATTTTCTGAAATGAATATGGTCTATTAATTTGTTGGTAAAAATTCGTTTAATAACGATGGGTGTTGTTTAACAAATAAAACAATACTAGGAATAAAATTTTATTTAAACACAGTTCTTTATCAGAGCGTTGGAGCGATTTTTATTTATTTCTTAATGATGCTGATGGTTCCTGCTTATAGTGCACTGTTTTTGTGGCATGCCATTCTTTGGACTTTAGAAATGATTCCATTTATGATAGAATTGATACTGTTAGTTTCGGGGGCTAATATTTGGAATCAAAATACTTACGTGCGAGGACGAACATTAGATACACGTAGTACTTATATCGATTGGAACCTTTTCCTTTGTTGTAGGAATTGGTGTAGAAAATTATAGAGATTTGTTTTATTCGGATGGCAAACATTCTCTACTTATACATGCAATGACGGTGCAGAACGTCATGCTAACCTGTGTAATTGCTGTTTCTTCTCCATATCGCTTTGATGATTTTTCTCATGAGAAATTGGGTTTGGATTTTGAATTTACTTCTCTCAAATCGTCGGAGTGTGCTTACAACAATGACTGTTACTGTTTACGTATTTACGTAGAGATTAGCGTCACTTTACTGACCATAAAAATTTTCCATATAGAAATTTTGAGTACATTATTACTTAAGTGTGACGTTTTATCTAATAATTTTTTACAACTACAGCGAAATGCATTTCGGCTCGTAGATGGTTCGTTTCTTTAATACTGTAATTTACCGTTACATTTTTTTTTTTGTATTTACTTATTAAGAGTTACTTGTGGACAATAACTAAGTATATGATGTTATGATTATTTTGATATTAAGAATTTAATATTGGACAACCACAGAACTGAAAACAGTCCACTGTACATATGTTTGTTTAATTTGTTTTTATATAAATACCTGAACTAAGGTAGAAAATTAGGTTATTTTAATTAAAGGAGCGTATTAATTATTTTCGCGAAGATTTTTGCACTATGTAAATCTTCCGGGATATGCTGCATAAATGTTTTCTATGCGAGTTGGTTTTCCTTTAATAACATGTTGATTTCTCAAGGGATTGTAAATAAATTTTATTTCTTGAAGTTCCTTTTTTTCTATCTGTGTGACCCACCCCACTCTTCAACGAATTTAGCTAGTACGGCATTACTTAATTGGATTTCTATTCTTTTTTTTCTGTTGCGGTACTAGGTGCGGGATGTTTTTTTGCTTACATTACTTTTTGGTTCTTGTCAGCACGGAATACTGTAACATTAAATTCGCACCCACGATCCTCAGATTAAGAGTCTCGTGCTCTACCGAATGTGCTAGCCGAGCTAAATTATCCTATCTTTAGCAAGTCATTTTCTATAACACTGTAGGTCTTCTTCCGCGTTCCACTCGTGGTCATTCCTACATTCTAGTAGTGGACGATTACTTTACTAAGTGTTCTCTTTTCTTTCTTATGCGTAGTGCTAGTGCAATGTCCGTTACCAAAATGCTTGAAGACTGTCTACCTACTTTTTGGCGTTACCAATACCTTACTACTGGTAACGATATACAATTCCGTAGTCGTAAGTTCATTTCCTTGTGCGCCCGTTATCATCCCAAAATTCATTTCACCGCCCGCTACCGTTTCCAAACCAATCCTGCGAACGTGTTATCTCCTCTTCCCCTTCAAAATCTTGCTTGCTTCCTATATCGCTAGCAATCATCGTCATTGGGGTGTCACTCTTCCTAAAGTTTTCTGTGCCATCCGAACGTCCAACATGAGATCCTAGTTTGTACTGCTTTCTTTGCCCTGTTTGTTTGGTCGTGATCTTATCCTCTCCGGCATTTATTTCGAACAACTGTCTGAAATAAAGGACATGTATATTCTCGATCCTGAACATCTTTCACGTGACACCGAACACTTAAGAAAAATCCGCTTCCATGTCGTCAACAAATTTTCCGCTGCCTGCCGTAGTCTCCGTCATCGTCCTGTTTTCTTTCAATTAGGCAATTTCATTTGGCAGCGTAATTTTGCTCTGTCTGATCCTTCGCGTCATTTCAAAGCTAAGCGCGCACCTAAATTTCTTGGTCCTTTCTACATCAGCAAAGTTGTTTCTTCTTAAATCTATCAACTTACCGATGTTACCGGTGCCAATTGCATCTGACACGCCAAAGATAATAAACCTGCCCATCCCAACAACCCTGACGTCATCGATGTCGCTTGGTTTTCCTTCTAGCTGTACAAACGTCTTAAACCCTATTTCTAGTCCTTCTGCCCTTCCTCAGGACTTGATTTTTGGACTTCAGGTTTTTGTTATCTAAACGATTTTCTTTTTCTAATTTGTTTTCCTCCTTTCTTTTGCTTTTTGTACTTAGCCCCGGTACGACCTGCCTGTCGTAAGGGGCGACTAATGCGGTCCAAACACTTTCTTAATACACTCTCTCAGCACACTCCTCGTACACACACACACACACACACTCACACACACACACGCACACACACACATATCATCACACTCCATACCCACAGACACACACACACACACAAACACACACATATTTTGGGTTGTTTTAATTTTATTTCATTTTGTCCTCTTCCTGTGCTGTTTCTTAGTATTTTTTATTTTAGTTTTAGTTTTTTGTTCCCCTTGCTCCACATTCATTTCCCTTTCCCTGGTTCGTTTTCTTACTGTTAGTCCTCTTACGGACTTGTAACTTTTTCAATCCACCTTCTTTGGAATGTGCTTCCTAGACCTTTCTTCCTTTCTAGTTAGTCTTTTCTTTGGTTGTGCATTTGATGCGATTGTTTGTTACCACAGCTTAAGTACCTTAATTTTTTTATCTAGCATTCTCGTCGTTCTCTTGCATATTTTGAGGCTTGACAGTTATCGTTTCGTATTGGATTTCTCCTTATTTCTTTTTATACTTTTTGGTATTTTGCGAGAAACCGATCCTTTTCTTGAGGTTGGAAAACCTTACTATTTCCTTACTAGAGATATTCGTTTTTCGACAACTTTTACAGTGTTAGGCCATTCCTGCGACCACATACCTTTCCTATTCCTGCATCCTTTATGCTTTTTGATTTGGTCCGGTATATTGGCTCTTCAAGTCGGGTGAAATTAAAAAAAAATTTCTTTTCCCTTTTGTTTTCGGAAATAAATTTTCTTTTAGTTAGTCCTCTTAGTGTATTGCTTGGTGCGGTATATTGGATCTTCGAGCCAGATACAATTTCTTTTGTTGTTTTAGGTTTTATTGAGATTTTTGAAGGAATTTTCTTTTGGTTCGTCTTATTTGTGTACTCTTTGGTCCGTTGCTTCTTCTTTCTACTCCAACTTGTTAATTTTGCTGGGAGGGTTTGCTACGTGCAGTTTCTGCACGCGAATATTTTTGTTTTTATGTAATTAAATTTCATATTCCCTACTGTATTCACGGTCATTTGCAAATTTGTTAAGCCTTTCCGACTTCTCTCTAAATTGATATGATTAACTTATTCATCACCCTGTAGGATTTTATTAGTATATTTAGTATAATTTAAAATACCTCAATTTATCTCTATTTTTGATATAGCATTAAAAATGTATCCCGTTATCAGCAACGTTTGCTTTCTGAAATAATACCCTTGAATTATTTAAAAGTATTACAAGTTCTATGTAAAATAAGGTTTTTAAATATGGGATTAGTGAGTTCGATTAATTTGGAATTTTCCGGTTTTTTTATTTACATATGGATGTTTATTTGAAAATACTAACGACAACTTTTGCGACGTTTGCAAAGGTTCTAGTCATTAAGTTGAATATTCGCACTAAAAATTGCACATTTGCATATGCTAAAATGAATAAGGTCGATCAATTTTGTTGGTGAAAATTCTGTAATAATGATGGAATAACATGGTATTTAAACACGAATCTTTTTCAGTGCGTTGGCGTGATTTTTATTTATTTCTTATGAATGCCGCTTGTTCCTGCTTATAGATTACCGTTTTCGTGGCATCCGATTCTTTCGACTTTAGAAATAATTCCATTCATGATAGAATCGTTACTGTTATTTTTAGAAGATAATATTTGGAATCAAATCGCTCACGTCCAAGGACAAATAGTGGATACACGAAATACTTATTTCGATTGGAATCTTTTTCTTTGTTGTAGGAATTGGTGTAGAAAATTATAAAGAAGTTTTTTTTTACTCGGATGGCAAACATTTTCTATTCATATAAGCAATAATGCCGCGGAACGACATTGTCAAGTTTTTGACTTATGTCAGATATAGACAAGAAGCAACGTTCAAAATTACGGCTATAAGCCAAGTATTAAATATATAAATACTTTAGGTAGTTTTTTTACACAAAGTAAGTTGATAAATACTAACGTATTACAATTAATAAGATGAAATAATAACTCAGACTTTTTTGTGAAAAGCCCAAATGATCATTTTAAATCGAGCTAGTATTTGAAAGAAGGAAAATATAAGGTCTTGGACAGGATTTGAACCTGCAGCTCGATTTGAAATGATCATTTAGGCTTTGCACAAAAAAGTCTGAGTTATTATTTCATCTTATTAATTGTATTACGTTAGTATTTATCAACTTACCTTGCCGTGGAATCGGGGATTACTCTTTTAATTCTCGATCCACGAATTGGGTCAACATAAAATTTTCTGAAAAAAAATAAAAAATTTTTTTTTGTACTCTACCTTTTTGAACGCGTCCTTATTCTGCTCACCCAGGCTAGCTCAGCAATTGGCCTCTTCTCGAATACCTACCATTTTAAGTACATACCTTTCTCATACACACACAGTCAAATGAAATTACCAATTACATAGTGCAACAAACATACAGCATTTTTATTTACACATATTAACAAGTTTCTATTATTAGTAAAATATTTACACCTTGGTACAAGCAGTTTGCAAAAACTGTTACCAGCTCAATCATTAAATAGTTTAAAGTCCTTGGTTTTAATGTATTTCAATAAATTCTATATAATACGAGTAGATGGGCCCCACATGAAACCCTAGTTTGACTTTATTCTGGTCTATTTTGAGCTCATTATAACCCAGTTCCTCTAAATGCTATTACACCTTGCATCTTATCGAAAACAAATTTAAAGACCCGTTTATTCCTTACAACAACAATTTATAGCATGAGTAAACCTTTATATATCATCAATAAACCATTTTTTAATAAGCAAAATTAATTGTCCTGCACATATACTCCTTTAAACGAGTTTTAAGGCAGAAAATACGCCCACAATAAGTCAAAACACACAAACACAAAAAATATCAACACAAATGAGTAGGGTAGCTAAGCCGCTTTGGCAACAGAGATCCACAGCAAGATATGTATACGCCGATTCGAGAACAATATGAACAGCTAAGCCGCTTTGGGAAACAAAACGTGCAGCAAGATATGTATACGCCGCTTTGAGAACAAAATTGTCTTTGTGTGTAAATTTGTTGCGTCGGGGGGTCGTTAGGTCTTTGGGGTGTGCGTTCGGCGGGGTCGTTAGATTTTTGTCGTGGGGTGGTGCGCGTGCGCTGGGGTGGAGATATTTTCTTAAGAAATTTTTTTAGCAGCGTTCCCGACGTTAAATGTTAAATATTAAATTTTAAAAAAATGTTGTGTGTGTAGAAAATGGAGTTCACGTGTTGGTTCGTATTTTTCTGGGGTAGGTTAAGCTAAAAATTAAAACGCCGCGGTGAAGAATTTTTTTAATATTAGGCAAACGCGTGCAAGTGGTAAAGAGTGTTTTAGTTCTCTTCATAAGCTGCGTTTTGTACGAAGTAGAAAATAAAATTGAGAAAATATACGAAATGTTATATGATGGAGGTCAAATTATTACACGTTTGCAGGTAAAATCTTGTAAAAAAGAAGTCGTTCACTTCTCACAATTTCAATGTCACGATAAAATACTAAGAATTTGCATGCAGTCGAA